>JAJPUD010001548.1:314673-356769 GCA_023553655.1 Myrmecobius fasciatus | reverse complement strand
ATGACAGGTAATCTAATACATGCTAGATAGGATAAATTATATGACAAGTACAATACATGTATACATATCTATACAGTTATCTTACTGCACAAGAAACATCAGATCTAGAAAGAGAAGAAGAAAAAAAACAACCTAAGAAGGAAAACAGAATGCATGGAAATATTCACAGAAAGAGTTAAAATGCTGTGTTGTGGTTCATTCTCAGTTCCCACAGGCCTCTCTCTGGATGTATATGACTATCTTCATCGCAGCAAACTGGTTTGAATCACATCATTGTTGAAGAGAACCATGTCCATCAAAATTGATCATCGTATAGTCTTGTTGCTGTGTATAATGTTCTCCTGGTTCTGCTGATTTCACTCAGCATCAGTTCATGCAAGTCTCTCCAATCCTCTCTGAAATCCTCCTGTTGGTCATTTCTTACAGAACAATAATATTCCATAACATTCATATACCATAATTTATTCAGCCATTCTCCAATTGATGGGCATCTTTTCAATTTCCAGTTTCTTGCCACTACAAAAAGGGCTGCCACAAACATTTTTGCACATGTGGGTCGCTTTCCCTCCTTAAAAATCTCTTTGGGATATAGGCCCAGTAGAAACACTGCTGGGTCAAAGGGTATGCACCAACTGGTGATTTTCTGAGGTGAGATGTGAACAAAGTCACACTCCCTGATGGCTCAACAGTGTCAGAATCCAAATCCATGCAAATCATTTTGATTTTTCTCATTTCTCCTCTGAGCTATGGTCAAAAAGTAAAGAAAACAAGAAGACAAATGGGAGATAAAGTCATAGGCTGGATAGTCTCCAAGGTCCCTTTATAGACATTTTCTGTCTACGAATCTATGAGAATTAAATAAAAAATAAACCACCAATAATTGAAAACTTTTTAATGTCTTTATACTTAAAATCAAACAAGATGAAATTCTATTATTTATAGAAAATGGAGAAAACTTCATATCATCTTGAAATACAGTTACCCATCTAAAAAGCTTAATTTGCTCCTTTCCCCTCCAGAAGCATCAATGGAATGCTCAGCACTCCCCCATGTGGCTTATTTGCACATTCCAAGTTTGGTCACTAACCACAATGCAGGAGAATTGACAAAATGGAAGTGAGATGTAAAACTTATATTTTTCTTTTTCCTCAAATAAAGCCAGGTCCCAAGGGTACCAGGTTGTCAACCTCACACTGAAATTATCTGATTGACCTCAAGGTACCATCTTAGTTCAGAAAGATTGTGCAATAGTCTGATTCTGTGCTTTTCCAGTGTAAAAAAGTCTTATTTGTCCCAAATCAGTTCAGAGACTAAAGATTTAAAGCATATGTTGAATTGTTACTGACAATAAGCTTGTTTCTTGGCCCTGAAATAATCATTTGTCAGTAAATCAGGTTTTTCAGTCATCTTAATGATTATCTGCCCAGTGCATGGGATTTTGATCAGTCTCTGTGGTGACTAAAAACATAAAAAAATACTCTGTTTAAATTTGATATTTTCTATCCATGCAGAAATTATTTCCTAATGGGGCTCCGATAACAGTTATGGAACATGTAAAATATGACTCTGGATTTGATTAGAACAAGATGGGAAGACTTGCATCTGAGTCTCTAGGAACCCCAAAACAGAAAATACCCCAACTCCTTATCACAGTTCCTCTATTCTACAGTTCAAATCAAATCAAAATAAAGACAGGTAGGGGTAGATGTGATACACAAATGTTTTTCTCCTCAAAAGAATCAGCACATTCAGTAGCCACAGGTTTTCAAGGTTGGCTTTGTAATTCTGCATTGCCTCCAAACTGTCATACAGCCTGCTACCTACAATATATACATCAGTGCTTTGAAATGAAAACCAGAGCTTCTCTAGATTAAGAGGTCAACAAAAAAAAGTCATTGGATCTCCTCTAACAAGTAAAGATCACATATGAAAATGAAGCCCACTACTCCCTGCAGTCACAAATGAGATTGAATTCATTTTTAGCTCTTTCTCTTCTCCAAATAGACCATGTACCTCTAGATTGTTCTCTAACCAAAAGGAATAGGAAAGGATTGAAAAATATTCTGTGTTACAATCTCTTTGGATTCATCCAATAGATCAATTGACAACCACATCAGATGACTTGACTACACTTTATTTTTTGCAAACAGCCTTAACTTTCAACTTAACTTGTAACTATCCCTAAATATTTTTTCTCTTTCTCCTGCAACCTATTTACCTAAAATGAGATAATATTTCTAAAATAATTGTCACAATGTCTTAATAAATGCCCATTCCTTTCCCATTTCTTTAGCTCCCTTGCAGGAGTGTTGAAAGCCTTGGCTAGTTTATACCATTGAATATAAACTACCCAGGAGAAAGAGTCTATAGACATTTAAAGGGAAATATATTGCATAATTAACTTTATGAGCCTGGAAAATACAGGAAAAAATCCTGTAGAAGGGAAACAAAAGAGACAGACCTTGCCAACATGAGCCCTTTCTTTCCTGCTTGATTTTGGGTTTGGGGTACAGCAATTGCTATACTATTCATACATTTCTTTCTGTAACAACAACAAAAAAAGCAATGATGACTATTTAAGACCTCACAAAGATTTTGAAGAACTGATATTTTTCCCTAGTAGCTTTAAGTGAGAGTGGCTCACAAGTCCTCTGTGCAGAAAGAATGAACAGAAAATTAAGAACCATATAAACAACTAAAGGAAAGGAAAGGGAGAGGAATAATATTCTCAAATACTCAGATATCTTGGTGACTTCCTCAACATGAATATTCCCTCTAACAATACAGATACACAACCCATCCATGCCTGCCCATCTCATGGGACTCTTGTCTATGTTTTCCCATAAATTGACCACATTGGTGGAGAAGATTTCCTCATTTTCCCTTAACACTGATCAGATGCAAGTGGAATACATAAGTTCCCCATTGGTTATATTTCCCTCTTACCTTATTACCAGCCATCATGTTTTTTTTTTGATGGGATCCTTTAGACTTTCTTCTGAATAATCCTATTTTCTGGCCTTAAATCTTATAGCAAAATGTTGTTGTGGTTGCTCAATTATTTCAGTGATGTCCAACTCTTTTTGACCCCATTTGGGATTTTCTTGGCAAAGATACTACAATAATTTGCCATTTCCTTCACCAACTTATTTTAAGGCTCAGGAACCTGAGGCAAACAGAGCTAAGGGACTTGCTCAAGTGACAAAATTTAACAAGTATCTGAGGCCAGATTTAAACCCAGGAAGATGAGTCTTCCTGACTTCAGGCCCAGAACTCTATCCACTGTGGCCTCCCAGGGCTGTTATGAGGATAAAATATGTGTAAAGATATTGGCACATAGACACAATAAAAATTTGTTCCCTCCTCCTTCTTGAACATGAAGGAAATAGCTTCTAAATAATATAATAGAATTGGGCGGAGCCAAGATGGCAAACTGCAGACATCATTCCCTGTGAGCTCCTGAGACCTTCCCTCAGACCCAGACAAATTGAGCCTCAGAACTGGTTCGGGAGTGAGGGCTCCACCAAACACTTGGACTACAATGTACTTCTATCAAAAGTTTTCTTTGAAAGAACTCCAGAGAAGGTCAGTTTCAGACGCGCAGGCAATCAGCAGCTTGCCCCGACCAGACACCAGCGTGCCCGGGGCGGAAGTCAGGGCTGGAATAGAGCAGCAGATTTTAGGCACCCAGGAAGTCCCTGGGAGACACTTGGGCCACTTTGCTCTGCTTGCAGGCAGGTGCTTTGGCAGATCTGCCTTTGGTAAAGGGTGGATTGAGAGCAGCTGAAAGCGTGGTCCTAGTGCGGATCTAGCCCGACTAGCACACCCACTGGAAGTCAACTGGGCAAACTGCCCCAGGGCAAATTGAAATGGTTGCAGAATTCCCTGCTCTGAATTAGACCTCAAAATCAAAAACATGAGCAAAAAGCAGAAGAGAGCTCTCACCATAGACAGCTTTTACGGAGAGAAAGTAGGGCAGACTCCAGATTCTGAGATTCTGAAAACAATCCCAGATGAAGCCACAAAGGCGGACATGAGCTGGTCCCTGTTTCAGAAGGCTTACCTGGAAGATTGCATAAAGAATCTCAAAAGAGAGCTAGAAGAAAAATGGGGAAATGTATTGAGATCAGTGCAGGAAGAAAATAATGCCCTGCAACAGAGATGTGAAAAACTGGAAAACAAGACTGGTGAATTGGAAAAAGACAACAATTCACTGAAAAATAAAATTGGTGAATTGGAAAAAGACAACAATTCACTGAAAAAAAAAATTGGTGAATTAGAAAAAATCATCAGTTCACTGGAAAATAAAAATGATGAATTGGAAAAAGATAACAATTCATTGAAAAATAAAATTGGCAAAATGGAAAAATAATGCATTGAACCAAAAAATTAAATTGGCCAGTTACAAAAGGAGCTAAAAAACATAACTGAAGGAAATAATACTTTAAAAATTAAAATTGAACAAATAGAAGTAAATGACTCAATAAAACTTCAAGAATCAGTCAAACAAAAACAAAAAAAATGAAAAAATAGAAGAAAATATGAAATATCTCCAAGGAAAAACAACTGACTTGGAAAACAGATCCAGGAGAGACAATCTAAGGATTATTGGACTCCCTGAAAGCCACAATGAAAAAAAGAACCTTGATGATATCTTCCAGGAAATCATGAAAGAGAATTGCCCTGATGTTTTAGAACCAGAAGGCAAAATTGGCTTTGAAAGAATTCACTGATCACCTCCTGAAAGAGACCCCAAAATTAAAACCCCAAGGAATATCGTGGCCAAATTTCAGGACTATCACACCAAGGAAAGGATATTGCAAGCAGCTAGAAAGAAACAGTTCAAATACTGAGGAACTGTAATTAGAATTACACAAGATCTGTCAGCTTCCACATTGAAGGATCAAAGGGCCTGGAATCAGATATTCCAAAAGGCAAAAGAACTTGGATTACAGCCAAAAATAAGTTAACCAGCTAGAATGAGCATCATCTTCCAGGGAAGAAAATGGTCATTCAATGATACAGGAGAATTTCACCTATTTCTAATGAAAAAACCAGATCTGAACAAAAAATTTGACCTCCAAATACAGAACTCAAGAGAAGCATAAAAAGGTAAAAAGGAAAGAACTCTTGAGAACTATATTTCTACTATGGGTATCCTTAAAGATTGGGGGTATAATTCGATCTTACTTTGATAATAATGGAAAAGTAATTAGAGGTGAAAGGGATATCATACAGAAAAAGGGGGGAAAGGAGGCAAAATAAAGTAAAAAAAAGGAGGTAAAATAAGTCAAAATCTCATAAAGAGACATAGAAGATCTAATAAAATTGAGGGAAAGAAGGGAGGGCGATGAGTATAGTGTAAACCTTACTCTCACTAGATTGGACTCTAAGAGAGTATATCAGACACATTTGGCTTCAAAGAAAGACCTGACCCTCCTTGTGGGAAGGAGGGAGGGAAAGGAGGAAAGGAGGAAAGGAAAGGGATAAACTAATAGAAGGATTAGGGGAAAGATGTAAAGGGGAGGGGGGGTTCTAAAGGGGGAAGGACTGTTGGAGGGAGGTGGTCATCAAAAATAAAGTACCGGGGAGGGGGGAAGAGAGAGAGGGGAAAGGGAAGAGAAAATCTTACCTCTGGGTTACTTTTTTCTCAGGGGTTCATGGAACTTATATGAAAATTGATCATGTGTTAGGGCATAAAAACCTCAAAATCAAATACAGAAAAGCAGAAATAGTAAATGCATCCTTTTCAGATCATGATGCAATAAAACTCACATGTAATATAAGGCCAGGAGAAAACAGACCGCAAGTTAATTGGAAATTAAATAATCTAATCCTGAAGAATGAATGGGTGAAAAAGCAAATTATAGACATAATCGATAATTTCATCCAGGAGAATGACAATAATGAGACAACATACCAAAATTTGTGGGACACGGCAAAAGCAGTTATAAGGGTTAATTTTATATCTCTAGATGCTTACTTGCATAAAACAGGGAAAGAGAAAATCAATGAACTGGGCTTATAATTAAAAAACCTAGAAAAAGACCAAATTAAAAACCCTCAATTAAATACCAAATTGGAAATTCTGAAAATAAAAGGGGTGATTAATAAAATTGAAAATAAGAAAACTGTTGAATTAATAAATAAAACTAAGAGTTGGTTTTATGAAAAAACCAACAAAATAGATAAGCCTTTAGTTAATTTAATTAGAAAAAGCAAAGAGGAAAATCAAATTGTTAGTCTCAAAAATGATAAGGGAGAACTTTCTTCCAATGAAGAGGAAATTAGAGTAATAATTAGGAGTTTCTTTGCCCAACTTTATGGCAATAAACTTGATAATGTAAATAAAATGGAGGAATATCTATAAAAATATAGATTGCCTAGGTTAACAGAAGAGGAAATAAATTATTTAAATAGCCCCATTTTAGAAAAAGAAATAGAACAAGCTATTAATCAACTCCCTAAGAAAAAATCTCCAGGGCCAGATGGATTTACATGTGAATTCTACCAAACATTCAAAGAACAATTAATCCCAATATTATATAAAATATTTGAAAAAATTAGGGAAAGAAGGTATACTACCAAATTCCCTCTATGACACAGATATGGTGCTGATAGCTAAACCAGGTAAGGAGAAAACTGAGAAAGAAAACTATAGACCCATTTCCTTAATAAATATTGATGCAAAAATTTTAAATAAGATTTTAGCAACGAGATTACAGAAAGTTATCCCCAGGATAATACACCATGACCAAGTAGGATTTATACCAGGGATGCAGGGCTGATTCAATATTAGGAAAACTATCAGCATAATTAGTTATATTAATAACCAAACTAACAAAAACCATATGATTATCTCAATAGATGCAGAAAAAGCTTTTGATAAAATCCAACACCCATTCCTATTAAAAACACTGGAGAGTATAGGAATAAATGGGCTTTTCCTTAAAATGATTAGTAGTATCTACTTAAAACCATCAGCAAGCATCATATGTAATGGAAGCAAACTAGAACCATTCCTAATAAGATCAGGAGTGAAACAAGGCTGCCCACTGTCACCATTATTATTTAATATTGTTTTAGAAATGTTAGCTTTGGCAGTAAGAGAAGAAAAAGAGATTAAAGGAATTAGAGTAGGTTATGAGGAAATCAAATTATCACTCTTTGCAGATGACATGATGGTAGAAACTCGACTAAAAAATTACTAGAAACAATTCACAACTTTAGCAAAATTGCAGGATACAAAATAAATCCTCATAAATCATTAGCATTTTTATATATTACCAATAAAGTTCAGCAGCAAGAGATACAAAAAGAAATTCCATTCAAAATAACTGTTGATAGTATAAAATATTTGGGAATCTATCTGCCAAGGGAAAATCAGGAACTATATGAACTAAACTACAAAACACTTTCCGCACAAATAAAATCAGACCTAGTCAATTGGAAAAACATAAAATGCTCATGGGTAGGCTGAGCGAATATAATAAAAATGACAATACTACCCAAACTAATTTACTTATTTAGTGCCATACCAATCAAACTCCCAGGAAATTATTTTACAGATCTAGAAAAAATAGTAGCAAAATTCATTTGGAAGAATAAAAGATCAAGAGTTTCAAGAGAATTAATGAAAAAAAAAAAAGGCTGATGATGGTGGACTTGCTGTACCAGATCTAAAACTATATTATAAAGCAGAGGTCATCAAAACCATTTGGTACTGGCTAAGAAATAGAGTAGTTGATCAGTGGCATAGGATAGAATCACAGGACAAACTAGGAAATAACTATAGCAATATAGTCTTTGATAAACCCAAAGACCCCAGCTTCTGGGATAAGTACTCACTATTTGACAAAAACTGCTGGGAAAATTGGAAACTAGTGTGGAAGAAATTAGGGCTTGACCCACATCTAACACCACATACCAAGATAAGATCTAAATGGGTTCATGATCTGGATATAAAGAGTGATATTATAAGTAAATTAGAGGAACGTAATATAGTTTACCTCTCAGACCTATGGAGATGGAATAAACTTAAACTTATGTCCATAGAAGAACTGGAACTCTTAATTGAACACCAGATAGATAACTTTGACTATATTAAGTTAAAAAGTTTTTGTACAAACAAAACCAATGCAGTCAAGATTAGGAGGGAAGCAATAAATTGGGAAATCATCTTTACATTTAAGGGTTCTGATAAAGGTCTCATCTCTAAAATATATAGAGAATTGTCTCATATTTATAAGAATTCAAGCCATTCTCCAATCGATAAATGGTCAAAGGATATGAACAGACAGTTTTCAGAGGATGAAATTAAAACTATTTGTAGTTATATGAAAAGGTGCTCCAAATCACTATTGATCAGAGAAATGCAAACTAAGACAATCCTGAGGTACCACTACACACCTGTCAGATTGGCTAAAATGACAGGAAAAGATAATGATAAATGTTGGAGGGGATGTGGGAAGGCTGGGACACTGATGCATTGTTAGTGGAGCTGTGAATGAATCCAGCCATTCTGGAGAGCAATTTGGAGCTATGCTCAAAAAGTTATCAAACTGTGCATACCCTTTGACCCAGCAGCATTTCTATTGGGCTTATATTACAAAGAAATCATAAAGGAAGGAAAGGGCCCCACATGTTCAAGAATGTTTGTGACAGCCCTTTTTGTAGTGGCTAGAAACTGGAAATTGAATGGATGCCCATCAATTGGAGAGTGGCTGAATAAATTATGGTATATGAATGTTATGGAATATTATTGTTCTGTAAGAAATGACCAGCAGGACGATTTCAGAGAGGCTTGGAGAGACTTGCATGAACTGATGCTGAGTGAAATGAGCAGAACCAGGAGATCATTATACACAGCAACAACAATACTATATGACGATCAATTCTGATGGACATGGCTCTCTTCAACAATGAAATGTTTCAAACCAGTTCCAGTTGTTCAGTGATGAAGAAAGCCATATACACCCAGAGGGATGTGAAATGTGGACCACAACATAACATTTTCATACTCTTGGTTGATGTTTGCTTATATTGTGTTTCCTTTATCTGATATATCTTTCCTGTAGATACGATTTTTCTTGCACAACAATGATTAAGTGTGGAAATATGTATACATATATTCGATTTGTCAAGTATTTTATCATAAATAACATGTAGTGGATATCCTGCCCTCTAGGGGAGGGGTGGGGACGGGGGGGGGGGAATTTGTAACAGAAAGCTTTGTAAGGGTTAATGTTGAAGAATTACCCATACATATGTTTTGCAAAAAAAAAAATTTTAAAAAAACTTTTAAAATTTGAAAAAAAATAATAGAATAGAATTTATTTTATGTCAAGGTCTCTTAACCAAAATTAGGAGTTGCCTTTGTGGTTTAATACAATAAATGCTAGACAGGGTCCTATTACCCCTAAATATTAATGTCTTGAACTAGCTGAAATTCTAAAGGTGAATCTTTTGCATTTTAAATGCGGGTCACAAGGGAAAATCAAATATTCCTAAGAAAATTAACATCTTAAATTATGTACTATTGAGGTATATGATACTAGACGAAGTCACTACAATTTAGAGATGAGGAGAATAGTAGAAGAGTTTCTTAGTAATTATTAGTTCTCTTTTTGACCATTTGGTATAGTGCAGTGGATGGAGCCCTATATGTGGAGTCAGGAAGAACTGAATTTGAATCTGGATTTTAGACCAAAATTCACTATGTGGCCCTTAGCAAATAGCCAAAAAAAAAAATCATTGTTTGCCTCAGTTTACCCAACTGTAAAATGGGAATGATAATAATATCTACTTCCCAGAGTTGTGAGGATCAGATGAAATAATATTTGTAAAAAGCATTAAGCACCTGTCTGACATTCAGCAGAGGCTATAAAGAAGTTTATTCCTCTTCCCTTCTCCCCCCCAATTGCATGCCATAATTCTTTGTTTCACCCTCTGCCTTGGATCCTGATCCAGATACAGACAAGTCCTGTCAAGGAGCCCTGGGACTTCCATATCTAACATGATCCAGACTTGAATCATTGCTCTCTAGCATCTTTATGACATGCAGTCATATCCATTCCTTTACTTCCAATCCATTTTTCCCCTTTGGTTCTAGGTATAATAATCCATAGGACTATGAGTCCTGGAAAGAATATATTAATTACCTCATGACTCCACGGATCATTTCTAAGATGCCTCAAATCACTTGTTCCCAGTTTTTCCAAATCTAGGGAATATTTTTCTCATTAAAATGTAAGCTCCTCCAGGACAGAAAATATCTTGGTTTTTGCATTTGGATTCTCACTGCTTAGCATATTGCCTAGTGCATGGTAAGTGCTCATTAATTTTTTTTAATTCATTCATTCAAGAGCAAACAGTAGAACCCATGTCCATAATCCCTGAAAAACAAGAAAAGTAAGCTGGAAATGTTTATGAAAAGAGTCAAATTTAATATTAAAAGCATTACTGAGGCCTAATGGAATGGAAACTGTGATTGAAATAGGGCTCTTGAAAAGTATAACTCATTGGAAAGAAACAGTAAAGGGAGTGGTAGAGTAGCATTATAGCTAAATAAACAGCCTCATGCTATTTAAATTGAACTCCAAGGTTTATTGCTAATATAGAAATTATTGGTAGTATATACTGTAAAAAAAAGAAAGAACTCAAAGATACAGCTTCACTAGCTACACTATTTCTCAACTAGATAAAGTATCAAACCTGTAGCTGTAAAGGAAACCATTTCTGTCTAGAGCTCCAGGCTGGGTTTGAATGGTAGTAGCAATTATAGAAGTAACTTTCTTTTATTCTCAGGAGGAAAGACCTGAAACCTTTTTCAAAGGCACCAATCCTTAGGTTGATAAGCAAATTCCACACACTTTTTAGTTATACTAATAATGAATAAGCATGATTATGACACATGAAGAATTTTATTTTGTTATAAGAAACTATACTCATGGATTTATCAGTCACTCTAGCTGCTTCTGTTTGCTCAAATAAACAAAAGACTGCTTCATTTTATTTAAATATAACTCAGTTTAGAGTGGATATCTATCAGTTGGAGAATGCCTGAATGAGTTATGGTATATAAATGTTATGAATATTATTGTTCTGTAAGAAACAATCAGGAGGATGATTTTAGAGAGGTCTGGAGAGACTCGTATGAACTGATGCTAAGTGAAATGATAGAACCAGGAGATCATTGTACACAGAAACAATAAGATTGTGTGATGATCAATTCTGATGGACATAACTCCAACAATGAGATGATTGAGGCCAGTTCCAAAGATCTTGTGGTGAAGAGAGCCATTTACACTTAGAGAGAAGACTGTGGGAACTGAGTGTGAATCACAACATAGTATTTTCACTCTTTTTGTTGTTGTTTGCTTTCATTTTGTTTTCTTTCTCATTTCTTTTCCTTTTTGATGTGATTTTTTCTTATGCAGCAAGATAATTGTATAAATATATATATATATATATTGGATTTAACATATATTTTAACATGTTTAACATATATTAGACTACTTGCCATTTAGGAGAGGGGGTGGGGGAATGAGGGGGAAATTGGGAACATAAGGTTTTGTAAGGGTCAATGTTAAAAAATTATTCATGCATATGTTTTGAAAATAAAAAACTTTAATAAAAAATATAACTCAATTTACTATAAACCATCTAGACAGAAGGAGGAAATACATACTAAGTTTGAGGGACAGACCACAAGCCTGACATGGAGGTATGATATTGAAGCAGTGGGATGATTAAATTATTCACATATCTGCTGAAACTCTCTTCCTAAAGCTTCCCTTGGCTTACCTTAAGATTCATTTCATCCTTCAGAAGATAGAGAATGTGGTAGGGAAATTGATATTATGCTCCTAATTCTCAAAAACAGGAAGGAACAAGTTACTGATGGAGAAATACTGACTTCTATTCTTTTCATGACACTTCATCTTCATCTTCTAACTCCAAGGCATTTTGTGGTTGTTGTTGTTGAGGCAATTGGGGTTAAGTGACTTGCCCAGGGTCACACAGCTAGGACGTGTTAAGTGTCTGAGATCAAATTTGAACTCAGGTCCTCCTGACTTCAAAGCTGGTGCTCTATCCACTGCACCAACTAGCTTCCCCCTCCAAGACATTTTTACTGACTGTCTCCCATGACTGGAATGCTTTCCTTCTCCTTGTTTTCCTCCCCACCTCCTTATTTTCTCTGGCTTCATTCAACTATCATCTAAGATTCTACCTGGTCCTCCTAATATTTCCTACCTATGTTGATTATCTCCCATTTACTCTGTGTTTTGTCTATAGGTAGTCTTTAGAATGTTGCCTTTCCCATTGGACTGTGAACTTCTTGAGGCAAAAACTGATTTTGTCTTTCCTGGTTTTCCTAGCATTTAGCAAAGTTCTTGACACCCAGTAGGCATTTAATCAATGCTAACTGACTCGACTAAAAGAATCTGCCTTAAAATTTATGATTTAGAGGGGAAAATCGGGTATAATCAGTAATGTATCCTAGATTTTAAGAGAATAAATTTGAAAAGGTTAAGTACAAATTTAGATAGAATCCTATAAACTATTTATAAGGAAGGATGGAGAATGCTAAAAAAAATGAAATTCTGAAGAAACAAAGAATTCCACTGAGGAAGAAAAACAGGAATTGTTCAAAGAGATGTATATTGCTACACTGGGAACTTGTAGTTGTTTTTGTTGTTGTTTGTTTTGTTTTGTTTTGTTTTTCTTGTAGTTGTGCATATAAGATGGAAGGAAGAGAAGATAGCAAAACCATGACCTTATCTTGTAAGAATATCAAGAATGCTAAAACTCAGAATGAGCTAGGGCTTTGTAGAGAAGTTAAAAGTAACCAAAGAGAGAAGGTGAAGTGACTTTTGGGGGGAAAGGAGATTAAGGAAGTAAAGGATAGTATTGAAGCCTTGAAGGGATAAAATAATGAAAATAGATAATGGGGAAAAGTCACAGCTAATTTTTTAAAAAGCTTTACTCCATAAAGATGAAAGAGAAGGAAATTAGGGAAAGAAAAAAAAGAACATTAAAAGAAAGGTGAAATTCCGGAGATATAAGGAAGAAAGCTCCTAGTAACTCTGGAGTTCAAAATATCAGGCCTGGTAAACTAAAATCTGAGGTACTAAAAGAGGTTGGCAGATATGATTGCTGACCCTCTAGCAGAGACCTTTTAAGGACTGATGTATAAGACAGATGTTATAAGAGTGGCCTGATTTTAAAAAAAAAAAAGAAAGAAAGAAGCAGAGTCTGAAATACCAATGAATGTGACCTCAGTTCCTGGAAAAATTCTAAAGCATATTTTAAAGAATGGTTAAGGAACATCTTTTTAAAAAGGAAGCAATAATATCAGAGTCAGAATGACTTCATCCTGACTAACCTCATTTCCTCTCTAATAGATTTTCTAGAATGGCAGATCAAAGGAATGCCATACATCTAGTTTACCTAGAAAAGATGTTTTATCTTGTCCTTGCGGGGAAAATATAGGTTAGATGATAGCAGACAGATTAAGAATTAGGAAAACTCAGACCCAAAGGTCTATGATGGAGTTCTCCAATGGAATGTTTTTGTCCCTGCCAGCTTTAAAAAAAAAACCATTTTTGAGGGCAGCTAAGTGGCACAGTGGATAGACCACCAGCCCTGAAGTCAGGAGGATCTAAGTTCAAATTTTATCTCAGACACTTAACACTTCCTAGCTGTGTGACCCTGGTCAAGTCACTTGCCTCAGCAAACAAACAAAAACATTTTTGTTAATGATTTGCTGCAAATCCTCTTTTTCCTTCTTTTCATTTGTTCAACAGAAAGAGACAGATGATAAAGGAAATGCAAATAGTAAGATGCTTCTCTAGAAATGTAGATTATTTCCAAGTCTCCCACTGGGTGCTGTTAACTAGCAATTTTGGAAATCAGAACAGGCAGCACAAAGATGTCTGGAGAAAGGGTGAAGAACTATCTCCCATTCAGAGGAGGAGCAGCCTCAGCAAGTAAGAATGAAAAAGGGGGAGCAAGGGAGAAGGAAGGATAGAAAGAAAGTGGACCTTCTAATAGCTTCTTATTTCAACTCATTATATTTCAATTGTTTCTATGCTTCAGAAGAATTGCAAAAACTGTCAGTGCTCTAGAGCAAAGCTTCAGTTGCCCCAACATAGTCTCATCTCTACTTAGAATGCTCTTTATTGGCTCTCTCACTACCTTAAAAATTGCTTCTGGTAGTCAAGCCTTTTAATTGAGATCTGGCTATCCCTAAAAATAACTATGCCTTTAGTGGTCCTAGGGAAAGGGTCATTGAAAAGGCAATGAGAAGTTGCAGTATCCAGAATACAGACTTTTAAAAGTTAAAACCACAATTTTGTCTCCCCTTACACCAAGAGAGTATCCCAAACAGGTTAAGAGCCCAAGCCGTGATACTTTTGTTTATATAATTTCCTTAGTGCAAAGAATCCCTTCCACTAATGCAGATTCCACTAATTCCATCTGTCTAAATTAATAGTTTAGTCTGAAAGAATTGTTTATGTGACTCTATTGCCCATTGGAAAATACTGCTGGTAGGTGTCATAATGGGACTAAAATTCAGATCTTTCTCAAACTGAGTCCAGTGTCTGATCCACAATACCATATTGCCTCTTTTGAAAGCCTCCCATTACCTCCTTTTAATTTATTGGTAGAATGGAAGCTACTTGAGAGCAGAGGTTTCATCATTGTCCTTGTATTTTCATCAATCAACCAACAAACATTTATACAGCACCTACTATATGCCAAACACTATGCTATGAGAATGAAGCAATCATCATTCACAATGAGCTTATATTCCAATGGGTAGACAATAAGCTCATATTATAAATATATGCCATAAATACAAAGTGAGTAAATAAAAAGTAATAAAAACTAGTTGCGTACTAGCAGTTATAAGGATCAGGAAAGACTGACTACTATGTACCAGACATCATGCCCAAATGCCATCTAAGTCAATCAGAATTCATTAAATGTTCACCATGTTCTAAGCTCAGTACTGAGATGGAAATACAAAGAAGGGGAAAAAAAACAATTCTGAACTCAAGGAGCTTATATTCTCATGAAGGACTCAGCATGTAAATAACTTGATTCATAGTCTATTTATCTACCTATTTCTAATCTGTCCCTCCATCTATCCATCCATCCATCTATCTATCTATTCACCTATCTATCTGTCCATCTTTCCTATCTACCTATCTATCATCTATCTACCCATCCATCTATCTACCTATCATGTATCTATCCATGTATCTATCTACCCATCCAGCTATCTGCCTAGATATCTATCCATCTATTCTATTTACCTATCTATCCCTCTATCTATCCATATATCTACAAATATAGATATATTTATATAGCTGTCTCTAAGTATCAGCTTACATAGACAGAAAGAAATAACAATAGAGGCATACAAATATATAGAGAGAAAAGTAATGATATAATCACATTAAATAATATGTAATAAATAATATGAAATATGGAATAAGTAAGCACATAAAGTATTGTGAAAGAGGAGATATTAGACTCTAGAGGTTGGGAGGGGGCAGGCAAGACAGGTCTCCTACCCAAGTTAGGCTTTGAGCTACATCTTCAAAGAAACCAGGATAACTAAGAAGCAGAGATGAGGAAACAGAGCATTCTAAGCACAAAGGACAAAGGCATGGAGCTGGGGTGATGGAGTGTCCTATTAGCAAATAGACCAGTCAATGCTTCTGGATCATTGAGTGTGCCAAGAGGAATAAACGCAAGAAGATTTGAAAGGTAGGAAGGGGTCATTTGATCAGAGTCACTTAATAAATGCTTTTTTGATTGATTGATGAGGAAAAGAACAGTCTACCAAGTGCTCATTTGTCTTTGGACAAGCCCCTCCTTCATCCTAGGAACAAAGTGACCCTGTTTTCTCCACTTTGGGAGACCTTTCTTCCTTCATGGGAAAAAGCCCCATTTTCTTCCTCATTATTAATTACAGTATCCCAAGTTTCAGTGCAGTCCTAAATACTGAGGTCCCTGGACTGAGAGGGCCAAGTTATTTTTTCCTTCCCAAAGGGCATACTGCCACTGAAGCTTTGTCCAGTTCCCTCCGTGTTTCTCAGCTCTGAGCTTTTGGCTTGGTTTCATTTTCAGGTCATTTTGCCCTGCCTTTTGTGGCAGGCTCCTTAATCTGTCCCTTTTTACTAGCCCTGTACAGGATCTGTATTTAACCTACCAAGACAATCCTGCAAAGGCTGGTTAGAACCTTTGGGACCATGTGCTGTCAATCCCATCGCAGCAGCCTGGGTAACAGGAGCCAGGGAGGCATCAGTGTTGATCTTGCTACTTCATACTTACTGAGTGCTGACAGCAGCCTGGGACCAGAACTGAAGGTAAGGCAAAGGTCTAGTCCCTACTGAGTGGGCTTCAAGATTGGGGGAGAGATCCACACAGCTCCATAGCTTCTCCACAGCTCTTAATTTCAGTCTTGTAAATTGTTCAGCTATTCCAGACTATCTTAGCATTAGATCCTGCAGCTACATTACCTTTAGGAGATACAGAAGAGGAAAGAGAGAGGGGAAAAGGCAAGGAAAAGGAGGAGGAAGAAGGGAAGAATGAAAAATAGCAAGGGAAGAAAGGAGAGAAAGAGAAGGGAAGAAAGAGAGAGAAGAGAAGAGAAAAGAAGGAAAGAAAGCGACAGAGACAGAGAAAGAGAATGAGAGAGAGAGGAAAATAAACAGACAGGGGAGGGAGGAGGGGAAGGAGAGAGGAAGAGAATCTGTGCCTAAGAAAATTTATGAATAGGTAATATCTTCTGTCCCAACATTTCTGGAGTATGCTAGTAAATGTTTGAAAAGTGGCTTCCAAAAGAATTAAATGAACATACATAACTTTTAATCAATATGCATTAACATTTTCTTCCTAGACAATCAATAAAACAGTAAATCAAGCTGTGATTTGTATCATATACCAATTTCCAAGGTGTCAGTGCCCATAGATAAATTCAACAATTGGCTCTTGAGAGCCAATATGACATGGTTCAATCATACCCCTACTCCATATTCTTTTTTTTTGGTACCCTTTCCTGTGTTTAAGAAGCCCTACATGCTCAAAAAAGGAAGCTAGGTAGTTCACTGGATAGAATACCTGGAGTAAGGAAGATATGAATTGAAATCCGGATTTACATAGCTTGTCAGCTGTTGGACTCTGGACAAGTCACTTAACTCTATTTACTTCAATTAATTCATCTGAAAAATGAGCTGGAGAAGGAAATAGCAAAACACTCCAGTATCTCTGCCAAGAAAACATAATACAGGGTGCACTGGGCTCTTCCTCCTTGGAAGACATTTGAGCAAAGGCTGCATGACCCCTTGGGACAATAAAGATTCCTTTTAGTTACAGATTGGATTTAATTATAACCAAAGACTCTTCAATATCTTAAAATACTGTGATTTTTTTTTCTGAAATCCCAACTGTGAGGCAATTGACCAGATACAAGGAGGGATTTCTAGGTTCCCCCATTCGACTAGTTTGGAGGTATGGGAAGGGGGGAAAGAGCTATAATTGACTAAAATGATGTCTTATTCTGATGGTTTCTAATAGATGTGGGGGATCATTCTCATATAAGCTTTCTTAAGGTTTGATCTGCAGAGAGGGGATACTATGCAAGCCTCCTTTGGCTTGAACATTCCCAGATTTCACTTTGGTGACATAATTATTTCTCTGAAAATGTAAATTTTCTGTTCATGTTAATGCTTCTGAACATCCCTGTCGGAACTGCTGAACTAGCTCCATGAACTCTGTCCTAATAATAGCTAAAGTAGCTAAGAGTCAGAGATTTTAAAAATATATTCAAATTGAGAGTCTCATTGCATCATGGAACAATCACTTCATATAGGAAGTAATTATTGCCCTAATTAGCAATGTAAAACCTAAGGCTCAGTTTAATGTTTCTCTATGACCCCATTTGGAGTTTTATTAGCTAAGATACCAAAGTGATTTGGCATTTCTTCTCCAACTGATTGGAAACTGAGGCAAACAGGATTAAGTGATTTGAGTTGCACAGCTGGTAAGCGTCTGAGGGCAGATTTGAACTTTGGTCTTCCTGACTCTAGGCCTGACATTCTATCCATTGAGTTCACCTAGCTGCTCATGGCTCAGAGAGTTGTTTTGTTTGTTTGTTTGTTTGGGAGGGGGCATGTTGTGTGTTTTTTTTTTTAAATTGTAGAATCTCAGAGTTAAATGAGATCTCTGAAACTATCTAATTATAATATTCCAGACCTAGAACTGGAAGAGATCTCATGAGTCATGTAGTCCAATCCCCTCATTTTATAGATATGGCAAATGAGGCCCACAGAGGTTCATCACTTGTCCAAGTTCATACAGATCATGAGTGTCAGAGGCAGAATTTGAACCCAGCTCCTCTGACTCAAGAGTCACTGTGTTTTTTTTCTTCTTTAACATACTTCCTATCATACCTGACATATAACATGCATAAGTGATCAATATCCTCCTCTTAAAGTCTTTCAATAGCAAAGAATAAGTCATCTCCCAAAGCAACCTCCTTCACTTTTAGATACCTCTAAATGTTAGGAAACGTTACACCAGGCATAAACCTTTCTCTGTCACTAAATCTAATATTTCTTCTGCTTGATACTCCCCAAAATTTTATCATATAAATTATGGTCTAGTCATACTTTCATGGCCCTCTGTGTAATTAATATTTAGAATCCAAATACATGACTTCACAATTACTAAATTTCATGATATTAAATTTGACCCAATGTTGTAGCCTATTGAGAACTTTTTGTACCCTGATATCTGTTATCCAGTCATGTAAGCAAATCCCTAAATTTGTGGCCTCTTTAGGTTGGATAAGCATGCAAAGCAAGTCATTAATAAGAGCAAGGAAGGTTCTCTGGGACGCTCTACTAGAAACCTTACTCCTGATTAATGTTGACCCACTAATGACTCTCTTAGGGTTGCATCATTCAAACAGCTTCAAATTTGCCTGTACCATCTTTCAGCTTAAATATTACACTTATTATCTATATACTCTGTCTATATGAATAGCACTATGTATATTGTTGAATAGTTTCCTTTACTCCAAATATCCTAGGATTATGGCATTGATGTAATCTAACAATCTATCAGAAAACATGATGTGGCTGTTTTGGAGCTGACTTGTTCTTGAAATTATGCTAATTCTTATTGAAATTATAAATTAAGTTATTATAGTTCACAATGAACTCCTTTTATGATTCATTCTAGAATTTTCCATAAATTAAAATCAAGATCTTTGGCTAATAGGCTGAAGTCTCCAGTCCCTTCCCTTTTCTAAAAATAAGAACATTTCCCTTTCTCTAAGTTCAAGGTCAGCTCATTCTCCACAATTCTTCACAAATTACAATCATATGGACTATTTCTTTTATGACCTTGGTGTGTAGTCTGTCAAGATCTGGTGATTTGATCTCATTGAGTTATTTAGATATTCATTGTCTAACTTTTCACTTATCCTAGGTTTTATTTCCTATCAACCAGTAAACTATTCAGGCTCTCACAACTTGTAAATGGTAGAGCTAGGACTCAAAAGCAAATCTCAGAATCACAAATCAAATCAAGGCAATAACATTTATTAAGCTTTTACAATGTGGCAGGTACTGTGCTAAACACTGGGAATATATATACAAGCAAAAATAAAGACAGTCCCTGTTCTCAGTTCGCATTGAAAGGACACTGAAAAGTAGAGGAAAAAGAAAGATGGTACTCTGCAATGGGCAAGAAAAAAGTCATTTGGCTAATATGGGTTTTTCCTTAAAATAGAAATTTTGAAAGGAGAAAGAAGAGGAAGAAAAGAGGGAAAGGGACAAAAGGAAGAAGAGAAGGAGGAGGAGGAGGAGGAAAAGGAGAAAGAGAAAGGGAAAGAAAAAAGGAGCAGGGAGGGAAGGAAGAGGGAAGGAGGAAGGAAGGAAAAAATAGGAGGAGGAAGAAAAGGAGGAGGAGGAGAGTCTACTACATGCCAGGCATTATGCTAAGAGCTTAGGATATAAATATAAAGAATGAAACTGCAGGGCAGCTAGGTGCCGCAGTGGATAGAGCACCAGCCCTGAAGTCAGGAGGACCTGAGTTCAAATCTGATCTCAGACTCTTAACATTCCCTAGCTGTGTGACCCTGGGCAAGTCACTTAACCTCAATTGCCTCAGCAAAAAAAAAAAAAAAAAAGATACTGCTTTAATCCCTAATAAGCTTATCTGTCCACCTACTTCAAACCATACCTTGAATATCAGTACTTCCTTTAGTACTCTTGACAAGTAGTCATCCACCTATGCTTAAAGACTCTAATAAGTAAGGCAAGGAGGAAATAAACATTTATATAACATCTATTATGTGAGGCACTGTAAAAAGCATTTTTTCTCATAAATTTTTCTCATTTGATCCTTATATCAACCCTTCAATGCAGGTATAATTATGATCCCTATTTTTACCAATGAAAAAACTGAGGCAAACATAGTGACTTGCCCAGTCACACAGCTTATATGTGTCTGAGGTCAGATTTTGCCTTGGGTCTTCCTATTCCACACCAATTCTCTAATTAATAATGCACTACCAGATGCCCCAAGACCACACATTCACTTTGGGTCAAAATATGCTTATTCCAAGTCAAGATCTACTTCTCTGTAGGTTCCTCCCATTCTTATCTCTAACTATACCTAAGCAAGAACCTTCTATAACATATCTGACAATAGTTTATCGTTTGGAGATTAATTCTCATTCCATTTTGGGATGGTTCTGAATCTTTGTGACGTTTTCCTATTGCTTCCACTGACCTTCATATAATGCGATCTCAAGGCCCTTGATCTAAATTACACATGTTTCTCCTAGAATTTGGTACCCAGATCTGAACAGGATATTCCAGAAGTTGCAGAACCAGGGCAGAGAGCCTGCAAAGGAAGACAACAAGGATGGTGAAAAACCGATAAATCGAGCTATATAAGGATCAACGGACCATGGGGGCATTTAACCTGGAGAAGAAAAGATTTAGGGGAAACCTGGTCGCTTTCTTCAAGCATACAGGAATAGTTTGAAAGGGCTTTCATGTAAAAGAAGGATTGAGTTCATTCTATTTGGATCCAGACAGTAGAACAAGAAACAAAGAGCAGAAGTTATAGAGAAATTTTATGTAACGAAAATTTTATGTAAAGAACTGAATTTTATGTAAAGAAAAGCTTTCCATATGATCCAACATGAAATAAACCTTTTGGGGAGTTAGTGAGCTCCCCCTCACTTGAGGTCTTCTTGAGGAGGTTAGTGGGATCATTCCTTATGGCGTATGATGGAGAGAGGTTTCCTGTATGGTTTGAGTTGGCCTTAATGGCTTCTGAGGTCCCATCCAACTCAGTGACCCTCTAAAGCAATCCTGACTGTGAAAGGCCTTCATTTTCAGAGTAAAAATAAAAAAATAAGACAATGATCGAATTTTTAGTGCAACTTGGAAGTGAGAAGGAAGAAGAAAGGAGACATCTATCATTCATTCTTTATTTCTAAATGATGAAACCTAGAGTGAAGTTTATTTACTAACAAGATAGTTATGACCTTATTCTCCCCTTTCCAAGTGGTTCTTTGTTAAATGTTGTTCTGTCTATAGGGAAGGACCCTCAACTCTCAGGCTGGGGGGAAAAAACACACACCAGGAGCAGCCTTGCCACTCAGGAGAACATTACAACTTCTATAGGAACTTTGGTAATCCTCATTGTGTCTAATAATGAATCATAGATTAACCACTTGTTTCAGCCATCTTGGTTACCAGTTTAATATTTATGAAATTGCAAGATGAGCAAATTTGCTTAAAAATTTAAAAACAAATATAAGAATTCAGTGACTGTGTTTAAATGTTGTTTGTGATGAGGATGAGTGACTTGGAGAAAGACTCAGGGATAGATTGACTCTTTGAAGTCATTTGTAGCCATTTTTATGATTGTGATTTCCAGGACCCACATATATACTTTTTTTTTTTATTTGTATTTCTTAACATTCATTTTCTTCCTTCCACCTATTGAGAAGACAAATAATATGATATTAAGTATACTATGAAGTCATGTAAAATGCATTTCCATATTAGCCATTTTGCAAAAAATAAATAAAATGCAAAAAGCATAAAGTGGAAAAAGTTTGCTTCAATCTGCAGTTGGAGTTTATCAGTTCTCTTGGGAGTTGGATAGTATTTTTCATCAGGAATCTTTGAAATTGTTTTGATCCACATATATTCTTGCTAGTCATGTGACCAGATGTAAATCACTGACCTTCAACTTTATCTGTAAAATAGAGATTAATAATTATGACAGTTATCAATATCACAGGGTCATTGTATGATTACAATAAAAGCTTTGAATGCCAAACTATCTTATAAATTCATATCAGCTCTTGTTTTCCCAATCATGGAAGCCAGATCTTCTGACTCTGCTACTTCCTTTCTGTGTGATTTGGGATATAACCTGACTTATCTAAGTCTTGATTTCCTTTGCTGTAAAATGGGAGTAATAATACTTAGACTAGCTATCCATGTCACAGTGTTATTGTGAGGATAAAATAAGATAGTTAATGTTGAAGTTCTATACTCTATAAACATAAGCAGTCATTGTCCTGACAAATGATGAAGACCAAACTTAGCAACTGAGCTAAAAAACAAAACAAAACAAAACAAAAAACCTTCTGGGCAAAGGGTAAAATGACTTCTGTTCATCAACAATATTTTCCCCTTTTATGAATAATTAAATCTCTTGAAGAGACAACTTAATGAAATAGATAAGATGCTGGGCTTTAAGTTAGAGATCTGAGTTCAAATCCCATTTCTGATACTTATAAGCTTGACAATCTTTTGCTAATCACTGAATCTTTACACATCCCAGGCTAGGACATATTTCTGGAGGTGAGGGATGGGAGAACTGCATTTGCAGTCAGTAGATACAGGTTTGATTGTCAAGTGCTGTCGGTTACCATGTATGTGCTCATTTATTATATCTTGATTTTAATTTCCTCACTTGCAAAATGAGGGATGGGGATGGACTAAGGGACCTTTGAAGATCTTTCCACTAAATCTATGATTCTCTAGTGTGATTTCCTTCTGCTGACAAAAGCAGACCTTTTGTGTATTTGAAAAATCTCTAATGGTTACCTTAGTATCTACAGTAGAATATAAGCTCCATGCAGGTAGGGACTATATTTATCTTTATATTTCCAGTTCTTCGCTAAGTCTTGGAACACAGACTGTTTGTTGAATTAAATTGAACCTCTGCATTTGGGAAGGTTCTAGAGCTTCCAAGGGTCAATTAATCAAATTAATGACAATGGGAAAGGGTAAAAAGCAATCCCTATGAAAAGAAATGAAGGAGGTATAGAGAAAAACAGCCTCCAAATTCAAAACCTCTTTGGTTGAGTTGACCGAGTACTAAAGGTCTCTGGGAACCCTCTGGGCTGAGCTCCCTGCCCCACGTGCCATTAACTGTAACTGTCTCCAACTAAAGCCATCTAACTCTCATCTATTGTGCCTCTCTGTCTGTTGTCCCATGGCCAATCTGTCATTGGGCCCAGCTGACAGGCCAGAACCCGTCTGGGTCACAGAGCTGCCTGGCACCAGAGGTAATAGGTGTTTTTGTGAGAGGCTATGGCCCTGTATCATTGAGTGGGCTGAAGCTGAAATCGGCCCTGGATGATGACAGGTCCATTGGCAGTGACAATGGAGCCTGGATTGCCTGGGCCTCTCTGAGGTAGGTAATTAAGAAGCTGCTAAGGATACAGGAGACAGTTGATGACAAGCCACAGGTCAACTGAGCCCAGACCCAAGGGAATCGCTATCCAATCCTGGAGAAGCCCGAGCTATCCAATCAGAATAAGAGCTTTCCAGGCAGCTCAGACACCTGGTACCTAAGGACACAAGTGCTCTCACCTAAACAGATGTAATCAGGATTCTAACTTCACTCCCAGCCTTCTGGGAAAACCACTCTAGAGGCTAGAACCTGTCTCATGAATTGTCTGTCAGATGAGATAATCACTCAAGTAATTAACTGGCTTTTGGTCCAAGCTGGAATCCTCAATCGGAGTTAAAAGAGCATTTAGGTTTCTTTTTCAAAACTGCAACAGTTTCCCTGGTCCTTATCAGCCCCCTGAGGTAAGGATGAAACTGAGAATTTCTTCCTTTCTTGTTCTCCATATAAAATGGACTCAGAGAATCATTCAGCCACTTTTTGTGAATAAATGGAGAAATGTCTTATTGCCTTGTGGACTTGTCAGCTTAATGGACTTTTACAATTTCTAAAGTACTTTTAGGTTTATAAAGCATTGTTCTTGTAACAACCCAGTGAGACAGCATAATTATCAAGATTTCCATTTTAGGGATGAGAAAACCAACATGTAAAAGTAGGTCGTCAGGGGCAGAGCTTGGCTTTGGATCCACATCTCTCTGGTCACAAGACAGGTTTCTTTCCATGTATCAGTGCTTCCTTTGTGCCAGAAGCAATGATAAAATGTCAAGGGTGATGTTATTTTTTAAGAATAACATAAAAATGTTTAGTCCCTGGACCAGAAATGCAGTTTCATACAAGCCCCCCAAAAAGGCAATTCATGGGCAACCTTGTATACTTCACAAATCTGAGCTTTTGATAATCAACTGCTTCAACCCGGGAAGGACCATGGAGACTACTTTTTACAAGACTCTCATTTTACGGAAAGGAAACTGATGCCCAGAGAAGTTAATCAATCAATAAGTATTTATTAACTTATTATGTGTCAGGGATTGATTATTCAACATGCTGGAGATACAAAGGCAAAAGTATGATATATGAGGTATGACTTTATTATTTACATATGTAGATATATTATACACTATATATGTATATGTGTATGCATATTATATATGTATATATATGTATGTATATATGTGTGTGTATATGGAAAGAGAGAAAGTGTCCTAGCCTTTATGCAGCACCTACTATGTGCCAGGCACTGTACTAAGCACTTTTCAAATATCTAATTTTGCTTATATGTATGTGTGTTAATGGAGATATATACGTATATGATTATAAATATATATGTAGAGATATATGTATATATATACATATGTGGACATAAGTATACATATGTATATATAGGGAGGTATGTACATATGTGTGTCCCTATATGTGTATATATATATCTATATGTTATAAAAATATATAGATATACATGGAATAGATCTATAGTAATAAGAACTGGACCTGTAAGTTCACTGATATAGGAAAATCGAGGGGAGGAAACTCTCTCCACTAATGTCAATCCATACGTTTACCAGAACTGACAATTTTAGAAAGTTGGTTAGAACTCTGAGATAGTAAGGGATGTGCCCAAAGACACATAGCCAGAAGAAATCATAGGCAAAATATGGATTCAAGCCTTCCTAGCTGTGAAACAAGCTCTCCATCTGAAGGCATTGAGGAGGGTGGATCAGATAGCACTTGAGATGATTCTTTCAAGAAAACAGGGATTGTAAGAGGTAGAGGTGAGAGACCATAGAGAAAAACCAGTGACTTGATCAAAATGACACAGATATTCAGAGGCAAGATTTGAACTCAATGTCTTCTGATTCTAAAGTCAGTGTTCTAGTATTGTTTTGATTTTCAATAAAGGAAAAAAATAGAATATTCAAACTGTAGGACATTGAGTTTGGCTTTTATTCCTTGAAAAGAAAAATTAGAATATGTTATTGAAAGGAAACTTGGTGGGAAATTTAGTCAAAGAAATGATGATTGCAAAGAATTTGAACAACAATGGATTATGAAAGATTAATTTCCCTTTGTTTGTTGTAAAGATTTCTTGGTAGATGAAAACTATCTACACGGCATATTGATTTCAACAAGATATTTGTATTCTATTCTTGTAGTAAAGTTGGGTAGAAGTGGGCTAAATCAGTGGAGTCAAATTCAAATAGAAATGAATCCTGCAGATTACATATTGAGTTAGAAAACCACAAAAATAAATCTGACATTATCTATGCTGCATTGTATTTTTATTTATTTTGTTAAATATCTTCTGAATACATTCTAAGATGGGTCATACTGCATTCCAGAGTTTTGGTGGCCATTTTGGTGCTAGTTGGACACTTCTGATGACATGATAATAAAATCAGACAGATTGGTTGAATGATGCAATGGAGATCAGCCATTAATAACTCATTTTACCTGGAGTGAATTCTCTGGTAAAAAGTGTCCCAGGGTACTTCTTCTTGACCTTATGATGTTAAACATTTTTATTATTGACTTAAATGAAGGTGTAGATGGCATACTAATCAGTTTGCTTGAAGCTGGGAGAGATACCTAACACCAAAACTATATCAATAAATAGAAAGGAGAGAACAAGGCTAAGATAAAATTTAATAGTAAAAAATGTTAAGTCCTACCTTTGGGTTCAAAAATTCAACTGTGTACATCATGTACAAGTACGTTATGGGAAAGGTGACATTGGACAATAGTTTCTACAAAAAAAAAGATCTAGGAGTTCTGGTGAACTAAAAGTTCATTATGTATCAAAGGGTGATATATTAGCCAAAAGTAAGCAAACTCCTTTATATCATGTTAGAGAGCACTGAAAGAGCAATGAGCAAAACAATAAAGGTGATGGTCCTGCATCACAGTAATGATGGTGGTGATGATCCTGCTGCTCTGTAATAATGGGAGGTGATGGTCCTGCTACACTGAAATGATGGAAGTGATGATCCTGCTACACCATAATGATAGAAGTGATTGTCCTGCTACATTGTAATGATGGAGATGATAGTCCTTCTCCACTGTAATGATGGTGATGACAGTCCTGTTATATTGTAATGATGGAGGTGATAGTCCTGCTATATTGTAATGATGGTGGTAATAGTTCTGCTATACTGTAATGATGGCAGTGATGGTCCTACTATATTATGTCATGATCTGACAAACTTGAAGTTATATGATCAATTCTTGTTGCCTCCTTCTGATGATAACATTTAATTTTCCATTTTTAGACTAGAGGAAAATGCGTAGGTTGGCAAAGAGTCCCTGGCTTCAGGCCATGTAAGGAGTTGTTTGAAGGAATGTTCAAGAAGTTTGTGAAGAAACTGGGAATACTTTGTATAAAGAAGAAAAGACTTGGGGAAAATATAATAAGGAGTGGCAAACATTTGAAGTGCTACCATAAGGAAGAAGGATTAGACTCACTCTGCTTGCCCTTGGAGATCACATAGTAACTGAGAATATCATTTGGGAATTGTGACCAGTAAGATTTTGGCTGGGCTTAAGCAAAACATTTTTAACAGTTATTGCTATACAAAAGCAGGTTTGGCCCCTTCAGGATATGTTCACTATCCCTGGAGATCTTCCATTAAAATCTGGATTGCCATTTGTACAGAATATTTCAATGAATGTTTCTACTCAGTCATGGAACTGAATCTAGATAGCCTCTGTGGTCCCTTCCAGTTCTTAGATCTAATTAATTTTCCATGGTAATGAATGTAAAAAGACAATTGTTTTGCTCCCCATTCATATTACATATGTATCTTACACAAGGGTTTTGTAGAAACAGTGGGCTAATTTAGAGATCCTTGATGTTTTTATGAAGAAGAGTAACTTCATTTCTCAGCACCTTTGAGATTTCACCAGAGCTTGGGAGCAGAACTATGTACTATCAAGAGAGTAAGAGAGGCTGCCATAGATAGATGTGCTTTCCTCCCTGTGGTAAACTAAAATAAACTTCTCAGAGTGCCCTGTTACTGCACAATAGGCTTGGAGATTGAACAGCACAGATTTTACATCTACCAGTATAACCTGCTCTATTCTTTGGGAATATTTGTCCACAATCATCAGAAGTGATCCTGATGGTGAAAGTTTGTGTAGGCCAGTGGAAGGAATATTTTTGAACTAATGGACCTTTCCATTCTTCTTAGAGGCACTGAAGTGTAGATTTAGACATTGAAGAGAATAGAGAGAATTATTCTTCATCATTCACAGAGGTGTTCTTTAATCTACAGGAATGCTTTTTTGCTCCTCTCCTTAATCACTATTGAACCCCTGAAGATAATGTCAATTATTCCTCTGGGGGACTCCAATTGAAATGCTTCACTCATCATACTCTCTAGGGCAAAGAACTCAAACAATGAAAATTAAGCCCATACTGAGCATGAACCAGTTGCATTCCTATTATAAAAGGCAGCATGACATAGTGGACAGAAAACTGCACTCGATTCCAAAAAGATGTGGGTTCAAGACTCCCTTTTGACATGTACTAAGTGTGTGATACTGAGGGATTCCCAGCCCAATATGAAGCAAGGAGGATAGAAGAGATGACAAGGTTTGGGCCATTAACGATTGTTCATCTTGGGCCTCCTTCAGATTTAATGATAGAATCCCTAGAATATTAGACCTGGAAGGATATCTAAGGATGATTGGATCCAACTCCTTCATTTATTGAGTTATTCATCATCCTCATTCTTGTTGTACTCCCTCTATGCTTTGATTTGTGTCATTGTGTGGTACCTAAAATATACCCTCCTCCCTTCTTCCCAACTCTATTATTTTTTTTAAATTCTTTCTTCATTTCAATAAGCTAGTGAAAGAGCATATATTAAGAAGGTGTCATATTCCAGTCTTTGTGCTTAGTCCTAGAGAGCCAGAGAAAAGCCCATTTCTTCCATGATGCTTTTTCTGATCTCTCAGCTAACAGTGAACCCTGCCTCCTTCAATTTCTCATTATACTTTGCAAGAATTTCTCCTTTGTACTTAAATGTATTAGTATAGAAATTATTCTTATCTCTAAAATTGGATCATAAGTAGAGGTCAAAGAAGGCATCTGACATCGTCTTTGAAATCCCCATCTAGCACAAATCCCTGAACATAATAATGACTAATACAGGAATCACAGGAACACATATCTAGAAAGTGACCTTAGAAGTCAACTATTCCAAAATTTTCACTTAACAAATGAAAAAAAAAACTGAGCTTCATGGAGGTTTGGTCATTTGTCCAAGATCACACTAATAGCAGAAGATAGAATTGAAATTTTAACCCAATTCCTTTGACTTCACAAGCCAATGCTTTTATTTTATGTAATATTTATATAGCCCAATGCCATTGACATCATAATATTTACACAAGAGACAGTGTGGACTGATGGATAGGTTCTCTTGTCTCAGAGCCAGGAAGAACTGAGTTCATGTTCTTCCTCTGATACATATTAATTTTGTGTCCCTAAGTCAATTACTTAGCCTCTGAGTGCCCTGGAAAGTTTTCTATGACCATAAGCTTCCCTGAAGTTGCTTGCAAATCACACACAAAAAAAATTCTAATGTCTTTTCCTATTATTTTGCCCACCATAGATTAAGGAATTCTGATGTCTCATCCTATTATATAGTTCTATATTCATATACATTCAATCACACAAAATAGTTGTTTTGATGAAATAACAGCCCTTTTCTTTTCTGCACTAAAAATGTTTCCATCTAAAGAATTCTTTCTTTTGTACATTTTATTAAGGGCTCTTTAAAAAAATTAAAACAACCTGGTAATATATTACACAGAAGCATCACATCTATATGTTATGATAAGCAAGCACAGACACAAAATAGCAGTGTGTTAAGATCCTTGACTAGCTAGAGTTGCAATCTTATAAAATTTCAGTTTACATTAAATATAGCCTATCATTTTATAATTTGCACTAAAATGAATTTTGTATCATATGAGCTCATGTTAAATATAACTTAGGTGTATTTTAAATCAATAATTAGCATTTTATGTAAGGAGAATAAACTAGAATCTTTTCCAATAAGATCAAGGATAAAGAAAGGATGTTCATTGCCACAACTACTATTTGATATGATGCTATAAATGCTAGTTATGGCAAAAAAAAGACCATAGGGCAAAATTGAGACTAACCTTAAGCAAAGAATGAACACAATTTTTATTTTAGCAGATAAGGCAGTATATTTTTAAAACCCCAGAGAAACAACTAAAATTAATTGAAATAATTAAATAACATCAGGAAAGTTGTAGCATATAAAATAAAACCCACTCAAATCATTATTATTTCTGCTTATTACCAACCAAATCCAGGAGGAAGAGATAGAAATATAAATTCCTATTAAGACAACTGAAGAATGTTTAAAATACTTGGGAGCCTACCTACCAAATGACTAAAATTACACCCAAAAATTGCTTAAAGAAATATAAACCTAAATAATGATAGCAATAGTAATTTCTCATGCATAAGATACATCATTATATTAAATTATTTATTTATTTAGCACTTAACCAATTGAAGTATCAAAAAAATAATTTGAACCAAAAAAAATATTCATTAAGAGAAACAAAAGGTCAAGAACCTCTATGAGAAATAAAGGACTTAATAATACCATATTTCAAATTATACTACAGAGAAGCAATCCTCAAAATAATTTTGTATTTGTTTAAAAAAAAAAGTAGAGAGATTGATCAGGAGAACATATTCTGTACACAGAAGAAATGAATCTGACAGGCTAGTATTCCATAAACCCAAACGTGTTGGCTACTGGAGGAATAATTCACTATTCAATAAAAACCCACTAGGAAACTGGAAAGCAATCTGACAGAAATTTGACATAGACCAAAATTTTATACCATGTATCAAAATAAGCTCCAAATGGATACATGGCATAACATAAATGATCACAATACAAGATAAAAAGTCTATCCAGAAAAAAAGCTATAGGCTTACAATGGTGAAGAAATTAAACAAGCATAATGGAGGGAACTGGATGGAAAACATTGGAAATCTCTTTTTTTTCCATTACACATGGAACAGTCACAAAAAGTCATTACTTTCTAATCACAAAGTTTGCAAATAAAATCATAATGGCATAAATTTTAAAGATTACATTTATGGATCATAATTTAATAAAAATAACAATCAACCATGGAAATATGCAAGTCTATAGTTAACATAAAAATTTATTCATTGGCTAATCTCTGGTTAGAGGAAAGACCAAATTATAGGTACAATATCAAATTGCATCAATATAATATATTAAATATATTATTGAATTGCTCTATAAATATTACATTAAAATAATAAATCATATCATCTATTAAAATAATATTAATATGTTCATAGATACAGAAAATCATTTTAAAACATAATTAGACATTCTATGTTATCAAAAACTTAAAAGTACAATAATGAAAAGATTTTTACTTTACATAATAAAAAATTCACATGAAATCCAGGGTGTATATCATATGTAATGGAAAAAAATATTACAAGAGGCATTCCCATTTTTATGGCAGCAAAGATCATTTAAAATGGTGAAACAACATTGGTTCAACTTCATTATTGGGCCCCTTTTCAATCTCTTGGCGAAGTTGGGAATTAATGTATTCTTTTTGGAAAGCAATATAATAGAATACACTAACAGCCATATAATCATTCATGTTTTGTTGGTTTGGAGATATTCTAGGATTATAAGGATATAATTGAAAGGGAAGTAAACAACTAGAAACAACTGAGGAATCAAAAACAATGGCAAGTGAATATAGCGGCTTATTACTGTACCATAATGAATCCTGGCTCTGAGAAGTGTTTGAGAAAAACATAATCTTTCTGTGCCTCATCTTCTCCTTCTGTAAAGTGAGGGTGGCCTCATAGGCCTACATTCAGGGTCATGGAAAAAGTGATGCTTTGGAAGGATATAAAATTAAATGATTTGAGCATCACAGCTCAAAGAGTGGAAGGCTGGTCAAGAAATCCCAAATTCACATCTGACCTTAGATATTTAATAGATACAGAATCCTGAGCAAATCCTTTAGCCTCTCTCAGTCACAATTTCCTCATCTGTTAAATGAGGATAATAATCTCCTAGGGTTATTGTGAGGATCAATTGAAATAATATTTCTTTTTTTTATTAAAACTTTTTATTTGCAAAACATATGTATGGGTAATTCTTCAACATTAACCCTTACAAAGCTTTCTGTTACAAATTTTTCCCCCTACTCCCCACCCCTCCCCTAGATGGCAGGATATCCACTATATGTTAATTATGTTAAAATACTTGACAAATCGAATATATGTATACATATTTCCACACTTGTCATTTTTGTGCAAGAAAAATCATATCTACAAGAAAGAAAAATCAGAGAAAGGAAACACAATGCAAGCAAACATCAATAGAGAGGCATGAAAATGTTATGTTGTGGTCCACATTTCACATCCCTCTCTCTGGGTGTATATGGCTTTGTTCACTGAACAATTGGAAGTGGTTTGAAACATTTCATTGTTGAAGAGAGCCATGTCCATCAGAATTGATCATCATATAGTATTGTTGTTGCCGTGTATAATGATCTCCTGGTTCTGCTCATTTCCCTCAGCATCAGTTCATGCAAGTCTCTCCAGGCCTCTCTGAAATCATCCTGCTGGTCATTTCTCACAGAACAATAATATTCCATAATATTCATATACCATAATTTATTCAGCCATTCTCCAATTGATGGGCATCCTTTCAGTTTCCAGTTTCTAGCCACTACAGAAAGGGCTGCCACAAACATTCTTGCACATGTGGGTCCCTTTCCCTCCTTTAAGATCTCTTTGGGATATAGGCCCAATAGAAACGCTGCTGGGTCAAAGGGTATGCACAGTTTGATAACTTTTTGAGCATAGTTCCAAATTGTTCTCCAGAATGGTTGGATCTGTTCACAGTTCCACCAACAATGCATCAGTGTCCCAGCCTTCCCACATCCCCTCCAACATTCATCATTATCTCTTCCTGTCATTTTAGACAATCTGACAGGTGTGTAGTGGTACCTCAGAGTTGTCTTAATTTGTATTTCTCTGATCAATAGTGATGAAATAATATTTCTAAAGCACTTGGCAAATCTTAAAGTGGTATATAAATGCTAACTATCATAATCATTATTAATGAATGCTTATTGACTTAATTACATTATATACTATTATTCTTATAAGAATGTATATATATATAATATGTTATAAACTTTAAATCATCATATATTTAGCTACTATTGTTATCATTATCATCACCATCATCATTATTGTTATAATGAGAGAAGCAACGTGACATAGTAGCTAGAGGACCAGCCTTGGTGTCCAGAAGACCGGAATTCAAGTCCTTACTTTGACATAGAGTGACTGGATAACCTTGGACAAGCTACTTAACCTCTCATTACCTCAGCCAACTCTCTAAGATGAGTTCTTAACTTTTTTACCAGAGTGTCTTCGTCCCCTGGAACAGTCTAATGAAGCCTATGGATTCTAAGAACTGTATTTAAATGTATAATCTAAATTACAAAGAAAACCAAAAGCTAGTGGGAAATAAAAATAGAATTGTTTCCATCCAAGTTCATGGATTCCCTGAAATCTATTCATAGACCTTTGGGGGGTTAAGAATTTCTTTTCTAAGACAATAGTCTATAAAGGAGTCTCCCATCTGCTTCAAGAAAGAAATATTTAGACTGGGAATTCCTATACTAATGAAATCACAAGTCCAGACCAAAAAATAAAAAATCAAGAAGATTGAAAGAATGGCTGGTCTGCATCAAAGGGAATTTCAACACCAGGAGTTCACACTACAGACACATCAATAAAATCACACATCTAGAACCATAACAACAACAGTATTTTTGCTACTAAAATGACATTTCAAGTATCTGTAATTTTGCCAATGGATACTTCTCCATAACTACCAATCACAGCCCTTCTATCATAGAGTAGATGGTCTTGAAGTATGGCCATGCCTATGAAGTTCCATGTTCCATGCCTGTGAAGACATAATAGCATCAAAACTCTCCAAGCATAGCTGGGCATATCCTTGAATAACACACACACAGTCCATCATCATTGGTCTAACCCTTTTCAGAGCCTATTCCTCCTCTTTAGGACTCAAGAATTCTGAACCTCCTCTGTACCAGGATGGGTCATCAAAGAGTTTTAGTAGACAAATAATGCTAGCAAGATTTCTAGTCATGCAATCTTAATGGCACAATAACACCAACAAAATGGAGTTAGCAAAAAGTACTCATAAAAAATACACAGTGGAAAGAAAACTGACTTTGGAGTTAATTGATCAACAAACATTTGTTAAGTGCTTAACATGTGCCTGGCACTGAATTAACCTGCCAAAGAGGAAGTGAAAATTGTCATAGTACACAAAGAATTGATGGCGTGATGGGAGTCCTGGTTTCAAATCCCACTCCTGACATTTTCTGTGTTTGACCTTAGAGGACCTCAGTCTTCTCAACTATAAGATGAAGAGATTGGACCAGAGGGTCTCTCTAGTCCTCTCTTATCCAGCTCTATGCTATGAAATCATAGAAGGAGGCAAAGGTGGCCAGAAAAGAACTGTTAATGTTCTGCTAAAGTTAAAATATATATGTATATATTTAAAACATGGAAATTGAATTTATATGTATACATATATAGTATGTATATATATTGTGTTGTTTGATTATTTTGTTAATAATATTGTTATATATATATGTATATGTATACATATATACATTACTTTAAAGTCTGCAAAATTCTTTACACATATTATTTTATTTGATCTTCACAACCACATAGATGCTATGATTATATCCATTTTAAAGATGAACAAACAAAATGAAAAAAGCTAAGTGACTTGCTAGGATCACACAATTAGTTAATGTCTAAGGCAGATTTTGAACTTCTTTTACTGGTTTCAAGTCCAAATTTCTAACTATTGCTCTATATCACTGCCTTTAAAGTATCTGGCTTATAGTTGTGCCAGATCTAAAACTATATTATAAAGCAGCATTCATCAAACATTTGGTACTGGCTAAGAAATAGAAGTCGATCCGTGGAATAGGATAGTATCACAGGACAAAGTAGGCAATAACTATATCAGTCTAGTGTTTGACAAACCCAAAGACCCCAGTTTTGGGGATAAGAACTCACTGACAAAAACTGCTGGGAAAATTGGAAACTAGTATGGAAGAAATCAGGGCTTGACCCACACCTAACACCACATACCAAGATAAGATCTAAATGGGTTCATGATTTAGACATAAAGAGTGAAATTATAAGCAAATTAGAGGACTATAGGATAGTTTACCTCTCAGATCTGTGGAGAAGGAAGGAATTTGTGTCCAAAGAAGAACACCAGATTGATAATTATAGATAATTATAATTATATTAAGTTAAAAAGGTTTTGTACAAACAAAACTAATACAGACAAGATTAGAAGAGAACCGATAAACTGGGAAAACATTTTTACATTCAAAGTTACTGACAAAGGCCTCATTTCTAAAATATATAGAGAACTAACATGAATTTATAAGAATTCAAGCCATTCTCCAATCAATAAATGGTCAAAAGATATGAACAGACAATTTTCAAATGATGAAATTAAAACTATTTTTTATCATATGAAAAGGTGCTCCAAATCACTATTGATCAGAGAATTACTCTGAGATACCACTACACACCTGTCAGATTGACTAAGATGACAGGAAAAGATAATGATGAATGTTGAAGGGGATGTGGGAAAACTGGGACACTGATACATTGCTGGTGGAACTGTGAACAGATCCAACGATTCTAGAGAGCAGTTTGGAACTATGCTCAAAAAGTTATCAAACTGTGCATACTCTTTGACCCAGCAGTGTTTCTACTGGGCCTGTATCCCAAAGAGATCTTAAAGGAGGGAAAGGACCCATATGTGCAAAAATGTTTGTGGCAGCCCTTTTTGTAGTGGCAAGAAACTGAAAACTGAGTGGATGCCCATCATTTGGAGAATGGCTGAATAAATTATGGTATATGAGTGATATGGAATATTATTGTTCTGTAAGAAATGACCAACAGGATGATTTCAGAGAGGCCTGGAGAGACCTACATGAACTCATGCTAAGTGAAATGAGCAGAAACAGGAGGTCATTATACATGGCCAACAACAAGACTTTAGGATGATCATTTCTGATGGACATGGCTCTCTTCAACAATGAGATGTTTCAAACCAGTTTCAATTGTTTAATGATGAAGAAAGCTATATACACCCAGAGAGAGGACTGTAGACCATAACACAGAATTTTCACACTTTCTGTTGATTATTGTTGTATTTTGTTTTCCTTCTCAGGCTTTTTTTTTCTAGATCCGATTTTTCTTGTGCAGCAAGATAACTGTATAAATATGTATACATATATTGGATTTGTCATATATTTTAACATAGTTAACATGTATTGGGCTACCTGCCATCTAGGGGAGGGGGTGGAGGGAAGGAGGGAAAAATTTGGAACAATTTTTTTTTTTTGCTTTTTGCTGAGGCAATTGGGGTTAAGTGACTTGCCCAGGGTCACATAGCTAGGAAGTGTCTGAGACCAGATTTGAACTCAGGTCCTCCTGACTTCAGGGCTGGTGCTCTAACCACTGCGCCACCTAGCTGCCCCTGGAACAAAAAATTTTGCAAGGGTAAATGTTGAGAAATTACCCACGCATATGCTTTGCAGATAAAAAGCTTTAATAAAAAAATACATGGAACTCAAAAAATAATAATAAAGTATCTGGCTTAGAATTAAAACAAAAAGAATGGAAGAAAAGACAAGGCAAGGAAAAGGAAGAGAAACCTTGGTGGACTTCACTAGATCATCTCCAAGGCCCTTAAAATTCTAGCACTCTAGAATACCCCAGGGAATATGTCAAAGTAAGATCTCATTCTTTTAACTTCCAAGAAACATAGGAAGTTGCTTCATTTTGAGCATGGGCTCCAATTATTAGGGTTTTTTTAAGTACCTCTGAAATCTGCCTCCAGGGTGGCTCAATAGACTATATTAGAATGTCATCAATTTTGGTTTTTGGTTCAGCAAAACTAAAATTGTATTTTCTCCCTTGGGACCTTTCCTCTTAACTGTTATCCCCCTCCTCCCACCATATGTTTGCAAGAAGAAATTAGTTTCATCTGTTTCTTATTAATTTTTCACTTAACTTGTCCCAGCATCATTGGGTTGGAGTCCTCTGATGTCCCAGGCACCTGGGGTGTCCTTCCCAGTCATTTTTTTAGAGAAACAGGAAGTCCTTTGGTGTCTGAAGTCAATAATATGGAGTCCCTAAACAAGAAGATGGATTGAAGACGGGAGAGCTTGAAAACTGAGAAGACTATTAGAAGGTTATTATACTGGACCATGGGAATGGAGAAAAGTAAACAGGGGAAATCTTGTGAAAGTAGAATCAAGTAATTGCTAAGGAGAAGTGGAGCAGAGAGTGAATAAGAAGCAAACAGAAGCCTGCAAAAGATTTTGTATTTTCTCCGTGACTATAATTAGTGAGTCAAGCCTTGGCATTCTGATCGCAAAAGGCTAAGGATAAAAAGGAAAATTAATTGACTGCAGAAAAGTTCCCAGTCCCTGTGGATTTCTGCTTTGCTATGAGAAGCTTTTCGATGGCCTCCATCTGCCATGTTCAGTATCAGCCAATGGAATACTTGAAACATTGGTTGGAGTGGCTAGGTCTTCCCCCCTTCTTATCCTGGGTTTTCAGACTCAGCTTGTGGCCTAAGAAGAATGGATGGGGGAAATGAAAGCTGACAAAGGCAGCCCTCATACAATTGGGCTCTCAGGAGAAAAAAAAATGTGGAAAAGATTTCTGTCACCTCCAAAAGGGAACAAGCAGATGTCAGCCTGACATGAAGGGGCTCACTTAAAGAGATCAATTGGCCTTGAGCAAAGAGTCCAGTCCCAAAGGGATGAGCTAACTTTCCTTGGATATGGTTCTTACATCTAATCTGAGGACAGACCCATATGTAATCCTCACATGGCTTCTTTTTAAAATTTGCCAATCCAGTATAATTCAGTTCTAAGGAATTTTCTAGTGGGATAGAATCAAGTTATTTCTCTGTGTCTCTTTCTCTTCTTTTGTCTATGTGTCTGTGTGTGTCTCTGTCTCTCTGTCTCTCTGTCTGTCTTTCCTTTTCTGTCTCTGTCTCTCTCCATTTCTGTCTCTCTCTGTGTGTCTCTCTCTGTGTCTCTGTGTGTCTCTCTGACTCTCTTTCTCTCTTTTTTTTCTCTCTGTCTCTCTTTTTTTCACATAGAGAGAAGACATGTCCTGAATGCAGAGATAACCCTAATAACTTGGAAGGCTTCAGGGGTATTGAGTTCTACCAAGTGGAGGTATTTAAGTGGAATCTGGATTGTGCTATTTGGGAGCATTGTAGCTAGGAGTACATGATTTAGACTGTATGACCTCAGAGTTCCTTTCTGGTCCTAAAAATAGAAAGCAAGACATCTAAAAGTCTTTGATTCTATGATCCAGCCCTACCCATTCACTGAGTGAGAGCCAAAACAACACCTGGGCTCAAGTTCTAAGACTTCCACTTACTGAATCAGTAACCTTGGGCAAATTATTTCACTTTAATGAAGCTCAGCTTGCTCCTTTGTAAAATGGGAGTAATAATATATTACCTACCTTCATAGGATTATTGTGAATATCAAATGACTCATGTACATACACTGTCTCAAAATACTTTGTGCAGTCAAAAGTGATTAAATCCCTGTATTAAGTATTCTTATGGTTGCCAAAGTGAGTTGTTTTAGCACTCTCTTTGAGTGGTGAGAAGTCAGACTCAATAGCACCACCAATATTCTCCCTGAGATGACATTATGGTGCTCCATAACCTTAAAAAAAGGAAAAGCTGCTGGTGATTTAAATGCCAATATGGCAGGTGTCAATAAGCCAAATCATGTCAACAACTACGACGCGAGCATAAGAATCAGCATAAAAGAAACATTCAAGAAGCACATGGTTAAAAAGTAAGTTGAGCTAGTCATGTAGCAAGAGGAAGGAACAGAGCAGAAAGAACACAAATATTGCATTGATACCTACAGAGTATCCCAAAAGGCTTGGGCAGTTTTAAATTTTACTAGATTTTCTGGCTTAAAAGTACACTAAGACTTTTAAGATACCCAGGGGAAAGCCTCAAAAGTATTGGATGAAAAATTTACATGTAGGATTCAAAGGCTTGTTGTTGGCCACATTACATGCATACAATTAATGCAGGACTCTAGAACTAAATAGACAAGTAGAGAACTGAAATGACTTGAGATTGTTTTGTCAAGCCACCAGAAACTGAGTAGATGCCCATCAGTTGGAATGGCTGAATATATTATGGTATATGAATGTTATGGAATATTATTGTTCTGTAACAAATGATAAGCAGGATGACTTCACAAAAGCTTGGAGAGACTTACATGAACTGATGTTAAATGAAGTGAGTAGAACCAGGAGATCACTGTACATGGCAACAGCAAGATTATACAATGATCAATTCTGATGGACATAACTCTCATCAACAATGAAATGATTGAGGCCAGTTCCAATCATCTTGTGATGAAGAAAGCCATCTGCATCCAGAGAAAGACTATGGGGATTGAGTGTGGACCACAACATAGCATTTTCACTCTTTTTGTCATTGTTTACTTGCATTTTGTTTTTTCTCATTTTTTTCCCTTTTTTATTTGATTTTTCTTGTTCAACAAGATAATTATATAAATACACATACATATATTGGATTTAACATATATTTTAATATGTTTAACATATACTGGATTGCTTGCCATCTAGGGGCAGGAATGAGAAGAAAGGGGGAAAATTTGGAACACAAAATTTTTCAAGAGTCAATGTTGAAAAATTTTTCCCTGCATATGTTTTGAAAATAAAAAAATTTAATTAAAAAAAGAGATTATTTTGTCTTCGTCTCTCTATCCTTTATTTCCTTTGTATAAAAGAACTAAGTATATACAGTCAGGGATGTATTCATAGAGTGGAGTTGGGGAGGGGGAACCATAGTACCATAGATTCAGGAAGCCCTAAGTAATTTCTTTAAAAGGTATCCTCTATAAAGATCCTAAAGGGATATAAATAGTACATCAAGAATTAAATGTAAATGACTTTAAGTATTTAAGTCAAATAGTAGTCCAAGAAGGTATATTATACTTTATATTTACATAAGAATTTCAAAAACAGATTAAATTTCTAGGATCTCTATTTAGTTAAATAGCTGTTTTGTCCCCAAAGTGTTTGACCCTTAAGGACAGAAACTCTCTAGAGAGAAAAGTTGCATACAACTAAAACTCAATGAACTGATATTTCTTTTCAATAAAAAGAAAGCTGCTAAGGATTTTTTCCAAATCTGACATGAAGTATGAGCAGGTTTTACTTCCCTCATCAAAAAAGCTGAGAATTAAGCCTCTGACTCTAAGTTACAAGAGAGACAGTAAAGTATACCCCACCCATAATGTAGTAGAGTTAGGACTTCAGTGAGGACACTCTGAGAAACCCCAAGATAGTAGCAGAAAAAAATTTTACTAACCACATGCCCCTAAAAGCAACTCTTAGCAACCACCAATGCAATGTATATTTATGACCTATAAACAAGCAGAACACCATTCCCAGAGACACATGCCTGAAAAATACTATATATATGAAACCAACAAGGAACACACATAAGACAAGCAGCAAAACATTATCAGAACATATCAGTGGGCCTACCTACAGTTTTTTAGATGTGAATTGTCCCTCCATAGTTGTGCATTTTCTTCTACACATATTTCCTGGTGTGATATTTTTCCTAGTGATGGTGAGTATATTTGTGGAGTAGTATGTCTCAGCTTTATGGGGAAAGTAGTCTAATACTTATTTTTCTTCTCTGATGTTTCACTAAATACCTTTAAGCTATGTTCTGTGGCTGACTAGTAAAAAATAAACACATTGGGGCTGCGTCTGACGGAGCGGAACATGAAGCTGCTGGTCTTGGCTGCCTTCGTTTTGGGCTCGGTGCTCTTCTTGCTTTTGCTGGGACTCTCCGCGGCAGACGAGAAGAAGAAGGGGCCCAAAGTCACCGCTAAGGTATATTTTGACCTACGAATTGGTGATGAAGACGTAGGCCGTATTGTCATTGGTCTCTTTGGGAAGACCACTCCAAAGACAGTGGACAATTTTGTGGCTTAGTCCACAGGAGAGAAAGGATTTGGCTTCAAGGGTAGCAAATTTCACCGGGTGATCAAGGATTTCATGATTCAAGGTGGAAACTTCACCCGGGGTGATGGTACAGGAGGAAAGAGCATCTATGGTGATCGTTTTCCTGATGAGAACTTTAAGCTGAAGCACTATGGGCCAGGCTGGGTGAGCATGGCCAATGCTGGCAAGGATACCAACGGTTCCCAGTTTTTCATCACCACTGTCAAGACTCCATGGCTGGATGGAAAACATGTGGTGTTTGGCAAAGTTCTAGAAGGAATGGATGTGGTAAGAAAGGTGGAAAACACCAAGACAGATGGGTGCGACAAGCCCCTGAAAGACGTGACAATAGCTGACTGTGGCACAATTGAAGTGGAGAAGCCCTTTGCCATTGCCAAGGAGTAGGCTCCCCTGAAGACCTGCTTTCCAGGCTGTGCAGGTGGCACTGCCCCTGTGGGGACTGAAGCCTGGTCTGGTCCCTGTGGCAGCCCTGGGCTCCTACAGCCTGAGGTGCTGACCTTTGACTGAGCTGACCCAGAATCCATCCTCACATTCCACAGCCCCTCAGGCCCTGTTTTGTAAAGAAAACATAAGCCAATAAAGAAGAAAACATTTTTTAATAGAAAGTGAGTGGGCTGGGTTCATCCCTTGTCCTTAATAAGCATCTAAGCTTAGCCCAGCCTAACCTCACCCTCTACCCTTCAAAAAAAGGGAAAAAAAATTTGAGGGCAAAGTAGGGCCCGCTTCCTATACAACTGGGTACCTTCTTTTACCCTCTCTCTCTCTGTTCTCTTCTGCCCTCCCCTGGATGTCTTTGGAAGCCAACCAGAGTACTATCCTGCCCTGGATTAAGTTAGACCTAGACCAGTGGGCAAGAGGACACACGCTGGTTGCCTAGCAACTACTTCCAAAGAGTGGAGCTTCTCCACTGCTCAGTATCCCTCCCCATTCTCTCAACTCCATCCCCTTACCTTGTATGCTGCTTGGGCCCTTGCTTTTATCTCATGGTTCCTTTCCTCCAATACAAACAGCCCATTCTGTTTTCTTTGGGCTCATCCCTAAAAAAAAAAAAAAAAAAAAAAAAAAAAAAAAAAAAAAAAAAAAAA
>JAJPUD010001548.1:276687-297209 GCA_023553655.1 Myrmecobius fasciatus | reverse complement strand
ATAGATAGATAGATAGATAGATAGATAGATAGATAGATAGATAGATAGATGGATGGATGGATAGCATATTGATTGGGTTTTTATTAGACTAGATAGATTCTGAATTCCCTTCTAGAAGTCCCTTCCAGAAGTCTCAAAGAGTTTAAGTGGTGGGGCCAAAGTCACACAGAAATGTTATAGAATCACAGAATAATTAGCCCTTCATTTTACAAATGAGAAAACTGAAGGAAGTGAACTTACCCATGATTACAGAAATGGAAGCCCTATTTCTATGGAACTAAGTAACTACTTGCCCATTGCTATAACAGGATTAAGCAGTTTATTAAGTTGAAAATCCCCTAGGGTTCTCTTTTGAAAGAACAGTGGTTTGTCAGATGGAAAATAAGGACTGTCCCTAACACAAAGGAATACAAGAAGTGGGGAATGGAGAACTGGAGATTGACTAATGGTTTGCAAACAAGAAGATGATAGGAGTCAGCTATCATGTCAGTAAGTTTCAATCCTCAGGTCCTATATTGAGAGTCTATTCTTCTGGATAAATCAACATTACAGAATCATGCTGGGTAAAAACAGAGAGAATGAAAGGTCTTGAAAACACAAGGCTTGGATGGACCCAACAAAGCTTCCTCACACTCCCAGAGAAGTCTTGTTCCCTCCCACTGTGGATTGGAGGCACAGGAAGTACAAAAGGACATATTGTCAGGCACTGTGCCCTTCTCAGGCTTCATTTACTTTGTTCCAGCAAGGGAAAGAAGCCATTTGGTTCCATGCCATACTGCCAGGGGGTCTCCCAGGCCAGAGACAGGGCAACCTTCAGGCCACAAGAGCTCTGGAATTGAAAATCAGAGGAGTGAATGGCAGGAGTAGGAGTCACTGCTGCTTTGCCAAGGTGGCAGTCATTGAATACAGAATATTGTATATGCTCAGTCTCAATTGATGCCTTGCTAGATCTTACAGAACTGTTTTTTTCTTTCTTTTAAAAATAATTGTTATAAGACTTAGGTCATTGGGCAAGAGGAAGAGGAAAGATAGAATCAGAAATGAAGGAGATATAAAAACAAACAATATCAAGAAGTATTTTTAAAAGAAAACTTTGGAAAGTTGACAGAGGGAAGTCCTTCTTTCCACATTTATAGTACTGAGACATGTGGTTGTCCTTTTTTTAATTCAATTCACTGAATCTCCAATTCCTATTCCAAATCCCTTTCCATTATATCTCCCCCTCACCAGGACCCATTTAAATTCATCAAATATTTATCAAATGCCAACTTTGCACAAGAAGAGAGTAAAGAAAATAAAGGTCCAATTTGAAATCAGAAAGAACCAGGTTCAAATTTTACCATTGATATATACTCACTATGCACCTATGATCAAATCAATTAAGCTCTTAGTGACTCAGAAAATTTACCTAAATCCAACCCTTTCATTTTACAGAAGCAGAAATTGAGATCCAATGATATTAACCAACTTGCTTAAGGTAAGTGGCAGGTTTTGAACCTGGGCCCTATGACCCCTGATACCATTCTCCTTCTACATGCTATTCCTCCAGAGCCCCATGCCAATCAAGTTTCATTTGCACTAATCAGAAGAGGAGAAGTCACTGGGAATGGAGGAGAATCTCTAAATCCTTTGAGTACCTTTCAACTCTGAGATTCTGGGATTCTCCAAAATGGGCACTAAACCATACTTTTTAACCTTATTTAACATTTCTCAGAGGCTGTGCTGGCTCCAGACCCTTCTCTGAATGTTCAGTGATTCCCAAGTCCAGCCTCCCTGCCAGGGCAAAGGGAAACAGAAGACATGGGCATTGTGGGAAGAAACAAATGATGTTTATTTAAACCCCTCTGTGCTCCTTTCTACTTGCCAAGCTACAGTGCGATCCCAGGGACGAGAGGCTCCTTTCATAGCCGCCAAGTAGCGTGTGTCCTCCCATGAGCTCCCAGGCTCCAACAGAGAGCAGTATGGGACTATGGGATTGAAATCATCACAACAGTTACAGGATGAAGAAAGCTAAGCATACACCTCTGAAGCACTACGTTCTGTTCATTTGATTTTTTTTTTAATTTACTAAACATTTTTATTTAAGATTTTGAGTTTCTAATTCTACCCTTCCCTCCCTCTTTCTCCTACCCCTTTCCTGAAATGGTAAGCAACCAGATATAGATTAAACGTGCAATTATGTAAAACATTTCCATAATTTGTCATTCTATAGAAGAGCACTCAAAAGAAAATATGAAAGCAAGAATGTGAAAAATCGCATGCTTTGTTCAATCAATTAGATCAATATAAGTTCTTTCTCTGGAGGCAGATAGCATGCCTCATCATTGGTACGTTAGGATTATCATGGATCATTGTATTGTAAGACTAGTTAAGTCATTCACAGTTGCTCAATGAATAACATTGCTCTTACTTTTTACTAGTTCTGTTCACTTCACTGTACATCAGTTCATGTATGCTTTTTCAGGTTTTTCTGAAATCATCCTGCTTATCATTTCTTACAGAACAATAATAATCCATTACAATCATCTACCACAGTTTATTTAGCCATACACCAACAAATGGACAACCTTTTGAATTCCAATTTATAATCATCACAAAAAGAGCTGCTATAAATATTTTTGTACAAATAGGTACTTTTCCCTTCTTTTTCTTTGATGTCTTTGAGATATAATCCTAGCACTGGTATTACTGAATCAAAGGATATGCATAATTTTATAGCCTTTTGGACATAGTTCCAAATTGTTCTCCAGAATGGTTGAATCAATTCCCAACTCCACCAACAATGCATTAGTGTCCCAATTTTACCACATCCTCTCCAAAATTTATCATTTTCTTTTTTTTCCATATTAGTCAGGTGGTACCTCAGAGTAGCTCAGAGATAATTTGCATATCTATGATCAGAAGTGATTTAGAGTATTTCTTATATAACTATAAACAGCTTTGATTTCTTGGTCTGAAGACTGTCTTTTCTTACCCTTTGACCAATTATCAAGTGAGAGATGACTTGCATTTTTTTAAAATTTGACTCTGACCTCTATATATGAAAAATAAGGTCTTTATCAGATATTTTTGTAGCAAAAAAAAATCATTTTTCCTTATAATTTTGGTTGTATTGATCTATGAACAAAAAAAGTCTTAACTATATAATCACAATGATCTATTTCACATTTTGTAATGCTCTCTATATCTTCTTTGATCCTAAATTCTTTCCTAATCCATAAATCTGACAGATAAACTATCCCATGCTCTCTTAATTTGCTTATGGTATTATCTTTTTTTTATAAATCATGTACCCATTTTGACTTTGCCTTGGTATATAGTGTGAGATGTTGATCTGTACTTAGTTTCTGCCATACTGTTTTCCAGTTTTCCCAAAAGCTTTTGTCAAATAATGAGCTTTTATTTTAAAAGCTTGAATCTTTGGGTTTATTATATAATAGATAACTATGGTTATTAATGATAATGTAATTTGTACCTAATCTAGTCCATTGATATACCACTCTATTTCTTAGCCAGGACAAGATTTTTTTGATAATTACTACTTTATAATATAATTTGAAATCTAATATGACTAGACCACATTCTTTTGCAGCTTTTTTCATTGATTTCCTTGATATCCTTGGGAATCAATGAAAAAAATAAGCTTTTGTTCTTTCAGATTAATTTTGATATTATTTTTCTAGCTCTATAAATAGCTTGATTGGTATGGCACTAAATAAATAGGTTAATTTAAGTAAAAATGTTTTATTATATTGGCTTGGTCTAACCATGAGTGATTAATATTTTCCCAATTGTTTGGATTTCATTTTACTTGTGTGAAAAGTGTTTTTAGTTGTGTTCATATAGTTCTTGGGTTTGCAATGGCAGGTAAACTCAAATATTTCATATTGTCTTCAACTATTTTTAATGGAATTTCCCTTTTTGTCTCTTGCTGCTGGGATTTGTTTGGTAACATATAGAAATGTTGGTGACATTTTGTATCCTGAAACTAATTACATTGTTAATCATTTCAAGTAGTGTTTTAATTCATTCTCTAGTATTTTCTAAGTGCAACATCATCTAAGTATATATTATCTGAAAAGAGTAACAGTTTTGTTTCCTCAATGTCTATTCTAATCCTTTTGTTTCTTTTTCTTCTCTTGTTGTTATAGCTAACATTTCTACTACAAATAATAGAAGTGATAATGGGCATCCTTATTTCACTCCTAATTGCATTAGGAAAGATTGTAGGTTATCTCCATTGTAAATAATGCTTAATGATGATTAAAGATAAATATTACCTACCATTTTAAAGTAAGCTTCATTTATTCCTGTAGTTTCTAGTATTTTTAATAGAAATAGATGCTGTATTCTATCAAAGGCTTTTTCTGCATCTATTAAGATAGTCATGTGATCACTATTGGGTTTATTATTTATACATTCAATTATGCTAATAGTTTTCTTAATATTTAACTATCCCTACATTCTAATATAAAATCTACCTGATCATAGTGTATGATCCTTGCTATATTGCTATAATCTCTTTACTAGTATTTTATGTTTTAAAATGTCATCAAGATTCATTAAGGAAATTAATTTTATAACTTTCTTTTCTCTATTTTGGCTTTTTTTTGATTTGGGTAATAACCCATATTTATGTCAGTAAAAGGAATTTGGTAGGATTCTTTTCTTTCTTCACCTATTTTTCCAAATGGTTTATATAGCACTGAGATTAATTGTTCATTAAATGTTAGACAGAATTCCCTTGTGAATCCATCCTGTCCCAGGAATTTTTTTAGGAAATTGATTTATAGCTTGTTCAATCTCCTTTTCTAAGATTGTATTATTTATTTCTTCTTCTATTAATTTGGGTAATTTGTATTTTTGTAGATATTCATCCATTTAGATTGTCAATATGCTTGAGTAAAATAGCTCCTAACAATTGTCTTAATTTCTTCTTCATTGTTGATGAATTCACTCCTTTCATTTTTAATACTAATAATTTGGTTTTCTTCTTTCCTTCTTTAAATCAAACTAATCAATACTTTATCCATTTTATTGTTTTTTTAATAAAACCAGCTTTTAGTTTTATTTATTAGTTTAATTGAAGTTAATTAATTAGTTTAATTAAGTAAGAAAACTTTCCATTTTGTTCATCTTTCCTTTGATTTTCAGCATTTCCAATTTAGTGTTTAATTGGGGATTTTTAATTTGTTCTTTTTCTAGTTGTTTTAGTTGCATGCTCAATTCATTGAAGTACTTTTTCTCTATTTTACTGATGAAAACAAATAGAGATATAATTTTTCCCTAAGTGCCTCTTTGCCTGTATCCCATAAATTTTGGTGTGCTGTCTCATTGTTGTCATTTTCTTAATGAAATTATTGATTGTTTTTTTTTATTTTTTCCTTTGACTCTTTTTTAAGGATTAGATTAATTAATTTTAATAACTTTAATCTCTTTTTTCATTGTCTATTATTGAATATAATTTTTGTTGCATTATAATCTGAAAAGGATGCATTTTCTATTTTCACTTTTCTGCATTTGGTTGTGAAGTTTTTATGTCTTAATACATGGTCAATTTTTGCACAGGTGCCATGTACTGCTGAGAAAAGGGTATATTCCTTTCTATTCTTACTCAGTTTTGCCCAGAGTTCTATCATATCCAACTTTTCAGAATTTTATTCACCTCCTTAACTTTTTTCTTGCTTATTGGTTTTTGGGTTTGTTTTTGTTTTTTTTTTTTGGTTGGATTTACTTAGCTCTGAGAGGGGGAAACTAAAGTCTCCCACTAATATAATTTTATTATCTATTTCCTCCTGTAATTTTTCTTCAAAAATTTAGATGCATACCATTTGGTAAATATATGCTTAATATTTATATGACTTCATTGTCTATGGCACCTTTCAGTATGCTATAGTTTCCTTCTTTATTTCTTTTAATTAGATCCATTTTTGTTTTTGCTTGATTGTTATCCCTGCTTTCCTTACTTCAGCTGAAGCATAATAGATTCTGCTCTAGCCCCTTACCTTTTCCCTGTGGGTAATCTCTCTGCTTCACATATGTTTCTTGTGAACAATATATTGTAGGATTCTGATTTTTAATCCATTCTGTTACTTGCTCCATCATATTATTCATCATATATTCATAGTTATGATAGTTATGATAACTGTGTATTTCCTTCCTTGTTAATTTTTACTTGTTTATTCCAATTTCTCTTTCACACTTAACCCTTTCCCTTCTCACATTTTACTTCTGATTCCCACTTTTTCCAATATACCCTTCCTTTTATCACTCCTTTCCCTTTTTAATATCCCCATTATTTTCTATGTCTTAGAGTAAGATAGATTTCTATTTCCAACTGAATGTGTATGTTATTTCCTCTTTAAGCCAATTTTGATGAAAGTAAGGTTTAAGCTTTGCCCATAATCCCCCCACTCTCCAACTTTCCATTTAAGAGTTTTATACCTCTTTTATATAGGATGATTATTCCAATCAATCTCTCTCCTCCTTCTTCTAATTCAATTTTCTTTCTCTTTTTATTTTGTCTTTTTGGATACCATCTCATCAGTTCACCTTGTATCCACATCCTCTGCCTACTCCTTCTAATTGCTGTTATAGTAATAAAGGTATTAAGAGTTACAAAAGTTATCTTGCCATATAGAAAATATAAAAAGTTTAACCTTGTTGAATGTCTTATGTTTTCTCTTTCTTGTTTCTCTTTTTTACCTTTTTATATTTCCCTTGGGTCTTGTATTTGGAATTTAATTTTTTTAATTCAGTTGTGGTGTTTTAATTAGAAATACTTAAAAGTCATCTATTTCATTAAATATCAAATTTCTTATCCAAAAATATTTATTCAATTTTGCTGGGCAGGTAATTCTTGGTCTCAATCCTAACTCCTTTGCCTTCCAATCTATCATATTTCAAGCACTCTGGTTCTTTAATGTGGAAGCTGCCAAATCCTGTTTAATCCTGACTATAACTTCATGATGCTTGAATTATTTCTTTTTGGAAGATTTCAATACTTCTTCCTTGATCTGTGAACTCTGGAATTTGGTTATGATGTTTCTGGGAGTTTTTGTTTGGGGATCTCTTTCAGGTAGTGATCCATGGATTCTTTCACATTTCTATTGTGTCCTCTGGCTTTAAAATATCAAAGCAGCTTTCTTTGATAATTTTTTGAAATATGTTGTCCAGGTCTTTTTTTTTTCTTTTTTTTTTTTTTTTTTTTTGCTGAAGCAATTGAGGTTAAGTGACTTGCCCAGGGTCACACAGCTAGGGACTGTTAAGTGTCTGAGACTACATTTAAACTCAATTCCTCCTGACTTCAGGGCTGGTGCTCTATCCACTGCCACCTAGCTGCCCCTCCAGATCTTTTTTTTAAACATGGCTTTCAGGTAGTATAATAATTCTTATAGGATCTCTCCCGGATCTGTTTTCTAAATTAGTCATTTTTCCAAAGAGAAATCTCACATTTTCTTCTTCTTTTTTTTTTTTTACTTTTTTGATTTTGTTTATTGTATCTCAATGTCTCATTGAGCCATTGTTTTCAATTCTAATTTTTATGGAATTGTTTTTTTTTAGTAAACTTTTGTATTTTTTTCCATTTGACCAAATTTATTTTTAGGGAATTATTTTCCTTAGTGCATTTTTACATATCTTTTCCTATGCTGTTGGCTCTTTTTCATGATTCTTTTCCATTACTCTTATTTTTTTCCCAATTTGTTTTCTATTTCTCTAATTTGCCTTTAAAATCCTTCTTAATTCCTTCCAGGAATTCTTTTTTTGATCTGAGACCAAATTACATTTTTCTTTGAGGCTTTATGTAACCCTTTTGACACTATTGTCCTCTTCCTTTGCCTTGATCTTCCCTCTAATCATAATAACTTTCTACTCTCAAGTTCTTTTTTTTTGCTTGTTTTATTTTTTTTTGCACATCTTTACTGTTTTTTTTAAAAAAGATGGTCTTTTTATGTTTGAGCTGCACTCTGGTTCTGCACTGTCCCAAGCTTTTTGTGCTGGGGTTCTGAGTCTTATTGCTAAATTTCACTAGGCTTCAAACCCCCTGCTTTCTCTGAAGAGTAGGTTTCCTTTCTGCCTTGTACTGTGCCCTCCCTATTGGCTTCCCCTAGGTGTGGGGTTTAGGTTCTGACCTACTCCAGGAGTAGGGCTTTTGCTATGTTTCTATGATAACAGAATCTTTCTGGTGACTGACTCTGGATCTTTCAATCTTGTTGCTGGTCTACATCAGAGGCAGATTCTGTTGCTAAGTTGTTATGGAAACAAGATCTTTCTGCTGATAGGTCCCAGGGGCAAGATCTCATTGTTGACTAGCCCCAAATTGGGGCTTCACTCCTGATAAACAATGAGGTGAAGGCCTCACTGGTGCCTTATCCTGAGGATGGAGTCATTGAAGTGGAACTTTGCTGCACTGAACAGGCTGCTCATTTGCCTAGGGGATCTGCAGGTTTGTAGAAGGGCAGGCCTTATTGGTAGATTTGGAGACTTGTAATCTTGCTGCAAGCCTCCTGCTATGAGCTAATGCTGCTGCTGCTGCTGCTGCTCCTCTTGGACCTTGTTTCCCTCCCTCGGAAATAAAACATACCTTTCCTAAAGGATTGGTTAACTGCTTCCATGCTCCTAGATCAATTCTGAGTCAGTTTCCTACTTGTTTGGAGGGGAATTAGACAGGTTTCAAAGGGTTTCTTCCTCATTCCTTCATCTTAGAATCAAAAGTCCCATCCTATTCATTCTTTTTTTTTTTTTTTTTGCTTTTTGCTGAGGCAATTAGGGTTAAGTGACTTGCCCAAGGTCACACAGCTAGGGAATGTTAAGTGTCTGAGACCAAATTTGAACTCAGGTACTCCTGACTTCAGGGCTGGTGCTCTATCCACTGGGCCACCTAGCTGCCCCCATCCTATTCATTCTTAAGAATAATTCAGATGGCATTTCAAGACAAGCCAAACACTTAACAAGCATTAATTAATTTGATTCACACAATAGCCCTGTGAAGGTAGTCATATTACTATCTCCATTTGATAGAAGAGAAAATCAAGGATAACAGAGGTTCATGGAATCATAGGGTTAGAGCTGGAAGGAATTTTAAGAGTCAACTAGTCCACCTCTCTAATTTTGCACAGAAACACACACACACACACACACACACACACACACACACGTCAAGAAAAGTTAAATGACTTATCTAGAGTCATTTAACCTGGAAATGTTTGAGGCAAGGAATCAAAGTCAGGTGTTCTTGGTTCTCAGCCTTGACCTGTCTAATCCAAATGCTTCATTGCTTATCTTTAATTCCTTTGCAAAACTGAGTTTGCAATTTAAAAAAAAAAACTAGGAAAAGAACAAATTTTAAATTCTCTGTTAAACACCAAGTTGGAAATCCTAAAAATTAAAGGTGAGATTAACAAAACTGAATATTGAAAAAAATATCCACTGAATTAGTAAATAAAATTTGGGGTTAGTTTTATGGGGGGAGGAAATAAAATAAATAATTAGTTAATTTGAGTTTTAAAAAGTAAGAAAAAATCAAATCACTAGTATCAAAAATGAAAATGGTGAATATACTGTTAATGAAGATAAAATTAAAGCAATTACAAGGAATCATTTTGCTCAATTATATGCCAATAAATTTTAAAACTTAAGTGAAGTGGAAGAATATTTACAAAAATATAAATTGCCTAGAATAGCAGAAGAGGGAATAAAATATCTAAATTGACTTATTTTAGAAAAAGAACGTAAAGGGGCAATAAATGAACTTCCTAAGAAAAAAGCAGCACAAACAGATGGATCTACAGGAGAAGACTAAATGATTGTTTCGTTCACCCTTCCCCTTCTGTTCCCTAAAAGGGATCTAAAAAGCCACTGAATCTGAGCTCTCCATTTACAGAAGAGGAAACTCTTCTCCTTTGCAAAAAAGACCTGGAGAGGGCAGGTTAGGTGCCCATAGTCACACAGGTATTTAATGACCAAGCCAAGATTTGGATCCAAGTTCTCCAGCCTCACAATCAGAGTTCTTTCCATTATATTTATAGCATAGTCTTTGACTGAACTCATGGTTCTAAAAGAAAGTCTTCTTGCCCTCAGTCTTCTCTTGCCTCATGGATTCATTCCTCATCTCTGTGACTTCCCAGACCAGAAGTCTCTCCCTTGCTCAACATTCCATTTTGCATTGTCTCTGGTAGTAATAACAGCTAATAGCTAACACTGATGTGGCACTTATTATACCTATTAGGACATATATTCCTTGACATCAGAGATTGTTCCATTTTCATTTGTGAATCTCCAGCACTCAGCAGTGTCTGCACATAGTCCTTAATATGATTTTTTTTCAATTAGTCATCCTTTGCCCATTCCAAGACACCCTAAATACTGCTGCCAGAAGTAGCCTTCTTAAATGTGATCATCATTTTTGTTACTCAAAACCCTATCCAATAAAGTCTTATAAGTCCTCCACAGTCTGTTCCAACTCATCTCAAGCCCATTTAGCATTTATTAAAGGTCTTCAATGTCCAAAGCATTGTCCTAGATGCTGGGGATAAAAAGACAAAAAATACAGACCTCCCCAGAATTCAAAGTATTTTCTACTAACACTTTTTCACATTATTCCATTGATCTATATTTCATTTTCCAAGGAAATTATTTTTTTGTTTTTTTATAAAGCTTTTTATTTACAAAACATATGAGTGATTTTTCTACATTGACCTTTGCAAAAAACTTTTTTCCCAAGCTTTTCCCCTTCTTCCCTCCATCCCCCACCCCTAGATGACAGGTAATCTAATACATGCTAAATAGGATAAATTATATGACAAATCCAATACATGTATACATATCTATACAGTTATCTTGCTGCACAAGAAACATCAGATCTAGAAAGAGAAGAAGAAAAAACAACCTAAGAAGGAAAACAAAATGCATGGAAATATTCACAGAAAGCGTTAAAATGCTGTGTTGTGGTTCACACTCAGTTCCCACAGCTTCTCTCTGGATGTATATGACTATCTTCATCGCTGAACAATAGGAACTGGTTTGAATCACATCATTGTTGAAGAGAACGATGTCCATCAAAATTGATCATCATATAGTCTTGTTGCTGTGTATAATGTTCTCCTGGTTCTGCTGATTTCACTCAGCATCAGTTCATGCAAGTCTCTCCAGGCCTCTCTGAAATCCTCCTGTTGGTCGTTTCTTACAGAACAATAATATTCCATAACATTCATATACTATAATTTATTCAGCCATTCTCCAATTGATGGGCATCCTTTCAATTTCCAGTTTCTTGCCACTACAAAAAGGGCTGCCACAAACATTCTTGCACATGTGGGTCCCTTTCCCTCCTTTAAAATCTCTTTGGGATATAGGCCCAGTAGAAACACTGCTGGGTCAAATGGTATGCACAGTTTGATAACTTTTTGAGCATAGTTCCAAATTGCTCTCCAGAATGGTTGGATCCATTCACAGTTCCACCAACAATGTATCAGTGTCCCAGTTTTCCCACATCCCCTCCAACAGTTATCATTATCATTTCCTGTCATTTTAGCCAATCTGACAGGTGTGTAGTGGTATCTCAGAGTTGTCTTAATTTGCATTTCTCTGATCAATAGTGACTTGGAGCACCTTTTCATGTGACCAGAAATAGTTTCAATTTCTTCATCTGAAAATTGTCTGTTCATATCTTTTGACCATTTATCAACTGGAGAATGGCTTGAATTCTTATATATTTGAGTCGATTCTTTATATATTTTAGAAATGAGGCCTTTATCAGAACCTTTGGAACTTATTTTTTAATATTGATATAATTATTTCCCTCTATTATGAAAAGTGGTTCAAAGACCTCACTGGGCTGGCCATGGGATCCGAAACATATAAAGGTTGAGAATTCCCAAATAAGTTTTATTCTTCTCTTTCCTCTATGATTACCTGCATTTTCATCTTTGCTTGTGTTATGCTCTCTATTTAGAAAGCTATCTCTCTGATTCAGACCAGTTCCAATGGTCTTGTGATTCAGACCAGTTCCAATGGTGTTATGATGAAGAGAGCCATCTATACCCAGAGAGAGTACTGTGGGAACTGAGTGTAGTTCACAACATAGCGTTTTTTTTACTCTTTTTCTTGCTATTTGCTTGCATTTTATTTTCTTTCTAGTTTTTTTCTGGTTTGATTTGATATTTCTTGTGCAACAAGATAATTGTATAAATATGTATGCATCTATTAGATTTAACATATATTTCTACCATGTTTAATATATATTGAACTACTTGCCATCTAGGGAAGGGGAGTGGGGGAAAGGAAGGGAAATGAAATACAAGATTTTGCAAGGATTAATGTCAAAGAATTATCCATGCACATGTCTGGAAAAATACAAAGGTTTAATTAAAAAAAGAAAGCTCTCTCTCCTATCTGGAAACCCATCATTTCCAGCTCGTGAAATTCTGACTCTTTTTCAAAGTCCAGATCAAGGGACAACTCATCCAGGAAACCTTTGCTGATCCCCCAGCCAGATGGAATCTCTTCCTTCAGCAAAATACTACAAGCAATTGATTTGTTGGCTGTCAGGATGACTATTCATTTGGTCTTCCATATCCTCAGGGACTAGTGTTGAACAGAACTTAAGAGTTTAATAAATGCTCATTGGATTAGATTAAATTCATTAAGATTATATGAGCCTGGATTCCAATTTGAACCCTATTTATCTATAGACTTGTCTTATTCTCTGACTTTGTGATAAACTTTATTAGGGAAGAGACTGTGTCATTCATCTTTGTATCTCTTGCAGTGCCAGGTGCAATGTGGTCCTCTATAAAGATTAACTCTTGCCATCTCAACTCGCCCCATAATAAGACTCCTATTATCTTTCAAAACATCAGCTTCACCTAATCAACCTTTCCAAGAATCTACTTGCAAGGGAAAATGAGAACTTCATCTAATCAAGGTTTTGGGATCATAGATTTAGAGCTGCAAAGAAGCTTAGAGACAAGTCCAAGCTCCTCTCTTTACAGATGAGGAAACTTAGGCTCAGAAAGGTTAAATGACAGTTAATGAGTATCTGAGGCAGGATCAATTAGGGTCTTTTCTGACGCCAATCCACAATGCCTCTTTTTTTGTTGCTTCTTAGTTGTGTTCAACTCTTTGAGACCTCTTTTGGAATTTTCTTGACAAAGACACTAGACTAGTTAGCTCTTTCCTTCTCCAGCTCACTTTACAGAAAAGGAAACTGAGGCAAACTAGAAGTTGAATCAAAGTTTTTTCTGGATATCTATTTCCACTCTTCAAGGCTCACTTTGGGAAAGTTCATCAAAAGACTCCAAAGTGGCCCCCATGCATCTGTGGCCAATAGCATTTATCTCATCTCTTCTCTCCTCCCTTCAATCTCCCTGAGAGAGTGGAGTCCAGCTGGCCCTTGGATGACTGCTAGTCAAGCTGGCAACCTCTTTGCCTCTCACTTATTCAGCCCCATATTCACTTAATCTCTCTTGTATTTAATTTTTGCTAGACCCTGATAGGTGTTTAGGGGCTTTTTTCACTAGCGTAAGGAAGTTTCAAGCTCTTAGCTTCTGGACTTCATTTAATTTCATTGTTCTGTTTATATTTTGCCCCCTGTGGAGGCTGTAATGGGTACAGTTTTAATAAATCAAATTAATTGGGAATAATTGCTTTACTTAGCATATGCTTTTTCCATGAGCCAATCCTCTTTTTTTTTTTCTTCCTCTCTCTCAAAGCTATATCTGTAAGTTATGCCTGGAAGACTCTGAAATATGAATTAACATTCTCATAAAATACTCAGTCTCACACACATGGATTCAATAAATACTGGTGGGGTGGAATGGTGGGAATGAGTCCCATGTTTGAATCCTGCCTTAAATACTTCTAGCTCTATGGTCTTGATGCAAGTTAACTTTCCTCAGCCTCAGTTTTCTCATCTGCAAAATGGGGGTGATAAAACTTCCAGTAATAATAATAGCTCCTGCAGGGCTGTTGTGAAGATCAAATGCAAAAATAATTGTAAAGCACATGGCACAGTGCCTGGCACATAATAAGCATTAAATAAATATTAGTTAATATATTACTTTATAAGATAGTTGTAAAGAAAGTGCTTTTAAAACTTTGTAGTGTTCTTTAAATATGGGGACCTCATTGGATCATATGTTTAAAGCTAGAGTAGGGGCCTCAGAAGCTATTAAGGCCAACCCAGAGTCACATAGCTAGTAACTATCTTAAAGTGGAGTTTGAACCCAGGTCTTCCTCAGTCCAAGTCTACTCTCTTTAGTACATTACACAGTGACTCACAGTGTTGCTCTTTATTTGTTGTTTGTGGCTTGTCATTATTTCCATGCTGAGGACCATGAGTTAGTTATTCCAGGGATGTCTGAAAATACATGTGTATATGGAACAAGACCTGCTTAAACAAATGAATCACACACATCCCCATGACACATTCTAGGCATTTGTGGTCTTGCTTCCTCTCATACTATCTAGAGATAATGAGAACAAGTAATTTGTGACATAATGGCAAAGGCATAAACCTAGAGAGCTGGGTTCAAATCCTCTCTCTGAAATTTTCCAGATTTGTAATGGTATGCAAGTTATCTCGCCTTGCTGAGTTTCAGTTTCCTCATCTATTACATTGGGGTAATAATTCCTGAATATCTTTCTCAAAGGGTGAGGCTTAGATGAGATAGTGAATGTAAAAACATCTTCAAACCATAAGTCATTATGTATAAATGTCGGTCAATCACTCAATAACAAGCATTTATTAAGTGCCAACTATGTGCTTAGGCAGTGAAATGTTGCAGTGGGTAGAGTGTCAGACCTGGAATTAGGAAGACACATTTTTCTGGGTTAAAATCCAGCATTAGACACTTACTGTGTGGCCTTTTTTTGCCTTGGTTTCCTCATCTGTAAAATGAACTGGAGAAGGAAATGACAGACCATTCTAGTACCTTTGCCAAGAAAACCCCAATAGTGTCATGAAGAGTCAAACGTGACTGAAACAGATATACAAAAGAATGATTATTATGTGCTGGACTCTCTGCTAAGCTAAGCTCCAAAAATAGCTCCTGTGGGAGCTCACAGTCTTGTTGTCGGTCCTTCATTCTTGAAGAGGACCAATGACATTTTGAGGGTGATGTCTTGATTTTCTGTGAATCAGATTTGAACAAAGCAGCTGCACAAAGTGGTCAGTCTCACCCTCTCTTTCAGAACTATCAGAGTTCAGTGGCAAGGCAAAGGTCAAGACAACTGGCCTAAGGAGCTCCCAGTCCAACATTTTTTTTTTAAAGCACTAACCTATAAATCAGGTTTTCTGACATCAGGTAATGGCTGCCCCACTTCCTCACTGTGTAACCTTGGGCAATTCTTCACCCTGCAAAAGAAGAGCCCTGGTCCCTGGAAAATGGGAAATAATATTACTCCACATACCTCATAGAGTGGTTGTGAAGATCAAATGAGATCACACATGTAAACAGCTCGGTAAACCTCAAAAAAGAGTTTGAAGCACTTTTTGTGTCATGAACCCCTGTGGACAACTGGTGATACCTAATGACTTCCTCAGAATAATGCTTTTAAATAAGTATATTTCCTATGTCATAGAAAGACTTGCATGAAATAATGAAAAAAAATGAGGAAAACCAAGAAAACATTTTCTATAGTAGCTGTAATATTGCTTAAGAATAACTTTCAGTAAAAAAAAAAGAATAACTTTGAGTGAATAAGTTGTTTTGATTATGATAAATTAACTATAACTATAAAGAGCATGTGAAGAAAGGCACTCTCTGTATCCAAAGAAAGAACTGATAAATATAAGTGTGGATAGAATAACTCTGTGTGTGTGTGTGTGTGTGTGTGTGTGTGTGTGTGTGTGTGTGTAAAACTACCTATTTTTAAGGGTGATGATCTCTAGGGTGGGGAAAGGAAAAAAAAGAAATTTACATGATGATATATATTTAAAAGGAATCACAAGTCATACATAGTAGATTTGCACTTTTGTGTACAACCACCTTTTATTGTATTATGTTATCAACATGCTCGTTTTATTCCATAAATGTGTATTAATGTAATAAATATAGAGGAGGAAATTAAGTATAAAATAAAATACACAGGATTAGAAAGGATACCTATTACACTGAAATATAGTTATTAAAATATATATTTTGAAAAAAATAAGTTCACAGATCTCAGATTAAGAACCTTTATCCTCAGATTTCTAGAGATGGCAACTATTTTTGCAGTACCTTACAACCAATTTTCTCCAACTGGTCCATTTCTGTACAGAGGAGAATCTGCCCCCAGCCAAAGAGTATAGGAAACTCTAATGTGAAAGTAAATATAAGAAAGATTTCTTTCTCTCTCTCTCTCTCTCTCTCTCTCTCTCTCTCTCTCTCTCTCTCTCTCTCTCTCTCTCTCACACACACACACACACACACACACACACACACACACACACACACACACACACACGGGTTAGACTTGAAGGAAGCTGGAGGGACACTGGGCTAAGGGGGAATGAAATGTGAAAGGAGCACCAGTTCTGATGCTTCCTGTACACCTTACTACTATATGATCTTAGCCAAGTCATTGAACTTTCCTGGGTCTCAGTTTCCTCATCTATAAAAGGGAGGAAAGGGAAGGAGGGAGGAAATAAACGTTTATAAGCCATCTACCCTGTGCTGGGCACTGTGCTAAGCAATTTTTTTCTTTCAGATTTTATCTCATTTGTTTCTCACAGCAATTCTGCAATAAAGGTGCCATTGTTACCCCCATCTTACAGTTGAGGAAACTGAGGCAAATGAAGACGTGATAAGTCCAGGTCACATGGCTAATATGCCTCTGAAGCCATAGACCTTCCTGACTCCAGGACTCTAAAAAAGGGGGGGAGGAAGAGGCATTGACTACATAAGCTCAAAAGTTCCCTCCAGCTCTAAATAGATGATCCTGTGAATAATAACTTGGTATTACCACATTTTCCATTAAAAAAAGAACTCTGTGAATTTCAACAAAAACAGAGGGGTGCTTTTCCAATGATAAGAAAATATCTTCTAGAGTGATTTAGTCACTGGATCAGAATACCCAGGAAAGGGGGTGTTATGAGTGACACAGGATGGCTCCCTGAGCTCTCTATAGTCACCCACAGAGCCTGCTTTATCCCCAGACTAAGGTATTATTATTTGGAATAATCTAGGAATGTTCCCAAGGGTAGCTAGGTGCTCCAATGGAGAGAGCAACCCAAGAAGCCCTGGATTCAAATCTGACTTCATACACTGTCTCTCTATCCCTGGGCAAGTCACTTACTCCTGTTTCCCTCAGTTTTCTCATCTGGAAAATGGGCTAGAGGAGGAAATAGTAAACCATTCTAATGTCTTTGCCCAAAAGTCCTCATATAGTCACAAAGAGTCAGACATGACTAAACAGCAAGAATGTTCCCCTAACTCACACATACAGAGCTCCGACACTGTTTCTTATAATTCCACCATTAGAAATTCATTATTTTGAAACTAAAATTTGCCTTTTGCTCTTTTAAAATGTTTCAGCAACTAAATCACTTTCCTATTACCTCATGTTAGTGGTAAGAGCACTGAAACTGGAGTCAGTGGCTGAAGTCAGAGTCTCCTCTCTGTTCTTCAACTTCTTATTTTCTTCTTTCCTTTTTAATGAAAGAATTGGGTCAGATGATCTCTCAGATCCCTCCCAGTTCTAGATCCTATGATCCAAGTGATCTATACCTCCTTGAAATGCAAATATTCTCAAGGTAACAGCACAAAAATTCATTCCCACTAAATGCCTGGGTTTTATTGAATCACTTTCCTTTTCTTGGTATAATAGACTGAAGGCATTGAAAAGCAGTGAATTTTCAGGTTTTGCCATGGCTATCTTTTCCAATGTTGCCATTCTATAAAAACTCTTGGGGGGAACAGAGTCAAATCTAGTCATTTTTTTTTCCATTCAGAGTAAGTAAAAGCAAAGGCAGCAGAGATTTATTGGGGGTTCACCATTTGAAGAAAATTCCCTTGAATATCTTCCCTGTGGCAAAGCAGTCCAACTTCACAGAAACTCAGAAACCTAGGGGAAATCTAGTCCTGACTGTCATTAATTTGGTACATAATGTTGGAAAGATCATTTTCTGTCTCAGGGCCCTGGGTTTCTGCTCCCACTATTTAGAATAATAAAATGAGAGATAGGAACTAAATCCTAGTTGCTTTCATCTTTCATGTTCTATAACTTTTTAAATAATATTCAACTAGGGATAGAGGCAATCAAGGAAGATAAAATCTATCATTTGGATTAAAATAAATTGATTCTGTTTGTTCAAAAGCTTTTTCAATGCTGAGCAGCTAAGAAGCAAAACTATCAAGTGAACAAAAGTCATTATAATGAATATCTGTAATTAAGGTCCCTATATATCAAAGATGTGTAGGGAATTAATACAATACATAAGACCAAAAGTCATTCCCTATTGGATATGTGCAAATACTTCTAAGATGAAAATTTATAAGCTATTAACAACCATATGAAAGACTGTTCCAAATCACTAATAATAAAAGAAATGCAAAACAAAACAACCCTGAGGTTTTACCTCCCACCCAGAAAACTAGCAAAGATGACAAAAGATGAAAATAGTCAGTGAGGGGCTGCAAAAAATGGGCTAACATAAAATGGTAGCAGAATTGTGAATTCTTGCTACTTTCTGAAGAGCCATTTGGAATTATACTAAGAAAGTGACTAAAATAATAGCCCATACCTTTTGACCCTCAGATCCCACTGTTAAATACATACCACACGAAGATCAAATGCAAAAAGGATTCATAATCACCAAAATATTCATAGCAAAGAATTCAAAACAAAGGATATCCCAATTAAATGGGGAAAGTTCAACCAATTATGCTATGAGGATTAATGGAGCATTAATGAATGCACTTAAGAAATGACAAATATGAAATATTCAGAGAATCACAGGGAAGACTTGTATGAAGTGATGTAGAGAGGAGCAAAGAAAACCAAGCCAAGAGGACTTTTTAACTATACACAAATGGCTATAATCAAATAAATGGAAAGAGAAGACAGGTGGGAGAGGGGGAGAGAGACAGCTAGATATTCAGACAGACAGAGGCAGAGACAAAGAGAGACAGAAAGACAGTAAGAGACAGAGAGAAACAGAGAGAATGTGTGTGTGAGAGAGAGACAGAAACAGAGACAGAGAGAAAGACAGAGACAGAGATAGAGACAGAGAGAGACACAGATAGAGAAAGATAGAGAGAGGAGAAGAAGAGGAGGCGAGAATTTGAGATAATTAAAATAAACAAACTTGATCCTAAAGAAGAGTTGAAAAAATATAACTCCTTTCTCTGAAGAGATGGAGGGCTATGGACAGAAGGAACATTGTACATATATTTAATTTTGCTAATCTCTTTTTAAATCTTTCTTCTTTAGTGTTTTTATAGGAGACAAGCAAAGGATAAATTCTGAAATGAAGTTAATGAAAAACAATAAATAAGATTTTTAAAAGAAATAATCAAGCCCAGAGACAGGACCTCTTTAGCTAATGGCATAGCTTATGCCCCTAGTTCCTATCCCTGTTAAATCCTCTCCTGCAATATTCTGTTCTAGAAGACAATGGCAAAGGGCCTAATCAAATTAAAATCCTTCCAAAATCAGCTTTACCTCTAGAAGTGACATAAACTAATTTCCCTCCCTGAATTCTGAGATAAGCTGGCTCTGAAAAAGGCTTTGGCCTTCTCTGCCCACTTTGTTAAACCACTCTGCAGTAAGTAGTAATAAAAGCACCCCATTCTGCCTGCCTACAGGGTCCCCATTTGTAACTCAATCCCAAGTCTGTTTTGGCTCATGTGGATCTTAAACTTGATATAGAAAAAATTATTAAACTCCTCAGAACCTCCCAACTTATAGGACTTGGCTTAATCAAATTGCTTAAAGCAGGCTCTGGTTTCAGGTATAATCTCTGAACCAGAATTGACTTCATTTTTTATTTGTAATGCCTTTTGGAAGGAATTTTCCCCCTAAAAGCTAAAAGTGGTGCTTGGCCCATTTTTAATTATTTTAATGGGTAAATTACTCTCGTGTTTTAAAGTTCCCTGCTAAATATAACTCCTTTGATGGCAAGGCAATCTGTCCTGGAGAAAAGCAACAAGGGGATTGGATTTCCCGTGAGAAGGAAGGTTTTGTATTCACTGGCTCTACTAGCTTTCAATTAATTTCAGTTCAATAATTCAGTATTTCTGAAGCACCTACTATGAACCAAACCCTAGATTTTGTGTTAGGAAAACAAAAAAAAAATAGAGAAAGGAAGAAAGAAAGATGGAAAAGAGAGACACAGAGATATCCATAGAGAGGGGAAAGAGAGAGAGAAAGAAAGAAACTAAGGAAAGAAAGAGAGAGAGAGAAGGAAGGAAGGAAAGAAAGAAAGAAAAAAGAAAGAAAGAAACTAAGGAAAGAAAGAGAGAGAGAGAAGGAAGGAAGGAAAGAAAGAAAAAAGAAAGAAAGAAAGAAAGAAAGAAAGAAAGAAAGAAAGAAAGAAA
>JAJPUD010001548.1:240834-276677 GCA_023553655.1 Myrmecobius fasciatus | reverse complement strand
AAAGAAAGAAAGAAAGAAAGAAAGAAAGAAAGAAAGAAAGAAAGAAAGAAAGAAAGAAAAAGATTCAAAGAGACTGAGTGAGGAAGAGAGAAAGAGAGGGAGAGAAGAGAAGGAAAGAGGGAAAGAAGGGAGAAAAAAAGGGAAAGAAAGGGAACAGGAAGAGAGGGAAAGGATGATAGAAACAAAGACAGAAAGGAGAGGGCAGAGAAAACTGATTTAATATAGGTCAAAGAAGAGGGATTTAGAACTAGAAAACAGATTTTGTGAAAGTAGAGGAAACCCTAGTTGATATAGAACTGTCACTCTAGAGCTTGGAAGAAACCTTTCAAGTTGTCTAGTTCAACTCACCCCCCCTCTCCATCCCCATTTTCCAGATGAACTCTCAGAGGAGTTCAGTAACCTATCTAGATCCCACAACTATTAAGAGGAAGAGGCAGGATTTCAAAATAGGTCCCACAACTCCAAAGCTAGTGAGGGCCTCTTCACTGTCCCAAAGTGTTCCTGCCAGAAAAGATAGAGTAAGAGACCAGTAACCAGATCTCCTTTTGCACCTTCATGGAAGACAGAATGAGGTGAAAAAAAAAAAAAAACACTGCAAATATGAAGATTATTGTTAGTGTTTGCAAAGTATTTTCTCTATAAATCCCATGAGGCCAGTAGTATAATAGACAGATCAGTCTCTCACAAACAAGGCTCAGAGGGCAGTTTGGAGAGGGCTACCCACTTACTAAATGTCAGAGTCAAGACTCCAAACCAAGCCTTCCAACTACAAGCTATATGCCTTTTATTGGAATTGTAGCAGATGACATCAGAGGAAGAACCTCATGGGATTGTGCAGTTAAAAACTGGAACTGGCTTGCAGAAGTCATTTGTTTCTATTTATTTAAAACAGAAGCAAGTCTGATCTGTCCATGATTGATCTGGACAAGTTAGTTGTATGAGAAGAAAAGTTCTTAGAGAACTCTCTCAATTCTGTGGAAGGAATTGGGAATTTTAATCTAAAGAAAACAAGCCTTGGTGGTTGGATTACACAATGGGTGAATTCACATATCTGAAGGGCTCTCAGGTAGAAGAATGGCTAGATTTGTTCTTGGTCCCAGAGTCCAGAACCAGTGGGTGGAAGACACAGAGGCACAAATGTAGACAATGCAGACTTGAGGGCAAGAAAAACCCACCATGGCCATAAGAGAGGCCTAATAGTAAAATGACCTGCCTCTGAAAGGAGTAGAATCCTCTTTCTTGGAAATCATCAAGCTGGTACATGTCAATACCTGTCAAGTATTGAGGATTTCCTATTCACTAGACACCTAGAGTTCCCAACATTTTTGTGTATTATGGATCTCTTTGGTAGTTTAATGAAATCCAGAGACCCCTTACCAGAATCACATTTGTTGTCTGTATTCACAATTGGAAGAAATGCTAAATTCCAATTACAAGTTAGTGAAAATAAAGATGTAATTTTTTCCCCATCCAAATTCATTGAACCCCTGAAATCCATCTATGGACCTTGGCCTAAAAGGTTCTAAAATCTCTTCCAACTCTAAAATTCTGGGATGGAGGAGGGAAAAAAGAGCAAAGAAGCTCCTCTGCAGGAATCTAGTAGTAGAATTCATAGAGGAACATTTTAGTTTTACATCTCTTTCTGACTGGATCCAAGGTTAAATAAAAAAGGAACTCAATACAACACAGGAACAGCTCAGGAATACAGCATGATTCACTTACAATTCCCAAGAGCTTCTTTCTTCCCATGGTCAACTTGGCTAAACAGGAAACAAAATATTGAATCTTTGTTATCAAATTGAAAATCTAAGATTTTTTAATATGACTACAACCATGACTTAGGAACCTGTGAGGGATTCCCCATGTGTGCTGGTTTTGATCTCCACTTGACACTTCTTAACTGGCAAGCCATCCATGGGAGAAAGAGGCTGGGCCTGTAAGAAATTGTGTCTGGGAAAATGGCTGTTGTTAATAATGTGAGCAGACAGAGGCTTGCCCACAGACAAACTCTTTCCAACAATATGTAGACACTCCATGAACAAAACTATAATTTTGTGGTCTAGTGGAGAAATGATTTAGACATTTGAGGTTTTTAAAGACCCCTTTCCTGGGGCTGTCTGGATTGTTAAATTTGTGTTTAGATCTGAGGAGGGGGGTTTCAATCTCTGGCCAAACACTATGATTTTAAAAGGTGTGTATTGAATATGAGACCTCCATGTGGTCAGTTTGAACCCCTATTCCTATTCAAAAGGGAGAAAATCAGAGATCCTAGGGAGCCAGATGAAATTTTTAGGGGGAGGAAAAGGAGATTTACTTATCAAACAAACACACACACACACACACACACACACACAAATATACATGCTTAAAATAGCCCAGCTTTAGACTCCAAAGTCAGGGAATCAGGATATATCAAAATGAATGAAACTCCCTGGAGCTGAACAAAAACACTAGTAGATAAAATAGGGATGAGTAGTAATGACTGGTAAGGATGAGCTTTAGACTATTCTTGACTATGCTAAGTAACTAGAGAAGGATGGTATCAATACAATATCCTGAGTAAAATTATAATGCCTAATTCATTTTCCTTACCCCAAAAGTATAGAGGAAGGAGATATGTTTTCCTGATGCTTTTTTGTTTTATTTTAAAATCACTATCACTTTCCAATACCATGTCCCCACACTTCAATAGAACCAATATTTTGGCCTTGTCTGATAAGTATCCATAGTCCACCACCTCTCTCTATCAAGATCAGGGAAATTGACATCATTATCAGGCTTCCGAAAGCTAGATTGATCATGATATTAGGCTAAATTCTGGTGTTCATGTTTTCCTTTATGTTAATATGGCCTGTGAAGATATTTTTTCTCTTGTTTTTTTCTCTGTCTCCATTCATCCAAATCCTCCCAGATTGCTTTAAAATCCTTGGGTTTTTTCATCATTTTATATACTACAACTAGCTCAGCCATTCCCCTTTCCATGAGTGTCCACTTTGTTTCCAGAATTGTATTTTGCTGTTTTGGTTTTCTTTTTATTATTCCCAAAAGTGCTCCTACGAATATTTTAGCATATATGCTACCTCAGATTCCCAATTCATTGGGTCACCAACCTACCTGACACATACAGTCAATAGAAACACAAGGAACCCGGAGGTGACATAGACTCAGTCTACACAAGTGAAACTCCTGGAAGGACACAGAAAACACAAAAGAGAGGCTTTTCTTGTTTTCTGGTCCATACAAAAGAACTTTCCTGATGGATGCCATCATTTATAGGCAATAGTGGCAATATTGGGTCACTCATATAAACACTTTGGTCCTTCAGCTTCTAATGCTTTCTCTAAGGTGCCATTGTGTCAACTTGGTACATATTTGTATATTTTTCTGTGTTCTGATTTCTACCCATTAGAATGTAATCTTCATAATGAATGAATTAACAAATAAAGTATTTAAATTTTATTATATACAAAGCGCTGTGCTAACCCTTGGGGATACAAATAAAGAAGTAAAATAGTCTCTGTCTGACCATTACTCATCACCAGGACCTAGTCTGCATACATCCTGTAGAGAACAGAAAGAAAACAGAGTTTTGCCCTTGGTGCCCTTTACCTTGGTTCAAGGCCCACTTCTACAAAATACTGGCTACGTGACCATGGACAAATAAATCCAAAAGTTGAGAGGAGAAATTCTCCTTAATTGATAAAAGCAGCCTCCCTGAGAGTGAATTATATCAATGAGCCCACAGATCTAGCTGTTTTCCCCATGACACATACTCAAGTGTGTCACACTCATTTACTGGTACAGAAAATTCTTTACTGGAGGATCTATCCCTCCCCCTCACTCTGCCAAGCTCCTCCTTAACTGGCTCCCAAAGAGAGGGTTGGTATATAGTATTTGTGGTCATGCAAACAGGAAGATGAGACTGAGGTCAAAGAAGAGGAAAGCTCATATCTAATGTGAGACATAATTTGTCTGGCAGAGTGCCATTATTGAGTGCCATTGGGTGAAAGGGGATTTATGTAGAGACAAGATGCTCCTCGGCACAAAGCCAGCTTGCCCTTTGCCCTCCAGCTATTGTTCTGAAATAAGACTTTGATGGCAAAGTCACTGGACTTGAGCCAGAGCAAAGGGAAAGTGGTAAATGAAGGCAGGGCCAAACCCAGGGTAAAGAGGAAGCAATCAGAGCCCAATATGAATTGTTGGCTGACCTAAAGCTGAGCCACCTCAGGAGACAGTAAGCAGGTGAAAGGCTCTGAGTTTCTGAATCACCTTCTCTTGAATGGACACTGACTCTTAAGGAAGTTTTGTCTCAAGTGGAAAAAACCCTGGGAGTAGACATCCACAAACTCCTCATTAGTGCAGACTGAGAAGTAAATTCTGGTCTGCCTTACCAACAAATGAAAAGGATGGTTTCTGGTCTGTGGAGGATTTGAAAAGGAAAGGTATCAAAGGGAGAGAGGTAGCTAGCTCTCTGAGAACCAGAGAGAGCTTGGCAGTTACTCTCAGGTAGCCCTCTGGTGGTGGGTGGTGCACATAGCAACTGGGGTTGAGGGTTCAACTTCCACCACTGATCATTACTACTAAGTGGTGTCAGGTAATGGTCAGAGATGCCCTCCACCCCCAATGGTTTAATGCACCTAACACCAGACTTTGCTCATCATAGGCTTTCCCCAGGGAGCATAGCGACTTTGTTGGCCAGTAATCTTGGCCAGAGTAGAGCTTGTAATGTCTACATTTTCAGCTGTCCTTCCTGAGGTAGTATCCACATCTGGAAAGAAAGCAGACTCAAAGAGAATGTTTCTCCCTTCAAATAAGGCAGACAACAAATTCTCACCCTTTACAAGAGACAATATGGAAGAACACATCATCCAGCACCCTCCGAGGTGCCTAGGTACCAACCTGGTGCTATTCCCCTTAATTCCTAGACTATGAAATGGAAAAGTCTCTTGCCAAGAGAAGAAAGGCACAGTACTCCACAACGACCAAACTTTGGGGGGCCCTGAGACAAGCCCTTTATGACTATTGAATAATCTGGCTCTAATAAAAGCAAACTGGTGGAGCAGCATGCCATATATAGTGAGTGGGCAGAGAATAACCCACCTCAGCTGCTTACTATCTGTGTGAACCCAGACAAATCAATTAACCTCCTTCAGTTTTTCTCTAGAAATTTTTCTACCAACTAGAATGCAACTCTTACTTAAAAAAAAAAATCCTGTTTAACAGAATTTAATTTCTTTTTATTTGTGGTTAAAAAATAAGACAAAAAAATAATAAACATTTAAAAAAATTAAGACACAAGGGCAACTATGTGACACAGTGGATAGACCACTAGTCCTAAAGTCAGGAGGACCTGAGTTCAAATCTGCTCTCAGACACTTAACACTTTCCTGGCTGTGTGACCCTGGGCAAGTCACTTAACCCCAACTGCCTCAGCCAAAAAACAAACAAAAACAAAAACAAGATCTTCCTGGGTTGGGACCACATGATACAAACATAACAGAATCTTATCAATAGTTGAGCAAGTATGTTTCATGGCAAACCCTGAATTATTAATTACAGAAATCCCATTTCTGACACATCCTGACTGACCCAGGACAATTTATATAAATTCTCAGTGCCCTCAGGCAATGTTGTATGCTGATACAGTAAGTTTTGAAATAATTATCAATTTTTATTGATAGAGGAGATTCTCTATCCCCATGCAAATGAGATCACAGGTCTTGATCCCCCCCAAAAAAAACAAAATAAAATACTTGTATGAGAGATTTAGCATAATTCAGTGTTATTGCATCTATTTCTAGGCCATCACATATTTATGTACTGGAAAATTGAAGTTTGGAAGGGAAAGGACTTCTTTTTTCCTTTAGGAAATTGATCTCAGAATGTTGGCATATGGGTGTTTGGGCCTATTAGCGTCCTGGAAAAAGAGGCATGAGTTTTTACTTCAATGCAAATCGATATTTAGATTTCTAAAACAATAAACATTAAATGAAGAACTCCAGTGAAAAGAGCTTATAAATGTCAAAAGACTAAAGCTTTTTCTCTCCAGGGATATCCAATCCAATTTATTTCCAATCCAAAAATATTTAATGGACCTTTCATTTTGATTAACAACCAAAATGTCATGACTACTCACTTATCCAATGAGATCCTTCAATGGTACAGAAGTTTTTACAATGCTTCCCTCAAATGGTTAGTTCTTGCAAGCAAATAGTTAGTTAACAAGACTGATTTAGCCTTTCTGTAGCTCTACCACTAACTAGTTACAGGACTTTTGTCATTTCTCCTCCCTGAGCATCAGTTTCCCATATTAAAATTAAGGATTTAATTAGATAATACAACCATAATAAAATCTGAATCAATAATTCAAACAGCTAGCTTCACCCCAAACTCTGAATAATTGATTACTGAGAACACAATCAGGAACTCAATACTCCTTGAGGCAGAGGGGACTTTAAACTCTAAAGGATCAATAAATGGAAAAATGCCAACAGGACATCTCCTGGAAGAGTCTTGAGCAAAGTACCTCAAGGGAAGGAGAAAGGGGACTCAGAAGAACTTGTGACATGACAAATGGATGTCACAAATTCCACCCAGCTTGCTAGTCCCCTCCCATACTCTATTCCTATTAAGCAGAAATCTAAGTAAGAAAAATCTTACAATATGGGTACATGGCTATTCAGAATATTGTGCTAAATTTTAGGAGATGTACAAGTATCTACCTGAGACAAAGACCAGCCCTTAGAACTTTACAGTCTAATGGGGAGAAGACACATTCACAAGTGAAATGCACATTGCAATTGTAAGGGGGAAAAAAAAGTGTTGTATGAGGTTCAATGGAGAAAATTATTATCACCCAAAAAAGCTAGGGAAGCCTTTATGAAGAGTTACATGTTAAAAAAAAAATGGATAGAGATTCAAGAACAAAACATTTAAGCATGGAACAATTGAACCAAAGGTGTAGCAGATTTTTGGCATGGGGGGACATGGAAAGGTAAGGCTGTAAACACTCTTAGGTTGTTGCAAGGAGAAATGGAGAAGTGGAAAGCAAAGAATATTGACAATCACTGGCGTCTGGGGTTGCATCCAAAGAGAATGCCTCTTGCAAACTTGCAAAACCAATGCTCTAAGTCTGAAACCTGTTAGTCAAACAAAGAATTAAAGCTTTGTAAAAGAAACTACAAACTTCTCCTTGGTGGATTGCTCTTGGCTAATAGGCATTTGACCAAGAAGTCTTGGTGTTTGGTGTGGACAAATGAGCCAAAGTTCCTATCCAGGCCCAGATGCTCACAAAGGCCAAATGCCTACAGCCCTAAATGCTGTTGTTAGATTTTTATATTTTAGTGTAGAAACAGAAGGAGAAGTTTAATTTGTCTTGGCTGAGTTCTGGATTCCTCAGAAAAACAACTTCAAATCTTTCCCCTCTTCTTTTCTTTGAAGGTTTAAGTAACAATTTGTGTCTCTATAAACTTCACCATTAACGTGTCATCAGCCACTGCAAAACTGGCTTCTTTCCCTTCCCCTGTGTAGCAGTGAAATTTATTCTCCGTTGGCCTGATTTACACAAGGACCCAATCAGTCACAAAACCTCTAACCACCAAAATCTTGCCAAGCCAGTTTCCTTAGACGTGCAGATAGTGAGGCTTCTTCCAGACACTCAGATTGTTTCATTAATGAGAACCATGGTTGGCTGGAAAATCAGATTCCCAGAAGACAGTCAGTGATGGGGAGGTTTCCAGAAAGCCCCAAACTACTCTTCTGTCCCAGGGCTCTATAAGTTAGCACTGTACCTGAAAGTACCAGCTCCCTATTACTGACATCAGTCTCAGGATGATGGTGATGATAGATGATAGCTAGCATTTATAAAGCATTTCAAGGTTTAAAGCACATAACAATCTCATTTAATATTCACAACAACCCTGGGAAACAAGTGCTATTATTTTCCATTTTGCAAATGAGGAAACTGAGGCAGAGAGTGGATAAACAATTTGCCCAAGGGTCATACTGCTAATAAAGCCAAGTTTGAACTTAAGTCTTCTTGGCTCCAGGTCAAGCACTTTCTAGCTTGGTTATTATTTACCTCTATAGAACTTTGGTTGACTTGATGAGCCAAGAATCCAACAAAAATTCTTGGGCAGTGGCTACAGGAACATCAAGGCCTAAGAAGTTTGAAGCTAGATGCAAGAATATAATATTTTCAAATGCTTTCAAACCAGCATCTACCATCCATTACCATGACCTCTGCAGTGGGCTCCATGAGACAATGGATCCTAAGCCAAAGTAAGTTTGAAACTACTTATAAATGAAATGGAAAATCATCAAGGACTTTCCCAAGCTACCGCTAGCATAAATTCTCCTCAGCAATGATTCTCTGAGAGGATACAAGCTTTTAAATGCAGGAAGTATTCCATTGTTTTCTCTGTATACCCAGCATCTAAGTCTGGCATATAGTAAGTGCTTAATAAATGTTTATTGATTGATCACTTCCATCAGTCTTCCATTCTTCAATAAGAGGCTAAAATTTAAGTTCTAAAGTGTGCAGGGATGATAGTATTGGATGGAAGAGGTTAGAACTCACAAATATTTTGAAGAAGTAACCAAGAAAAATTCTCAATACAATAAAGGTACAATATGGACAAATTCATTCCAAAATTAAAACTCCAAAAGAAATTAATAATTCTGCAATGACTATAATTAGTATAGGAAATTGATTGTGGGAAGGTGATTGACTTGATGATGCTACAACCTGACCAACTATTTAAGACTTTGTCTAGATCTTCCATAGGAAAACCTAAACTAGTACCCTGGTACTTCACTGACAAATTTGAGGGCAACTTCTAAAGTGTTAAAAGTTGGAGATGAGTCAATCACTTTTTAAGAAAGCTTCAGAATGAATGAGCAGGGAAAAGGTGAATGACATTCCTGAGATGAACCTATACTATAGCACAATTCCCCAAGAAGCAATCGACCATAACCACTGTTCTACCAACTACAGGAATGTAAAATTATAGACACAATAGTAAAAAAAAAAAAAAAAAAAAACACTTTTTTGCCCAAAAGATGGCAGTAGCTAGACAGAGTGTAGAGGAGCAGAAGCTCCTAGTGGACCTTAGAGAACTGGACCTCAAGTTCTCAAAGCCTAGGGACTCATAGAGTGGTCAATTCAGAGCTATGTTGCACATACCCTCAAATGCATGAAGCCTGAAAGGAAAAAACCATGTGACCATGTGACCAATGTGACCAATTTCAAGAATACCAGATCGCAGTCTTCAAGAAACAACAGGAGAAGTTCCTGGGTAATACTGGATTTTTAGGATGGGGAGAATAACATACATGATTTTTCAAGTTATTGGAACAGAAAGAGAATGAACCATGATGTGGAAGAATAAAAAATCAAGGACTTTGCTTCCTAGTACCACCATGTTATCTGAACAGTTCAGGACAAGAAAGAAGGTTGCTTCTCTAGTACCCTCATATATGTTTTTTTTCTATAGCGAGTCAAAGGCCTCAAGGTAGCGCCATATTGACCACGCTTTTATGGATCTCTGGATTGAAAGTGGGACTCACCAGAGTATCACCCAGAACAATGATGTGATTTAGAAGAGCAATTTCTAGTTCCAAATGACATATTTGGGGTTTAACACCAAATGTTGGGATTCAGTTATATAAAGAATTCACAATGGCCAATCTCTTTGGCAAAAGGTGAGTTTATTTAGGAGAAGTTACAGACAAAATGAAGAGATACAACAGAAACTAGGATGGCAAATATGAAATAGAATTGCGATAGTGATAGTTAGCAAGGAAAGGATTTTAACAACTAATGATGGAAAAAAACAAGTTCCCTAATGGAACTCACAATTCACAAGGAAGCAAGGAAATACTCCATGAAGTGGAAGTATGCTATTGACTGGCAGACTGAATCCTAAAAAGGATTTAGCTCCCTAAAAGAGTTAGTTAGCTATAAGAAAAAGACAAGACACCATGATCTGGGGGGATCAGAGGACCCAAGAGACATGGAGGAAAGGTGAAGAAAAAGACACTACAAGGCAGAGTGCCATGGTGGATTATGACCCCAAAATGGATTCAGTCATGGACAGATTCATGGGGAAAATTTAACTTCAGTAGTTTGACATAACTCATATTTTTGACTGGACATAGCAAGATGAGTCTTCCCACAACCCCCCACAGAGAACTATAAAGTTAAACTGATCCCCATCAGTATCCTTTCCTGTTTGCCTCAAGAAGTAACTCCATCAATACTTCAGACTCTCTCTATCAATCCTCCCTAATTACTCAGGACGTAATCAATAATGCCTGGTCTACAGTAGGCACTTAACAAGTGTTTGTCAGTTAATTAATTAACTTAGAAACTGTCAAATTACAGTGTTTCCCTGGAGTTTCATAACCCACTTGAGCCAGTGGTTGTCAGGGTTTTCCCTCCATCTTTCAGAAACAATGTTGGACAAGGAAAACCAAAGAAATAAACAGAAACTTTCTAGAATGATCACTTTAAGCTACTGGCCCCTCTTCTTTCAGGCTTAATCGGATTTTCTACTTCAGTTCTTGAATTTGTTTTCTCTCTGCTCTGGGCAGACTTCTTTCACCATAATTTTCCAAGCAGGCATTTTCCTGACCCCTGTGGGGTTAATGCTACAATTAATAAATAAACTCTTAAAAGCTTTCAGTGAGATTGTTTCCTAAAAAGGGTCTCCTCCCATTGCAACCAAGATTAGAGGTTCGAAATTCCATTTGGGCTCTGCTGAGTAATCTGCAGCCAAAGGCAAGGCCCAGTATTCCAGGGATTTATTATCCTCCAGATAACTCCAGGCTCTTAGGTAAACAAAGTAACCTTGTAGAACAGCTCCTAGACCCCTGGGGTTAGGGCAGCTTTGGAGTTAATCCCTTTATGCTACAGCCAGCCAAAGGAGCTGCATGAAACTTCTGGTTACTTTTTCTTTCTTGGGAACAAGCCCAAAGGGATCAGACCTAATCACAGAGGGCAATTTTCCTTCTTGCACATTCGGTGTGGAGATCCTTTCCCTCTCCTATTCTGGTCTCCCCCAGGGTCAATCAATACCTATTGAAATAGTCCACACTGGGGGCTAAATGCTGCTTAACAGAGCCAGGGCTCTGTGTCTGGACTACTTGCTGATTGTGTTTGTTGAACGAACGAAGGTGAGTGAATGAATGAATAAGTGAATTGATTTAGTGAATCAATTAGTGAATGAATGAGTAAATGAATGAAAATGAGAGATGGAGTAAATGAATGAATGAGTGAATTAATGAGTAAATGAATTAATGAATGAGAGGATGAATGAGTAAATAAGCAAATGAACAAATGAGTGAATGAGTAAATTAACTCATTTGCCACCCTACTAATTTTTTAAGTGCCCGGATGTGTCAGGACTATGCTGAATACTCTCAAAGTTTTAAGAGTTAGATTGTGGACTATGTCTACATAGCAGAATGTAGACTGAGACAACAGAACGGTCTGGAGAGATGCAGAAGATGGATTATATGGAACACCTCCCTGAGTTGCTTTCCTAAGAAATTATGAGATCTCAAAGTGTAATGGAAAGAGCACTGCATTCAGAATCAGAAATTTTAGGGTCAAATGTCAACTCTACTACTGCTCTCCTCTATACAAGCAAAATTATTTCAGTGATAATCATTAACAGAAATAAATAATAATAGCCAGAAAAGAAATGCAGATGGTGAAAATTTTCTTTTATTGAACTGTGTGTGGTGTGTATGTATGTGTACAAAATCATTCCAATAACGAGAGAATAAAAATTACAATACAGGGGCAGCTGGTGCACTGGATAGAGCACCAGCCCTGAAGTCAGGAGGACCTGAGTTCAAATCTAGCCTCAGACACAACACTTCCTAGCTGTGTGACCCTGGGCAAGTCACTTAAACCCCAAATGCCTCAGAAAAAAAAAATATAGTAAAAAAAAAAGGGGGGAGCAATTAACATTTTAAAAATTACATTAATGTAATTTTAGAAGTGTGAGTGTTTATTTCGACAACAAAAAATGCTCCTTTTAAGTTGTAGTGAACTGCCCCTTCATCAGGTACTAGCAATTCTTGGGGCTGAATGTTAAAGTAAAAATGCTTCTTGGGATGCTATCACCATTTCCTTCTTCCCACTTTAGGGGAGGGGCCCTGAATCTTTCTTATTGTCTCCAGGATAGGGATATATTATAGCTCAATTTCTTCCTTTGTGCCCCAACTCCTGGAGGATGCATCTGCCCAATCATGGTACTTTATCCCTCCTGCCTTCCTAAGAGATATGCTTGGAAAAGGGTGCTTTGTCCATAGACTCTCTATTTTCCTTCAGGGTACAACCCCTTATTTCCTGTACCCAGGGCAGACCAGCTCCACTGCCCCTGCCCTATTAAGCACCTTGTAGAGGCTTGAAGCTGCCTTTCCTCAGGGTGTTTTATTTGCCTTTGGTTCTCAATGAAGACACTGTTGCCATTTGCTGCTATCCTGAGAATATAGCTAGGATGCTATATTCTAAATCCTCCAAAACCTATGACCCTTTGATATTCACAATGTCCTCTTCTGACCAAGTGTAAGGGAAGGAGAACAAGATCAAGGTTGGGTCCAGGCTAAGGATCTTCTCCTCCCTCTTTCCCTTCCTCCCTTCCTCCCCAAGCAATTTCTTCCTAGGGGCTTAGATGGAATTTCTCGTTCCTCCCCTCTGTCAGACACTCAAATATCTGGGTTCTGAAATGGCTTGCTCTTATTGGGGGGAGGGATGAATGAATGGACAAAAACAGAAAACACCACACAAAATAAACACGTCTACTCAATAAATTCAAATTTCCATTGATCAAGAATATTTCCCACCGGGATGTGGGAAGGCTGGGACACTGATGCATTGTTGGTGGAGCTGTGAACGGATACAGCCATTCTGGAGAGCAATTTGGAGCTATGCTCAAAAAGTTATCAAACTGTGCATACCCTTTGACCCAGCAGCATTTCTATTGGGCTTATATCCCAAAGAAATCATAAAGGAAGGAAAGGACCCCACATGTGCAAGAATGTTTGTGGCAGCCCTTTTTGTAGTGGCTAGAAACTGGAAACTGAATGGATGCCCATCAATTGGAGAGTGGCTGAATAAATTATGGTATATGAATATTATGGAATATTATTGTTCTGTAAGAAATGACCAGCAGGATGATTTCAGAGAGGCCTGGAGAGACTTGCATGAACTGATGCTGAGTGAAATGAGCAGAATCAGGAGATCATTATACACGGCAACAACAATACTATATGACAATCAATTCTGATGGACATGGCTCTCTTCAACAATGAAATGTTTCAAACCACTTCCAATTGTTCACTGAAGAAAGCCATATACCCCCAGAGAGAGGGATGTGAAATGTGGACCACAACATAATATTCTCATACTCTTGATTGATGTTTGCTTACATTTTGTTTCCTTTATCTGATATGTCTTCTGTGTAGATACGATTTTTCTTGCACAACAATGATAAGTTTGGAAATATGTATATATATATATATATATATATATATATATTCGATTTGCCAACTATTTTAACATAATTAACATGTAGTGGATATTCTGCCATCTAGGGGAGGGGTGAGGAGTTGGGGGGGGAATTTGTAACAGAAAGCTTTGTAAGTTAATTTGAAGAATTACCCATACATATGTTTTGCAAATAAAATAAAATTTAAAAAAAAGAATATTTCCCACCTAGTCTAATGCTTGTGATAGATTGATTCAATAGAGATGTCTCAGTCTTGCTCACACCAAACTCCCACCCCTGGGTGTGATTATTCTAAGGGAAGATGTTTCCATCTCACAATGCATTGAGGCATATCCTTCTCTTACTTTCTTTAAGCAACTGACCAATTTATTCATTGTCTCCACCCTTATACCTTAATGAAAACATGTCTTCTCAGACTATTTTCTACAACAAAAAATTTTCAAGTCACACAATTGGCTGAGAAGTATCATGAATACAAGATCACAATTTATGTATTGTTTGCTGATCACCAAAGCAAAGCATTCTATTCAGTAAAACAAAAAGCTATTTTAAAGGCTCATCTACAACGTGAAGTGGATATATATGATAAAATCACATAATATTCCATGGCAGTTGTAATTGCAGAGGTAATTTTGTTCAATAGTTCTCTGGTTATCAAGAGCAGGTAAGAAACAAAATATATAGAATGTATGCTTATCATGTGGAGAACATTCTGTCCAAAATCCAAATAGAAGAGGTAGTCTCTGTCATGATAAAATTCTATAGGTCATCTTTTTTGTGGATGCTATTGTGCCAGGGGTCATAGATTTATAGCTTAAAAGAAACTTCAAGGTCATTAATGAACCCAAAATGATAGCACAGCAAGCTCAGTGAAATCAGTTATTCAAAAGAAATCTACCCACTCATCCTGATTGGAGAAAATGAATGAAGAATGCCCAGGTTACTTATGTGGTCAGATGGACAGTACATTTGATTGCTCCATGAATTGATAAGTAGGTAGGTGGATATAAATATCTATTGATAGAGACAAATTGAGATAGAGATATAGCTGATAAAGATCTCTATAGCTATAGCTATATAGATGAAAGATATAACTAAAGTAGACAGAGACATAGACAAAGACACAGACATAGACATAGTTAGATGTTGGACACACATTACAAATGAGCAATGAGCTGGGCCCATTATTGAGCAGAAGATCCTACCAGATCATATTTGGGAGATTGTCTCACTTTGATCACAAGCTTCTTGCTGAAAAAAAAAAGCCCATCTTTTCTAACTAATAATATCCTAATGATGTTTACAAATTGTGAAATACCATATTCTCTGATAAATACAAATGGTGAAAAACCCGAAGAGCAATAAAAGACATATAGTAGTTGTGAGTTAAGTTTAACATGTTAGTCAGGATGGTTGGGAGTGCTGTGAAAGTTCTTAAATGGGGAACTGATCTTATCATATTAGTGCTTTTGGAAGGTTATTTGAAGTGAAAATTCTTTGGAAGCTAGGAGAACAATTAAGTGATTTCTGCAATAGTTCAAGTAAGAAGTATTAAGGCTGTGAATTGGAATCATAGATTTAGAACTAAAAGAGACCTTGGTAGTCAGTTAATTTCTCATCATACAGATATCTAAATAATTTATCCAAGATATCACACAGGTACTAACCTCAATTTGTATAATTCTGTTTTTAAAAATGAGTTTTAACTTGATTTTGGAAATCTTTGAATACTATATATACTAAGAAGCTTAGAATTAATTTGGTTAGCAATTGGGAGCCATTGAAGGTTTAAAAAAGGAGAGTAGCATGTTCAGAACCGTGTCTTAGGAAGATTACTCTGGAAATGTTTTCAGAAATGGATTGGAAGAACTAGATAGTGGAAGCAAGGTACCGAGCTAAAGGCAGCAAGAATGGAAAGGAAGAGACACATTATAAAGTCCATTGTAAATGAGATTTAAAACTTGGCATCTTAATGACTCTTCCCCCTCCTTTGTCCTCCATATCCAAAGATGGCTTTAAGATTTTGAAGCCAGTTGAGTGGGGAAATGGATATGCCAATAAAATAGAGTAGTCAGATTCACAGAGCTGGAGTCAGCCTAATTGAACCATCTATTCTTTACAATTTCTCATTTCAAATAAGTAAATAAATTCCCCATTTTACTGGAAAGTAACATCATCCTTCTGGATGCCAAGATTCACAACCTTGGACTCTTCTCTCTCCCTCAACCCCTAATCATTTTTAAGATCTCAAGATTTTAAGAGCATTTTTTTAGATCTACCTCCACAGTATCTCTCACATTCACCCTCTTCTCTCTGCTCCCACAGCTTCTATCCTGTTTTAAGTCCTCATGATCTCTTGTAGAAGCCTTTTTATCTCTTGTATAAGATAGCTGTTTATTTCCTCTACTGCAAAAACTCCATGGGACCCAGACTAACAGATGTATATGAATATATACAGAAAACATAAATCACCACAAACAATTCATTACTCTAAAAACCTGTCAGCCATTATATTCATATTTCCCTTGGAAAATAAAGGCAATTTTGTAGGACTACAGTGGTCAGATCTTTTATTTTCACTGCTCTCTGAGTAACTTACAAGACCCAGTTCTCTGATCACCAGGTGATAGCTCTTTTTAGTCCTGGTCTGATCATAGAAATGGTTATCTTCTCTTTTTTGTCAGGTCAAATTAAATGAGCAAATGTGGATTAAATCATAGATATCTTCCAGGACGCTGACAATACAGATATATTTTTTGAATTGAAAAAATCTTCCTCCAGACTCATGATCTCAGGAACAGTTGAATTTACAAGGCAAACACCAAGGCTGGAAATTCCTATTTCTCAGAATCATTGATTGGTGCTCTGTGCTCAGTGAAGGAAATAGGATATAAAAGATATCTGGGGATTCAGTTTGACCTGGTCAATTACTTCTTGGTACTTAAATGTGCTCATAGCCATTATTATGGGAACTAAAATTTGAAGGAGATAGAAAGAGAAAAATCCCCTCCTTTTAGAAATCCAAAGAACAAGAAAGAACAAGAAAAGTAATAGAAAAGGCCCTAAAAGTGGTCAATAACATTCTAAATGACTCCCTATCTCAAGTCTTCCCCCATTCTCCAATCCATCCTTTATACAACTGCCAAATTGTTTTTCTCAAACTAACCATGCCATCCCTTACTCCCTCTTGTCTTTAGAACAAAATAGAGAATCCTCAGTCTGGCATTTAAATCCCTCTGCAATCTGACTCCTGCCTACCTTTCCAATCTTATTTCAAATTTTTTTTCATTATACCTTCTTAGAGTTCTACCAAAATTTTTATTCTCCAAACATGACACTCTGTCTCCTGCTTCTATGTCTTTATGTGGGTGATCCACTACCACTGCCACACCATGGTTACAATTCTTTCCCTCATTACCTCCACTTCTCAGAATCAAGACACAGCCCAGGAATCTCTTCTGACATAAGACCTTTCCTGAACCAGTCTTCCTAATTCCACTTTGCCAGACTGCCTACCCAAGTTTTTTAAATAGGAAAAAAAATTCATTGAGGACATCATTATTACATTAGAGTCAAATTAATTCAAAACTACTTCTCTGAGTCCACCCAGATAGAGTTGTTATAAACAAAGTTTAAATAACTATTTATATGTGTGTTATAATTGTTATTATTGCTAGTATAAGTGTTTCTACATTACTCACTATCTGTCTCATGTTAGCATCATCATGAATGCATAGCTATGAAGATGAGACATCATTTCCTTTCCAAGAGATGAAGAATTTTCCAGATGTCACAACCCCTGTTGTGAGCTAAATTTACTAAAGACACTCACACTATGAACCTAAAGGTTGGTTCTTCCCAAGGAAGGTTGAAGCCAAGATCTGGATCACTCATTTAAAAAAAAAACCCACAAACTGTCCAGATAATTGAACAAAAATCCTTTTGAGCCTGAATAATCCAAATCCCAGCCTCATTTCTCCACATCATTCTTCATGTTTAAACATCTGTAGTTAATATACACAGTTTTATGAGGCCTTGAATTGGCAAACATCCTGACTGCTATACTGTTCATATCATACTGCAAATAGGTCCTAGTTTATAGAGCCTGAGAGATTCACATGGCCTTTTTTTCAATATTTGGTCATTTAAAAAAATTTTATTAATACACTTTTTTATTTTGTCCATCAGATACATTTTTTAAATCATTAATTAATTTCAAGGTCCTCTTTTCCCCCTTCCTTTTCACTATGGGTCTCAACAATAAACTGAACAAGAAAAGAAAAAGAAAAAGAAAACCCTTTCATAACAAATGTATATAATCCAACAAAACCAATTCCCACAATGGCCTATTTCCAAAAACTTATTTTTTTACTCTACATCTTGAGCCTATTGCTTTTGTCAGGCAATGGGCAGCATTCTTCATCATCAGTTTTTTGGAACCATGACTTGTCATTTCATTGATGGGAGTTCTAAAGTCTTGGAAAATTGTTTTTCTTTGTAATGCTGTTATTAAATAAACTGTTCTCTTAATTTGACTCACTTCATTCTTCATCAGTTCATAGAGGTCTTTTCAGTTTTCTCTAAATTGTCCATCTCATTATTTCTTATAGTACAACAGTAGCCATCACGTTCAAATACTATAATTTGTTTCAGTATTGCACAATAGATGGGAATTTCATTAATAGCTTAGTTTTTAACTACTATGAAAAAGCCTGATATAAATATTTTTGTACATATGACACCTTTTCTTTTTTTATTATTAAAGCTTTTTATTTGTATAACATATGTATGGGTAGTTCCCCAGCACTGATCTTTACAAAGCTTTCCATTACAAATTTTACCCCCAGTCCCCTCCCCTCCCCTAGAAGGCAGGAAGTCCACTACATGTTAATAATGTTGAAATGCTTGAGAAGTTATGCAAGAAAAATCCTATCTACAAGAAAAAAAAAGAATCAGAGAAAGGCAACACAATGCAAGCAAATGTCAATAGAGATCATGAAAATGTTACGTTGTGGTCCATATTTCATATCCCTCTCTCTGGGTGTATATGGTTTTCTTCAGTGAACAATTGGAACTGGTTTGAGACAATTCTTTGTTGCAGATAGCCCATATGACACCTTTTCTTCTTTCTTGGATATCTTTGTAGTATAAGTATAGTAGTGCTATCATGGGTCAAAAGGTATTAATAGTTAAGTGACTTTGAAGCCATGGTGCATTCCAGAATGACTAGACCAATTCATAGATTCATCAATAGTGATACATTTTTATTTTGACCACAGATGATAGGACCATTGATTTAGAACTATAAAGATCCTCAGAAGCTACTTATTCCAAACCTCTAGTTTTATAGATGAAGATGAAGGTGAAATATTTTTTTTCCAAGGCTACACATATAGTAAATTACAATGGGTAGTATATTGGATACCATCAGGGAAGATATTTTTTGTTGGTGTTCCAGACCTCTGGATCCTGAGTAGCCAGAGATGGCAAGAAAATGGAAAATTTTGGGGAGCAACATCCCAAAAGGGAGGCAGTATTTTGCAATGGGGAAAAAACACACTATTTTTGAAGTTATAGATCTTGGATTCTAATAATATTTTCTATCTCACTGCCTGTGTAACATTCAGCAAGTCTTATTTCATTTTTTTGTTCATTATACCCTCTTAGTTCTAGTTAAGCTAACCACCAAAACTATTGTTCCCCAAAAATGACACTCTGTCTCCTGCTTTGATGTCTTTGTGTGGTGATCCACCACCACTGCCATCACCAAGGTTATAATTCTTTCCCTCATTACCTCCACTTCTCAGAATCCCTAACTCCCTTCAAGACACAGCCCATCACTTTGATCCTCAGCTTTTTCTGTGAAATGGCAAAGGTTGAACTATATCATTTTAAGGGTCCTTCTGACATATACTTGAAATTCTAAGTATACAATATTTATCCAGGGAAGTAGTAAAGAACAGAAATCTAGAAATCTATAAGTGAACACAGCCTGAAGTTCGTTGAATCCAAACCCCATCCTTTCACAGTTGAAGAAACCATAATCCAGAGTCACATAGATTAGGCTTCAACGTTTGAGCTTTCTGATTTCAAATCCAACCCTCTGTCCACTATCCCAAACTGCCACTCAGGGGTCAAAGGAGAGAAGAAGTCAAAGTAAGCTTCTCAAGTACTAAATTAGAATCCAGGCAAAGGAAAAAATGAGCCCATATTGCTGGTGCTACAGATTCATTTCCACATAGAAAATGACATTGACTCATTAATTATTTGCCCCAGTATCTTTGGTACCTTCTAGTCTTCTTAAATATCTGGTCTCCTCATCACCACTATCCCAGTAGAGGAGCTGCATTTGACAGGAGATGATGAGGTTTTCTAGAGCATCTACTCTGAGACAGTGGGATAAGGGAGGAGGGATAGGAAGAGATGACGACATCCTTTGAGAGCAGTCTGTGGTTTCATGACAAGGCTTTGAGAAAAGAACCTTGCCCCTTTGCTCACCCTCCCTGGGAGGAGTAACATGTTTTCTTGACATCCTCATGCTGGGAAATAGGAAAAACAGAAACCCACAAAGCACTTGGGTCGATAATACCAAATTCAGCTTTTTATGACATCAGGAGGGAAAGACATCAACCCCCACAGTCTTCCTCCACAGTGTTTTTCCCTCCCTCTTTCTTCCTCCCCTCCCCCAGAGTTTTAATCACAATGAAATTCAAGATAAAAGAACAAAGTGATGATTTTTGGTTAGCCTACATACAAGTCCATGCCTCTGTTTCTAGCCTGAGGGCTACTCCCCATTTCAACTCCTTGGAAAAGTGACAGAATTCTCAGCAAATTGAGACTCATTGTTTAATAGCATCAATGTTTTGGAAAATCATATCTTTAATTTTTCTCCATGGACACTTCAAGAGTAAAAGTCATGGGCAGACATTTTATTGTCAGGGAAATAAATGTTTTAAGAGGTCAGAAAAAGAAGCATTGCTAAATGTTACAAGAAACTTAGTGTCTGGACTGACAGCCCATATCCTAGTTACTTTAAGTAGATAGAAATAGGATGGGATTGTGAGATGTTATAGCTAAAAAGGATCTTGAAAAATAATCAAATCAACCTCCCCTCATTTGACAAATAGGAAAACTGAGGCCAGAGAAGTGGCTTTAGATCATAGTGTAGCTCAATTAAGCACTGAGGAACCACTCTTACTCAGTTGGGTGCCCAGGGCTCAGAAAGTTACATCTTCCCATACCTTGTCCCATAAGAGGCAATGAGGTGGCTTTTTCTAATGTCATTGGATTAAGCCTCCAGCAATTCATTTCCCTTTATAATGATGAGCTGAGACTCATTTAGTTAATTAGTCTTAAATAGCTTTCAGAAAGGGTATAGGGATATTCATGAAGAAAGTACAATAAGAACAATTGGTTAAAAAACATCCTTCCAAAAGTCTTGGACACATTCACTCACAAGACAAATCAGGACACAAGCATTGATTAAGCACCTACTATATGCCAAACACTTGTAATAGGGACTTGTAGAAAGGCACATAGAGAGTAGGGAAAGGAGGCTCAAGCTTAGAGGTTATAGATGGCAAAGGATGATAGCTTAAAGTCCTTTTTCTCCTTATTGGGGTTTCCCACTTAAGCATGGTACAGTCTCTTTGCTGTGTTCCTTTTACAATCATGAGTTCAGTATGTCCTTAATTCTCTTGATACAAGAAGTACTGGCCGCCAATCTGAAGATACCATCTTCAGTCCTGTTGGAAAAGGGAAAGTCACTGCTCTCCCCAAGGCAAAATGGTGGAAAGATAGGAAATCCAACATCCTCCAGAAAGTACTCCTCTAATCAAAGATAGAGAAAAAGTAAAGCTAAGATCTCTACTAATCAACCCCTCTTCAGGTGGGTTCAGTTAGAATTTCTCACTTATTCTAATTTCAAAAATTCTCACCCATCTCAATTTACTTGATAATTGATAGAAGATCTTTGGAGGGGGTAAGAGTGGTCAATTTTCCTCCACCTACACAAATATATTCTTAAGTACAATATCATTCTCCAGACCTAGCACAAAGTTTGGTATATTTTGACTTATTGAGATATGTTCTCATGTAGCTAAAGGTCTAAGATCTAAAATGAAGTGAGATTGTTTTTACCCACACTCACAAAAGAATCACATTTAGGTCAAGAAGAAAGTACAGAAACCATTTAATCCAATGCCCTTGTTTTACAGATGAAGAAACTGAGACCCAGGGAATTTCAGTGAAATTTCCTATTTCAAATAGGAAGTAAGGAGATTCTAAAGCTATGGAGAGGGAGGGGAACTATGGGAGCAAGTTTTTTCAGGAAGATCTAGGACTTAAATTTGAAGGGAGGAGAAGAATTTAGCAAGGCAAAGGAAAACAGTTTTTAAAAATTGTCTTTCTGAAAGAAGTAATCATATGCAGAGGTTTCTAATGTAATATATGTAAATACACATACTATGTATATATATATATGTATATACATATATATATACACACATCTTATATTTATTTCTATATAAATTGCACTTAATTATCCAGGATTCTCTTGTATTGCCTCCACTAAAAATGTTAAGTTCCTTGACAATAGGGACTGTTTTGCTTTTGTCTTAGTAAGTCCAATGCCTGAAATGTAGTAGTTGTTGAATGAATGAATGAAACCCATTTAAGCTCTGTGTATCCTTATCCCCACTCTGCTTTTACAAATGTGAAGGGTTTTCTGGATTCTAAGGCTACCATTGAGGAGTTTCTAATGTTATTGACTCAAACCCTCGCCACTGTTTTCATTCTCCGAGATTACCATTTGAGAGCCAATTTAGTAAAGCAGCCTTAAGAAGCTTTTTTAAAAACAAAGTTTTTGTGGATAGAGCACCAGCCCTGAAGTCAGGAGGATCTGAGTTCAAATCTTGTCTCAGACACTTAATATCCCCTAGCTGTGTGACCCTGGGCAAGTCACTTAACCTCAACTGCCTCGGGGGGAAAAAGTTTTTAACAGAAAACTACAACAGTAACTATGACACATACATAGTAGTCAATGTAGTCAATGATACACTCTTCCTCTAATGTATGAGTATCAATATTCTCACTTGAAAAAATGCTCTAAATTGCTATTGATCATGAAAACTAAAGCAACTCTGAGCTACCATCTTACACCTCTCAGATTGAAAAAATGGAAGGAAAGGAAAATAACAAATGATGCAAAAGAGCAGCCTCCTTTATGAGAAAGGCTTCAAAACTATTATAATAACTCCCAAGGGCTTGAACATCTTACTTTTTCTCCTACACCAAAATTTTCCACCCTTTAGCTCCCTGACCCAGTTTAGGTTTCCCCTCTTTGAATTTGAATTATTTTTCTCTTTGTTTTTTCCTTTTTTTTCTTCTTCAAAGTATACTCTACTCTCCCTAATGATCCAAGTAGTAGAGATACATTCCTCTGGATCTCTTGACTGTGTCTCCTCTAGTAAGAAAAGTGCATTTTATGGAAACATAATTAACTGGTCCTGGCAGGGATGGAAACATAGCACACTCTTGGTAGGTCACTGGAAAATTCCTCTTACTCTCTGCGTTTTCTGGAACTGAGATGATTGGTTCTCAAGCCTTCTTTCTACAAGTTCTTGCTGCTGACTTTCACAGTCGACTGCCAAGGCAGACTGCTTGTTTGTGAGCCCTGTTTGCTTCACTAGTGATCTTTATCACTTAGGGTTTCCAAACATGGTTTTAAACTTATGAGGGATTTTCCTGCCTTGTTTCTGGAGGTTTTGTCACCTTTTCTTGTGTTATTATCAAGGATATATTGGAACCAGCTCAAACAAGAGCTAGTTCTCAAACTATTCTTGAATTTTCAGTGTGAGCATTTACACTTCCAGAATTGGCAAAGGCTGTGAATCAGGGCTTGATTTATTGTTTTGTTGATTGTCTAGACTTAAGAAAGTGATGGAGAAAATGTGAATAATGCAGAATTAATGTAAAAAAAACATCATGCGATGGTATACTTAGAGAATCCTAGAGACTCAACTAAAAAACTACTAGAAACAATTCACACCTTTAGCAAAATGGCAGGATACAAAATAAATCCACATAAATCATCAGCATTTTTATATATTACCAATAAAGTTCAGCAGCAAGAGATACAAAAAGAAATTCCATTCAAAATAACTGTTGATAGCATAAAATATTTGGGAATTTATCTGCCAAGGGATAGTCAGGAACTATATGAACTAAATTACAAAACACTTTCCACACAAATCAAATCAGACCTAGTCAACTGGAAAAACTTAAAATGCTCATGGGTAGGACAAGCGAATATAATAAAAATGACAATACTACCCAAACTAATTTACTTATTTAGTGCCATACCAATCAAACTCCCAAGAAATTATCTTACAGATCTAGAAAAAATAGTAGCAAAGTTCATTTGGAAAAACAAAAGGTCAAGAATTTCAAGGGGATTAATGAAAAAAAAGGCTGACGATGGTGGACTTGCTGTACCAGATCTAAAACTATATTATAAAGCAGCGGTCATCAAAACCATTTGGTACTGGCTAAGAAATAGAGTAGTCGATCAGTGGAATAGGATAGAATCACAAGACAAACTAGGCAATAACTATAGCAATTTGGTTTTTGATAAACCCAAAGACCCCAGCTTTTGGGATAAGTATTCACTATTTGACAAAAACTGCTGGGAAAACTGGAAACTAGTGTGGAAGAAATTAGGGCTTGACCCACATCTAACACCACATACCAAGATAAGATCTAAATGGGTTCATGATCTGGATATAAAGAGTGATACTATAAGTAAATTAGAGGAATGTAATATAGTTTACCTCTCAGACCTATGGAGATGGAATAAATTTATGTCCAAAGAAGAACTGGAACTCTTAATTGAAAACCAGATAGATAACTTTGACTATATTAAGTTAAAAAGTTTTTGTACAAACAAAATCAATGCAGACAAGATTAGGAGGGAAGCAATAAATTGGGAAATCATCTTTACATTTAAGGGTTCTGATAAAGGTCTCATCTCTAAAATATATAGAGAATTGTCTCATATTTATAAAAATTCAAGCCATTCTCCAATCAATAAATGGTCAAAGGATATGAACAGACAATTTTCAGAGGATGAAATTAAAACTATTTATAGTCATATGAAAAGGTGCTCCAAATCACTATTGATCAGAGAAATGCAAATCAAAACAACCCTGAGATACCACTTCACACCTGTCAGATTGGCTAAAATGACAGGAAAAGTTAATGATGAATGTTGGAGGGGTTGTGGGAGGGCTGGGACACTGATGCATTGTTGGTGGAGCTGTGAACGGATACAGCCATTCTGGAGAACAATTTGGAGCTATGCTCAAAAAGTTATCAAACTGTGCATACCCTTTGACCCAGCAGCATTTCTATTGGGCTTATATCCCAAAGAAATCATAAAGGAAGGAAAAGGCCCCACATGTGCAAGAATGTTTGTGGCAGCCCTTTTTGTAGTGGCCAGAAACTGGAAATTGAATAGATGCCCTTCAATTGGAGAATGGCTGAATAAATTATGGTATATGAATATTATGGAATATTATTGTTCTGTAAGAAATGACCAGCAAGATGATTTCAGAGAGGCCTGAAGAGACTTACATGAACTGATGCTGAGTGAAATGAGCAGAACCAGGAGATCATTATACACGGCAACAACAGTACTATATGACAATCAATTCTGATGGACATGGCTCTCTTCAACAATGAAATGTTTCAAACCACCTCCAATTGTTCACTGAAGAAAGCCATATACACCCAGAGAGAGGGATGCGAAATGTGGACCACAACATAACATTCTCATACTCCTTGATTCATGTTTGCTTACATTGTGTTTCCTTTATTTGATACATCGTTTGTGTAGATAAGATTTTTCTTGCACACCAATGATAAGTTTGGAAATATGTATACATATATTCGATTTGCCAATATTTTAACATAATTAACATGTAGTGGATATCCTGCCATCTAGGGGAGGGGTGGGGAGTTGGGGGGAAAAATTTGTAACAGAAAGCTATGTAAGGGTTATTGTTGAAAAATTACCCATACATATGTTATGCAAATAAAATAAAATTAAAAAAAACAAAAAAACAAAAAAAAAACATCATGCTCATGTTTCCTCCCAAAGAACTGGTTGTTAAAGAATTACTAAAACATCACTGAATACGTTGTTATTTGCTTAGATGAATTTAATCTTCAGTTAGAAGAGTTCTACTTTCAAACCCTAGTGCAAATATTAATCTCCCCTGGTTGTTGTCAATAAGAAGGTCTAATGTAAAAAATGAAATTCCTAGTCACCCATGCATGGCCTTTTCTTTTGATTTTTCTTCTTTTGACCAATCAGACTTTGGACACTATCTACTTGAGTTACTTGTCCTTCCCAAGATCTCCTAATAAATTGGTGGCAAATAGGTGAAATAAATAATCCAAGCCTACTGACTTCCCATATTTTGCTTATTCCCATTAAAATTCGTTTCCAAATTCCTTAGAAATACCTATTTATGTACAAACAATGAATATCCTAATTCAAAGTAACCTTTTCTATTCATAAAGTTGATCTGGTAGGTTTCCTCCTTAGTAAGTTAGTCAATAAGCATTTATTAAGCACGTATTTTGTCTCAGACACTTTTCTTAGCCAGAAAATATGTATCAGCTGTACGATAATCCTATAATTCTATAATGATTGGTGGTTTTTTTGTTTTGTTTTTTTTGTTTGTTTTTGGAGGCAATCAGGATTAAGTGACTTGTCCTGGTACCCACAGCTAGTAAAATGTCTGAGGCTGAATTTGAACTCAAGTTCTCCAGAATGGTTAAGTTAATGTACATAACAATGGTTATGTCCTTTGGGTATAGTTCCAAATTGTACTCCAGAATGGTTAGATTAATGCACAGCTCTACCAACAATGCGTTGTGTCCTATTTTTTCTATATCCTTTGCAGCATTTGTTATTTTCCTTTTCTATCCTGTTTCTCAATCTGGTAGATGTGAGGTGATATCTCAGAGTTGCTTTAATTTGCATAATCAATAGTGGTTTAGAGCATTTTTTCAAGTGAGTATATTGATAGCTTTGATTTCTTCTGAAAACTTCCTATTTTGTATAGCATGATAAATGTGGAAATATGTTTAGAAGAATTGCACATGTTTAATCTATACTGGATTACTTACTATCTAGGGAAGAAAGAAGGCAGGGAGGGAGAAAAATTTAGAACACAAAATTTTGCAGGGTAAATATTGAAAACTATTTTTGCATGTATTTTGAAAAATAAAAAACTATTATTATAAAAAAAGAAACCAGGATAACAAGGGGGAAGGTAAAAAAAGAGAAAAATGAAAAATGTTAAAGAATATGCAGGGAACTGGTACACTAGTGCACTGTTGGTTGAATTGCAAACTGGATTCAATCATTCTGGAAAGGAATTTGAAATTATATCTAGAAAGTTTCCAAATTGTGCATACCCATTGACACAACTATACTATTATTGACTTGTATTCCTAAAGAAATTAAAGAAACAGGAAAAGGATCTACATATTAAAAAAATATATTTATAGCAGCTCTTTTCATGGTAGCCAAAAACGGGAAACTAAAGTACCCTCCTACTGATAAACCATGAGTCCAAAAAAATGAAGATGAAACACACTTACTTCCTGACAGAAATGATGAACTTGAAATGTAGAAAAAACATGTTTTTGAGCAAGACTAATATGGGAGTTTGCTTTGAAGGACTATGTAAATATGTATTAAAGGATTTTTTAAAATTGCTCATTGGGGGACAGATCAGGGGGAGATTAATTTTAAAATGTTAGTTGTGTGGAAAATAAACTTAGCCACCAAACAGAAATGAAGAAAACTTCCTATTTATATTGTTTGTTTTTTTTTATCAACTGGGGAATGACTCATTTTTTAAAATAAATTTGACTCAATTCCCTACAGATTTAAAAAGCAAGCTCTTTATCAGAGAAATTTGTTTTTTTTCCCAGTTTCTTGTTTTCCTTCTAATTTTGACTTCTTTGGTTTTGTTTATGCAAAAGCTTTTTAACTTCATATAATGAAAATTATCTGTTTTACTTCTTGTAATATCCTATTTATGTTTAAATCATTCACCTATTTTAATCTTATTTTGACATACACTATGGGATCTTAGTCTATGCCTAAATTCCAGCAAACTGCTTTCCAGTTTTCCGAACAATTTTTTTATCAAATGGTGAGTTCTTATCTCAAAAGTTTCTATCTTTGGGTTTAGCAAACACTATATTTCTATGGTCATTTACTACTACATACTGTGTATCTGATCTATTCCCACCAATCTATCTCTATTTCTTAAATTGTACCAGATCGTCTTGATGATTACCACTTTGTAATATAGTTTGAAATCTGAAATTGCTAAAGTGCATTCTTTCGCATTTTTTCCTACTGATATTCTTGACCTTTTTTCCCAAATGAATGTTATTACTTTTTTTTTAGTTCCATGACATTTTGGGGCATTTTTATTGGTATGACTTTAAATAAGCAAATTAACAGGTAGAATTGTCATTTTTATTATGTTGGTTCAGCCTACCCATAAGCAATTAATATTTCTCCAATTGCTTAGACTGTCTTTTTGTGAAAAGTGTTTTGTATTTGCATCCATATATATCCCTAGCTTTGTCTTAGAAGGTAAACTCCCAAGCATGTTATATTGTCTGCAGTTATTTTAAATGAAATCCTTCTATCTTTTTCTGCTGGGTTTTGTGGGTAGTATGTAGAAATGTGTGGTTTATTTCATATGCTGAAACTTTGCTAAAGTAGTTAATTGTTACAACAGGAATTTTTTGTTGTTTCTCTAGAGTTCCCTAAATATTACATCATATCATCTGAAAAGATTGATATTTTTATTTCTGCATTACCTGTTTTTATTCCTTAAATTTCTTTTTTCTTGTCATATTGTTACAAATAGCATTTCTAATACAGTATTGAATAATAGTGGTAACAATGGACATCTTTGCTTCATGCAAAATTATTAGAAAGGCTTCAAGTTTGTCCCTATTACAGATAATGTTTGCTGATGGTTTTATATAAATACTACTTATCATTTTAAGAAAGGTTCCATTGAATCCTATGTTTCCAGTTTAATAAGAATAGGTACTGTATGTTACCAAAGAATTTCTCTGCATCTATTGATATAATGATATGATTTTTGTTGGCTTTGTTATTGATATGGTCAATTTTGCTGATAGTTTTCCTAATGTTGAACCTACATTCTTGATATAAATCTCACCTGGGCATAGTGTCTAATCTTCATATGGCATTGCTATAATCTCCTTGCCAGTATTTTATTTAAAAATTTAGCATCAATACTCATGAAGGAAATTGGTCTCTAGTTTTCTTTTTCCATTTTTTTCTTTCCCTGATGCAAGTATCACAACCATATTTAAATCACAGAAGTAATTTGGTAAGACTTTTTCATTACCTTTTTTTTTTCATATAGTTTCTAGAGTAGCATGGGATTTATTGCTCCTCAGATGTTTGGTTAAATTCACTTGTGAATCCATCTGGTCCTAAGGATATTTCCTTATGGAGTTCATTTATGATTTTCTTCAATTTCTTTTTCTAAGATAAGTTATTTAATTATTCTATTTCCTCTTCTATTAACCTGGGTAGTTTATATTTTTGTAATTATTTAGCCATTTAACTTAGATTGTTAATTTTACTGGCTATAATTAAGCAAAAGAACGAATAATTGTGTTAATTTCATCTTCATTGGCACTGCATTCACTCTTGGCTTTTTTTTTTCAATGAAATTAACCAATATTTTTATCAGTTTTGAGTTTTTTCCCATAAAACAAGCTCCTAGTTTTATTTATTAGTTCAATGATTTAAATTTTTAATTTTATCAATAACTTCTTTGAAGTTTAGTATTTCTAATGAGGTTTTTAATGGGAGGTTTCCAATTTATTTTTTTCTTGCTTATTTTTTAGTTGCATGCACAGTTCATTGATCTTCTCTTTTTCTCTTTTATTGATATGTGCAATTAGACATATAAATTTTCTCTTTAGTTTTGGTTGCATCCCACAAATTTTGGAATGTTGGCTTATTGTCATTCTTTTTAATGAAATTATTGATTACTTCTATAACTTGTTCTTTAACCCATTTGTTCTTTAGAATTAGATTTTTTTAGTTTCTAGCTAGCCTTTATTCTATGCTTTTCCAGTCCTTTATTAAATGTAATTTTATTGAATTGTGATTTGAAAATGGCACATTTAGTATTTCTGCTTTTCTGCATTTGGTTGTGAAGTTTTTAATGCCCCAATACATGGTCAATTTTTGTGAATGTGCCATGTATAGCTCAGAAAGAGATATTCTCTTTTCTATTCAGTTTTCTCCAGAGGTCTATCATATCTAACTTTTCTAAGATTCTGTTCATCTCCTCAATTTCTTATTTATTTTATGGTTATATTTATCTAAGTCTGAGAAAGGAAAATTGAGGTCCCCCACTAGTGTAGTGTTACAGTCTATTTCTTCCTATAATTGATTTAACTTTTCTTTTAAGAATCTGGATGGTATGCCATTTGATGTATATATGTATAGTACTGATATTATTTCATTGTCTATTGTGCCTTTTAGCAAATGTATTTAGCTGCTAAATCTTGTATGATCCTGGCTATATCTCCCCAGTATTTAAATTGTTTCTTTCTTACTGCTTGAAGAATTTTCTCCTTGACCTGAAAGCTCTGAAATTTGACCATAACAATCTTGGGAGTTTTAATTTGGAGATCTCTTTTAGAAATATTTAGGGGATTCTTTCAATTTCTATTTTACCCTTTGGGTTTAAAATATTGGAGCAGTTTCCTTTAAAATTTCTTGAAATATTATATCTATACCCTTTCTTTGTTCATGGGTTTCAAATAATCTGATAATTCTTAAATTATCTCTCCTTGATCTATTTTCCAGAGCAATTGCTTTTCTGGTGAGATATTTAATATTTTTAATGGGCTTTTTTGGTCATTTTTTGACTTTGTAAAATTGTTTTTTGATGTCTCATAGAGAGTTTACACTTGCCCAATTCTAATTTTTAAGGAATTATTTTCATCAGTAAATTTTTGTAACTTTATCTATTTGGCCAATTTTTTAAGGTATTACTTTCTTCAGTATTTTTGTGCCTCTTTTTTACCAAGTTGATAATTGTCTTTTCATAATTCTTTTCCCTTGCTTTCATTCTTTATCTAATTTTTCCACTATCACTCTTGCTTGATTTTGAAAATAATTTTTAAGCTCTTATTAGGCTTTTGTTCAATTCACACCTCTTTCTTTGAGGCTTTTCATGTACCTAATTTGACTTCATTGTCTTCTTCTGAATTTGTGATTTGAGCTATCATGTCATCCAGTAGATTTTTATGGTAAAGTTCTTTTTGTTGTCATTGTTGGCTTGGTTTTTTTTTTTAACCTTTTTGCTGATTTTGGGGATTTTTGTTAAAGTTGGGCTCTATTCCTGGTTTGGTGGGGTATGTCTATCTCAAGCTTCAAATTTTTTCACACTCCTGTTTTTAGAGTATACTAGAAAGTTAGAAATTTTGGGTCTTTCAAAGTGGTACAAATAGTCTTTAGTTTGGGAGTATCCAAAGCTGCTGCTGTTTCTATTTTTACCACTTAATCTCACTAGTGATGTTTCATATACATGTCCTCTAAACTAGCCTCCTCCTACATTTCACAGAAATCTCTTTCCAACATCCTATATTGTCTTGGACTTCAAGAATGTCTCACTCTGATTTTTTGTTGGTTCTGCCATTCCAGAATTCTATTTGAGGTGTTATTTTAAAGTTGGAAGGGAATGTTGGGAGAGCTCTACTGAGTTTTTCTCTATTCTGCCATCTTGGTTCCACCCACTCCAGAAGTCTTTTGCCTTCTTAGTCCTCTGTTTTCAAACTTGAGTCCAGGTAAGCACACCAAGATAGGTAAATTACCATTAAGTGTCTCCATAATTTAAAGTCAAGTCCATGAGGAGATGAGACCCACAGGTAATATATTGCTTCTGGATGAAAATTAATTAATGAAAAATTCCATTGTTTTTGGTTAATACTTTTTAGCACCAAATTTTCTCTCAAAAAATGATGCTATTTTCTACTTACTATTGATAGAGAGGAAAGACAACTATGTTTGCTTTGTATAGATTCTTTAGTCAAAGATAGCATGGAAATTCATAAACTAAAATATTTTGGCAAGGCATATTATTTTTTTGACAAAGAAAAGGATATATGTTTTAAGAAACTAGAAAATAAACATTTAACAAAAACTATATTTGTAAAAAAAAGACGTTTGCATTTTTTAAAAAAAATATGCTATTTATGACATTCACCAAAAATATTTTAAATTTCCTAATCTCTTTGGACCTAATTTCATTGTTCTAAACTGAATAGCTCTAAAATAAAAGGGAATGAGAGTAATGAGAGTTCAAAGTCAGTAGGAGAAAAAGAGTTAGATCCTGTCTTTATTTCTATGTTAGTAATAAAATAAACCACACTCTAATTTATTCCTCATTGAGATTTCGTCAAGTTGCCAATTAAACTGAAAATTACAGGATTATTTGAAAATTCATCTGAGATTTCTCCACATCCAAGATCCTGGCTAGAAAACCAAAGTGCTTCTATGTCACACAAACAAAAAAAAATGGGAATAACTTTTGAATTTCATCCTTTTAAGTCACAATTAGAGATTATCACATTGGCTTCAGGGTGTGTCTATATGTGCTCTTCCGAGTTGTGTGCAATGTTGGGGGAAATCTTATAGATTGGATCATATTATTCTTGAGATCTTAGCACAAAACATATAAGGCAATGATAATTCTTAATTGTGTCAGCCATATTAATATCTCAGACTGGAGGAAAAGCATACACGTACATAAATTTAAGTGTGGCTGAGCATGAGTGAAATTCTAAGTGTAGATGTATATAGACAGATATAGATGTAATTATAGATATTAGATCTAGGTGCAAGTGTAAGGCTAGATAGTGGTAGACATGTGTATGGATATAGCCATGGATAGTCTCCTGTAACTTCACCAAAAAAGTGTAGCATTGTAGAATTTTCTGATCACTCAAACTCTATGAATCAATCTAATGATTCATCTGAAAGGATCTTCTCTGTTTAAAAAGAAAATGATCCCAGGTACCCAGTGACCTCTATTTCTAAAGTACAGTTATGTCTTTATGCCTAGAGGAAATCATGTACGTGGTTTTTTTAAAAGCATCTAAATATCCAACTACATTCTTCCATATTATGAAACAAACATTCTTATATTCCCATAACACAGATTTAAAATCCAGTGATTGCCAAAGGTGGGTTTCTGACACCTCAGATCACCTAAAGGGTACCTCTGGATTTTCAAGTAATCTTTAGGAAATCAAGTATCTTGTAGAGAAATTATACTTTCCTCTCCTGTTAACCAACAGACATTTTTAGAAGAATCTGCTCTGGACTAGATCCTGAGCTAAGTATTGTGGATACAAAGGCAGAAATGAAACAATCCCTGGCTCTAAGGAGCTAAAACTCAAATTCTTTTGGAGGAGAAAATTTACATGTAAACAAACACATACATAATATTCTCAAAATAAATAGAAAGTAAATTAAATGGAGGAGGAGAGCAGCAAGTGGGAAGATTAGGAAAAGCCTCAGGTAAAAGGCAGTGCCCAAGAAGAGTCCAGCTCAGGTAGGTGCTCCCTCTCTCTGTCTCTCTGTCTGTCTCCATCTATCTCTATCTCTGTGTGTGTCTCTCTCTGTGTGTCTTTCTATCTCTCTCTGTCTTTCTGTCTCTCTATCTCTCTCAGTCTCTCTCTGTCTGTGTGTGTGTGTGTGTCTTTCTGTCTGTCTCTGTCTCGGTCTCTCTCTCTCTGTCTCGGTCTCTCTCTCTCTCTCTCTCTCTCTCTCTCACACACACACACACACACACACACACACACACACACACACACACACCCCATGACAAACCAGAGGGGAGATTTTCTTCATTATCTTTGAGAGAGACACAAGTGGTATTAGATTCTCTTTGAAACTAACTCTAGGGAGAGAAAAAATACTTTGTGAAACAATGAACATATAGGGGGGAAAGCCACTGCCTTTAAATATCCCCCCCAATTCTCCACTTACCTTTTTCAAGACTTCAAGGAATTTCACCTTGGGTGAATTCAAGGACATTCTCATTTCCTGTGGGAAAGTTCTATTTTCTGGTATATTCAAATCTTTGTAGGTTCTCCAATTTCTGTTTTGCTACCTGCTTAAATAAATAAGTTTACACATTAATCACTATATATGATGGTCTTTTGTGTATATAGTATTTGGAAGAAGGAATCAAACCTATAAGCATACGTTTAGGATTGTCCCCTTTTCCTTTAAGAGATAACAACCCAGAAAATTAGCAGTTTTGCTTCCTTTGAATTAAAAAGAAATCACATTTGTAAAACAACAATTAAGGGATCAGATAGAAATAATGTTAGTCTATCACCACTTCTCTGAGAAAAGTGTCCAGTCTCATGGATCATTCTCCTGCTCCCCTCTATATAGGTTTTCAGAGATATACATCCTTACTTCCTTCAAGCTGTATTTAGATTACCCATGTAGACATCCATATTTTACATGGGCAACATACAATCTATGCTAATATGCTACAAAAAATGGAAATTGTTAATATCATCACCATTTGGCATTATCTTTAGTTGGAGTTGGTTCTGTCATGACTGGGTTAATCAAGCCAAATACTCTGTACAAGAATGCCAGCACCCCCTTCCCTATCATCAAGGTAATAGAATGAAATGACAAAAGCATCAAATTTAGAATCAGTTTCAGGAGACCTGGATTTGAATCCTGTTTCAGCCTCTTATTAGCCATTTGCCCAAGGGATAGTAATACCTGCATTTTTAATCTCACAAGACTGATGTAAGGAAATGCTTCACCATTTATAATCAAGAAATGGAGTGGCAGTGTAACAAAAACAAATCACACAAATTGATATATTGATATATAGTTATATACATTACTATGTATAGATAGAGACAAAGAAAGACAGACACAGAGAGAAAGTGTGAGTATGTGTATGTGTGCGTACACATGTGTATATGAGATAGAGAAACAAAAAAGAAAAGATAGGGACAGTGAAAAAGAAAGTATAGTAAATAGTACATCAAACTTGGAAATTCAGTTCTAGCCTCATAAATTTATTAGCTATGTGACCTGGGACAAGTCACTTAAAATTTGTCTCTCTCAGTTTCCTCATCTGTAAAATAGGGATAACAATAGAATTTGCCTCTCAGGGTTGTCATGAGAATAAAATAAAATAGTTATAAAATGCTTTGCAAATCTTAAAGTAACTATATAAATGCTAGCTCTTATATATGCATGTATGTATACATGTACTTATATGTATATTACTATTATTATTGTTATTAAATGAGGCTTTAGTGAGGGACTTTCAGAGTTCCTTTACTGATCTCAACTTCCCATGAAAGAAAAAGCCTATCTTTGTAATACTACCTTTCTACCAATATTACCGTACAGTAGTGAGGTGCAGATTGTAGCGATCTCTGAAGAATTTAAAGTATATAATACAGAGATCAGTGAAGAAGCATAGGATGGATGTAAGCAATGAAGAACTTTAAAAAACAGGAGCAAAAAGGTCCACGTAGGAACTGTATGACAGGAAGGCAAGATGGAAGGGTCATGTAAGGGAGGATGAGGAATGACAGGTGAATAGACAGAGCTCTCTGCTGGCATTTTCATGATGTTCAAGAGAAATCAAGGAAAGCCTCCAGCACTTTGGTGGAGAAGAACCTCAAATGAACCTATGGGATGATATGGACAAGAGTGCTACAGGATGGGCAGGCATGGAGAACTGCCTTCTGCCTCATTGAAAGAAACTGCCAAACATGAGATCTCAGATCTTTTGGAATCTCTAGGTATCAAATGAAATTTGCAAGAAAAAAGAAAGAAAGGAAGGAAGGAAGGAAGGAAGGAAGGAAGGAAGGAAGGAAGGAAGGAAGGAAGGAAGGAAGGAAGGAAGGGAGAGAGAGAGAGAGAGAGAGAGAGAGAGAGAAAGAAAGAAAGAAAGAAAGAAAGAAAGAAAGAGAGAGAGAGAGAAAGAAAGAAAGAAAGAGAGAAAGAAAGAAAGAGAGAGAGAAAGAAAGAAAGAGAGAAAGAAAGAAAGAGAGAGAGAAAGAAAGAAAGAGAGAGAGAGAAAGAAAGAGAGAAAGAAAGAGAGAAAGAAAGAAAGAGAGAAAGAAAGAAAGAAAGAAAGAAAGAAAGAAAGAAAGAAAGAAAGAAAGAAAGAAAGA
>JAJPUD010001548.1:200806-225942 GCA_023553655.1 Myrmecobius fasciatus | reverse complement strand
GAAGGAAGGAAGGAAGGAAGGAAGGAAGGAAGGAAGGAAGGAAGGAAGGAAAGATTCTGGCACAAAAGGAGCTAAAAAGCCCCCTTCAGAAGCAGTACTTTTTCTGATGTACTATAGACATTCTGAGTCAAGTGATCCAGGGCCCTCTGTAAAAAATAATGACATTCATCTTGTGAACCAAACCCAGTGAATGGCTCAAAGCATTGCCTTTCTCATGAAGCCAATCTGGATGACTGTAGGCTTGAATAGGAAGTCCTGGTGGAAATATCAAGATATAGAAGCAGGAGTGTACTAGTAAATATTTAATTACATATTTACACATTTAATTACAATATTTAACAACCAGTTCCACCAAAACACAGGAAACCCTTTTAAGTTTAATATGCATTAACACTTTCTCCATCACTTTCTTAAATCTAGACAATCAGCAAAACAGTAAATTAAGCCCTGTTTGTAGTTTTTGTCAATTTCTGAGGTGTAAACACTAATACTGAAACTTAACAATTTGCTCTTGCTTACTCCAACACAGCCCTACCTAGAAGTCAACTGTGCCATTTCATCCAAAAATTAGAGGAATGGAGTGTTTCTTGGTTTTTCTTTGGCTCGTAAGAGAAATAAAAAGAAATCACAAGATAGCAAAGAGATCCAAGTTCTTAGAGGAAATGTTTAAAAATTCTCATTGAAAGAGTCCAAAAGGGCCAGAGCTGAAAGAGTTATGTCATACAGATATGACATAACTAGAATAATGGACAGGGAGGTGGACAACCTCTGGATCCAAGAGTAGAGACAAGATTAGAGGCAAAAGTCAAAGCAGAAAATCAAGATGAGAAAGTATATGAATCCCAGACCTGATCCAGAACAATAATAAAAGCAACATTGTTCTTAGTTGAAGCATCCAAATCAAGAGAGCACAGAGATGGTCTAGCTTAGGAGATCTCCCAGAGAGTTGATACATACAGCCTCTCTTCCTCACTCTACTGACTAGAAGGCAGCAGTATTAGGTCTAACAGTGAAAACCCAGGTACAATAGTACACAAGATCATTGGATCATAGGTCCACAGATCTAAAAAAACAAAAACAAAAGAACAAAAACAAAAACTCTATCCTTTTACAGAGGAGGAAATTAAGACCCAGAGAGCTAAAGTGACTTGCCCTAACATACAGGTATTTGAACTAAGTTCTTCTGTCTCTAAATCAGTGGTATTCTTTCTGCTGAACCAAAACCTGCTCAAGAACAGACTGTTTCATTTTGTCTTTGTACTCAGGACCCATCAAAATGTCCAGTCCAGTGCTCTGGAATTAATGGCTTCCAAAGCCCCTTCCAACTCTCTATCTAGGATTTTATGTCTCTTCTAGCTACTCCATCCTTCCTAATTTCACAAAACAGAATTCTCTTCTATTGGAGGTTGGTTTTAAAATTAATTCAAATGAACCGAATTCTGGGGCATGCAGCCTGATTAATAGATAGAGTGTTTGCCAGGCCCATCTAACTTCAAATGACTACAGTCATAATTTGAGCAAAATTTTCAACTTTAGCTTTTTTGTGGTTACGATTGATTTTTTAAGCATGATATCATCTATGTCTCCATGATGCCAGTGGATTCCATCCAGTGCACCAAATTGCATTTCTATTATCATAACCCAGAGAATTAGAATGATAGACTTCTTTACCTGGGAGGATAGAACGAGATACATAGACGAAAAATAATCATAGCATAATAATCTCTGCCATCAAGGAGTTTACATCCTGCTACATCAAGCATACATGCAAATGTTCAAGCCCAAATACCATGTACCTCTGTACAGCAACATGGGTATTCTAATTGCCTGCATCCTAATAACTTGTGGGAGGGAAAAGGGCTGATCTGCTCTCCCTCAGATCAGGGACTATCTTTTGCCTTTCTTTGTATCCCCAGCACTTAGCACAGGGACTGGTACATACTAGGCACCTAATAAAAGTCCACTGACAGATTGAATTTTTGTGGGCATGTCTATTGGAAATACCTCTGCCAAAGAAATTATTCTGGACACATGACCTTATGGACTGGGGTAACCTAAGGACATTTAAGGTACTTTCCAAGCAAACATACTATGAAACTGGGCATTTACAAAAGTTATCACATCCAGAAGAAATATAAGAAAAACATTAAAAACTAATTATAAGGCACTTGGTAAGGTTAAATTGTTTATGAGAGAGAGAGAGACAGAGAGGGAGGGAGAAAGAGAGGGAGGTGACAATGTTATCACTAGTCTTAAAACTTGTTATTTTTGAAGGGAAAAATTAATCTCAGGGTCTTGGTTTTGAGAGAAATACTTAATTGAATTTTTGAGCTACAAAGAGTTTTAAACTTACTAAACCTTAACTAACAACCAGGACAACTGGGGCTTTGTCCCACAGTGCTAACATGATGAAACATGTTTCTTTCACTGCTACAATCCTCTAAACATTCAAGTTCCCAAGTCTCTCAGTTTCAAATCTTCCCCCCCCACACTTCCTCTTGGACATTGCCTGGGTCTTTGGAGCCAGGGCTGAGCTTTCTGGGGGATGTTATTTCCCTTCCTTGCATACACCCAATAGAGCATCAAATCTATCCTGATATTCTGATTTTATAGAAGAAACTTCTCCCTAAGTCAGAACTCAAAATCCCACTTAAGGAGCTGAGGAGAATTGGTTTTGACTTCCCTCTGGCAAGAGTAGGATTCTAATCCATGGGCACTAGAATGATGAATGGAAGGTTTCTAAAGCACAAGGGAGACTTTCATTTCACGGTTTGTCTTCTCCTATTCCTCAAGCTGAACCAAGTTCTCTTCTCCTCTTGTTGAACACTCCTGCCACATTTCTTCCCTGTAGACCATTACCACTCCGTCCATCCTGCCTCTCTTCTGGCTAAAATCTGATCTCCTCACTGGCTCCCTCTGCATCCTTTACAATACAGAATTTGGCACAAAGTACTTACTTAATAAATGTCTTTTCATTCACAGTTGCTGCTGATGAAGAACATAAATCTCCCTGAGTTCCATTTCTAAAAAATAATTTTTCTAACTTAAACAACCTTCTACCAGCCAAACATAGGTGGCTATTGCTCCCATGGAACACATTGTCAACACTGAGGAAGACCTCTTGCTCACACCCAGCTGGTATAGTTTCTCATGCTGTCCTGGTTCTAAAGAAGCCCTCCCTGGCCAATACTAAGTCAGAGTTCAGATAATACATCTGCTTCTGAATAAAAGCAACAGATGTGAAGAAAACCAGTCCATTTTTTTACTCTTAAAAGAACATCTGTTTATTGTGAATCACTGAAACCCCAGAAATGTTAAGGGGGAGATTTCTTGAATCAACATTTAAAAGAAAAATATGGCTGTTAGTCTGTCTTCAGATTTGTCAAGGGTTTAAGAGCATCTTCATCTTTATTAAGTGAGTTTATAAATGAGGCTGAAAATTCTCACAAGAAAAAATGACCTATTGCTTTCTGGGATGTGCCTGGTTCTCTGAAGACTTACAGAACACTGTTCACTGAAGGCCCTGAGCCTTAAAGAAGGAAGCCTCCTATAGACATGACCAATATTCCAGTTTGAGGGAGATTTAATCAGCTATGGGTATGCCCTCCATGCTCTAGTACATGAGTTTCATGAGGAGTCATGGTCAAAAAAATGTCATCCACTGGAGTCCAGTGTTCTGGTGATGAGTCTTTCCAAGGTTGACTGGTCAGTTCCTTAAAGGACTGACTTCATAGACTCTAAGCATCAGGAACACCATCTTCTATCATATCCTAATAGAGACAGCCCAGGACCCTGAGTCTAAGAACCTTGGAAATAGTCTAAATACACACACACTCACACACAAACCAGATCTGCTTCCAGCAGAGTCTACACCCATTATTAATGAGAGAAACCATTTGTAGCCCCAGCCCTAAACATAGCACTTTGTATCTAGTAAGCATTGATTCATTCTGAGATAGAAAAAGTCTGTGACATCACTTAGTTCAATAATTCCATTTCAAAGATAAGAAAACTGAGGCCCAGAGACAGTTTTGGTGGTTTTTTAAAATTGTAGCCTTAGATCTGGAAGATAGCTTAGAGATTGTTGATTCTAAGCCCTCATTTTTCAGATGAGGTGACAGAAGCTGAGTCGGGTTAAGCAGCTGGCCCAGAATCAAGGAACTTGCAAGTATCTGAGGCCTTCAAACCCGGGCTTTCTGAATCCAAGTCATCACACTATCCACTACACCCAGGTCACAGGTTATAATTAGCAAACTATGATTCAAACTAATTGGTGCTGTGGCTAGAGCACTGAAATTGGAGTCAAAAGATCTGGGTTCATGTCTCAAATCTACCTCTTCTCACCTGTGTGGTGATGGACAAGTCACATAGCCTCCCCCTATTCCTCATCTGTAAAATGTAAGAGTTCAACTTGATCCCATTCCTTCCAAATCCAGTCCCCTTTCTGGGGCTTTGTACTGCCTGTTCTAGTTGTTAAGATTACCCAAATTTGTGCTTTCTTGATATCAATTTTAATAGCTCAGAATCACATCCATGTCATGGTGAGATACTGCATAATGTAGAAGGCACACTACTAACATTCAATATGGCAGTATCCAATATAGTCCCGCATCAATTACAGAACTAAAATACAGCTTACTCTTGGTATTTTAAAGCACTTAGCATGTATTCTATGTGACTTGGGCTTAGTTTCATGGTTTTTCTCTCTGGGCTTTTTTGCTAATTTGTAAAATAAGTGTGCTTACATTCCAGTAGAAAGAAAAAAGTGACTGTTTTCCTTGTCACTCTTGTCTCGACAGTACCTGATCAAGATGGAACTTAATAAAAGCCTAATGAACTGAAATAAATTGACAAGTTTAGACTAAAAGGTTTCTAAAGTCCCTTCTAATGCTAAATCTATGATCCCTGCAACAACTTCATGAAATAACTAGTGAAAGGGGAAGCTAGGTGGTACAGTGGATAAAGCACCAGCCTGAGTTCAAATCTGGTCTCAGACACTTAACACTTCCTAGTTGTGTGACCCTGGGCAAGTCACTTAACCCCAATTGCCTCAGAAAAAAAAAGAAAGAAATAAAAAGAAATAACTAGTGCAAGTATTTGTCACCCCATTTTACAGATGAGGAAAATAAGGCTCAGAAAAATAAAGTGATTTTCCCAATGTTAAACATTAGCAAATGTTGGGTCTTCTCAGTCCAAATTCTGTGGTCTTTCCACTACAACAGGCAACTTCTTTGATTAATAACAAACAAGGGAGAAAAAAAGTGAAAGGGAAGAAAAAGAATCATGAAGCACCATTATTTCAGATGAGACAAGGAAATTCCAAATTCTATAGAATTTCTAAGTATGGGGAGGATGGAAGAAGAAAAAGGATAACCAAGCCAATTCATTTTTGAAGTTGAGTTTGAACCTTTGAATTGTGTCCTCAGTTGTGAAATATGAAGATGGGATGGGAGAAGTTTTACAATCTCCTCAGCTCTAACTCCAATCACTCAAACTCCTCTACCATTCCAGTAGACATATGATCCCATCAATGTAAGTATTTCATCCAATAGTGCAAAGATATGCACCCATCCATGCCCACCCATCCCAAGGTCAGATTATATGCAGTGACTTTGGAGCCAGATCCCTAACCCACCACCATGAAGCACATAGTGTGATACTCCTCTTCTGCCCATTTCCAGGACAGAGCCACAAATCAACTTTTTAAACAGCTGGGATTTATCAACTGAATTAGCACAGGAAGGATATCAATTGTGGGTGGTGGAATTTCACTGAGACACTAAAACCATCTTGCACAAGACCCACCAAATTACTTTCCATTACTTCTGACCCAGTTCTCACTCCTCCAGTCCATATCCCTCTCTCCTCTCCCGTCTGGATTATTTTCTCTTTGGCTTTTTGACTTTTCTTGATTTTCTTCATTCTTTCTTTGTTCCAATCATTCCTTTCCTTCGACTTTAAATCAATTCAATGATCTGAAACCCAATCCCTAGGTCAGTTCAGAACTTAATGATTCAAATTTCCAAAAGGGGAAATAACTTGTCCTGAGAAGCGATCATTTCTTTCTCCAGTGTAACAATCAGTTATGGTTTTTTGCCATAAGATGAGATGTGTTTCTATCAGATATCACTAAGCTCATGTTCTGCCTTGCTTATGCAAGAATATCTTTAATTTGGCCAAAACTGAATCTGATCTATCATGTCTTAGTTGGCTCCCCTCTTGTATTATTTACACATTCACTGATAAATGTCAAAGGCAATTTGGATACTCCTTTTTTCTGTTCTATTTATCCCCCCAGGAGAGAATTAAACAAATCAGACTCTGAATACAGCTAGCATTTCCCCTTCTTAGATTAAAGCTAGCAAAATACCTGAATAAAGAGAAGAATATCTGAGGGGTCACAATAGCCTGAAATTTCCATATGGCCAACCATAGATAAGTTTGTGGCAACAATTCACTCTGCCCTTTTCCTACCCATAACTCCTTTGGGGACATTATGGACTCATGACACATACAGCTAAGCTTTCAGGGCATGGCTCTGGCACTAGGAGAGGTACTTATTCTCTCTTCCCACTAGAGATTTAATATAGAAGGATGTCCCATGAATCCTCCCATACCATTGAGGTACACTATTTCTGGAACAGAAAGGAGGGGGAGGATCCAGAAGGAAATGCTGAAATAGTTTGAAGTTTTCCGCTTTGTTGGAAAGGAACACTATTAATACTTAAACATGTGGAAGCAATAGAGAAAACTACAAGGCCATAAATAAAGCAAGTAATAAGGCTACATAATGAAAGCCCATTCATCAAAGTCTCCCCAGGATTATAAATCAGAGGAGTCTGGGAGAGAGATGCCCATTACAATATGAAATCTTTTCAGATGCTCAAAGTAGGACCTAATTGAGCAGTGGCATATTCCAGTATCCTGCCCATTGACCTGAGCCTTAAGACAAATGGGGTTTCAGACAATGGTCTCTGAGGACAAGGGGAATCTTTGCTGTGGTCTTATTCAAGATCTGTCCTTTAAGCCCAAGAGAAAAAAAAAAATACAGTGATTTTTTTTGAGGTTGAATGGTTATTGCTTTCAAACACACACCTTTCCCTAGACTAAGAGTTAGAAGATCTAGATGCAAATCTCTGCTCTCCTATTTACTGCCAATGTGACTTTGGAAGTCACCTTCCCTCTCTGGATCTGTTTATTTATCTGTGAAATGCAGGGATTGGCCTAACTCTAATGACTCTAACTCTTCTGATATTCCAGTTGATCTGTGATCACATCAATGTGACTGTTCCCTCCAATAATACAGATAGACACCCATCCATGCCTTATCATTATTTCATAGTGATATGGCCATATGCTCCCTTAAACTCAGCAAGATCTACCTAATGCTCTGAGGACAAGGGATGTCAATAAGTCAAAATAATTCCAGAAGGCAAATCCATGATCCTATTCCTACTAATCAAGACTATAGTGAGTGCCTAATACATAGACTTTGATTGTTTAAATTAAATCCCAAACCAAAAGTTTTCAAGGATGTCCAGTCAGAAAGGAGAAGGCTACAGAGAGCTGACTGTAACACTGGCTGGTCCTCAAGAATAAGGGTTGTATTGGAGACCATGTGAAAAAGAATCTGTTTGCTTTGTAGGGGATAGCCCTAAAACCTTGCTGTACTAGATGGTTTCCAACAAGTTTGCATTTGGGGAAACTTCTCAAAGAGAAATTGATAGCCATATTCAAGAGGGATCCTGCCTATATGTTGAGTGTGAAATGCTTTCCCCCTCACCAGATGGAACTTGGGTATTAAGGTATTAATGAGGTTGCTTCTATAGCCCCAGAAGAAAGGAAGCTTCATTAGGTCAAGAATTATTCCCTTTTGGTCTTTGTAGGCCCAATGCCTAACACATAATAAGTGTTTAATAACATTTATGGAATTCTTGAATTTTTCCTCTCCAGTAAAAAATCAAAGAAAAAGATTTCAAAGAAAGTAGGAAGAGAATTTTGGAAAGCATCGAGGGACCGAGAGCCAAGGCAGATGAATTAACTCTTGAAGAATATGGAGCATCCTTTTCTGGGAGATCTTTCCAGTAAGGAAGATATTCAAGCATCATAGGTCACTTAGTCACTGCTTAGGGAAAGGATGAATGAAAAGCAGGTGATCTCTCTAGATTCTCAGGGGATGTGGATACAGTATTTTATTTCAAGGGACTAAAATGTTCTGAAGACCTCCTGGTCTTCCTCTGAACATTCTCTAGCTTGCTGCTTCTCATTTTAGAAAGAAATGCCTATACTCTCCTCACCCCCAAACAGTTTCAAAAGATAACCTAAAGGGGTAGTCAGAGTGAGCTAGTCTGCTGACCAAAGCCCACTGGGCTTATAAAAATTAAAGATGGTGGCACTGTTCTCCCAGCAATAAAAATAACCTCTTGGACTTCTCTAACTCTCTTGATATTTGATTCAAGTGCAACTGAACCAGCTGGGAGCTGACTGAAATGTTCAGATACATACACCTTGGAAACTGGCAAACACTACAAATTAGAGTTTGATTTATTGATTATTTACCCTTAAGAAAGTGATTGGAAACATGTTAATAAGATTTAATTTAAAAGTGTACACTAAATGCATTTGGGTAGAGGATGGAAAAGAGAGAGGAGAGCCAGTCATTTTACTTTTACTAGGATTGGACAATTATTGATAAAGTATTGCCATCCCTCAGGTTGAAACCTATCTTGGTGTACTTAATCTCTAAGGGAAATTTTGAATCTTGAATAGGACTTGTAAAGGAGGTTCCTAGGAAAGACTGGGATCAAAAAAAGTGAACCCAGAGGGGCTAATGTTTGGGAACTCCAGGTTTTTGCCGACTTGAGGATCCCACTGAAACTCTCCCTGAATGTCTGAGGCTCTGGGTCCTTCAACATCAAAGCCAAAGGCTGAGGTGAGTTGCAGCTCAAAGTCCTTTCAATAGGAAGTCTCTCTGGGGAGGATAAACTCCTTCTATGACACCTGAGGATTTTAGATCTAGAGATTTTGGAGAGTTTCCAACCTATCAGCTCACTTTTCAGAAGAGAAAATTCAAGTCCAGAGAGATGGAGTGACTTATCTAAATACATTTGGCTAATAAATGGTGGGACTGGGACTAATCCTTAATTTCCCATCCAATGATCATCCACCAACATGATTTGACCTTTCCAAGTTTGCCCCCCAGGACCCTCAATATGGCCAGAACTTTGGATAATAGTAGCTTTTTAGCCTCTTTAGATGAGGCAAAGAGCCTTCACATTATTTCTCTTAACAAACTTTTTAGTATTTTATCACTTGCTTTTTTAAATTATATTTTTAATGGGAAATCACTAGCATTCACTCAATGAGTTATAATGAATGTGTAATGCTTTGCAGACCTGAAAGAAGCATAAGAAATGTTATTTGTTATGAGAGAGTGCTGGTAAATGTCCTAACAACTGACTTTGAAAAAAAAAGATGTCCCCACAAAGCATGGGGGAAAAGCGCACAAAATACATTTTTAAATTTAATCTGCATTCTCAGTATTTTCTCCATCACTTTATTAGATCTAGACAATCAACAAAATAATAGCAAAGTCTGATTTGTAGCATTTACTGATTTTCAAGGTACAAATACTCACGCTAAAATTTAAGTATGGATTCTTTTGAAACCTTATCACAGTGCCTGGAACATAGAAGGAACTTAATGAAAGCTGATTGATTGAGCTATACGAATAGCTCCAGCATACCTCTGGTCATTATTATAATTTAAGAATTATTTATTATAAACTCCTTGAAAGTAACTACCATATATTTAATACATTAATCTTTTGGTATAATGTCTAGCATTATACTTAGAATAGTTTGGTATTTTTTGCAAGATCTATAATTTGAGAATTCCCAATGTGAAAACAGAGGCAGGTAGATAGCTCAGTTTATGGCACGGAGACCCTGGAATCAAAAAAAACCTGAGTTTTCAGATACCAGTCTAAGACATTTAGTATCTGTGTGACTCTGGGCAAGGCCACTTAAGCTCTGTCTCCCTCAGTTTCCTCAATTAGAAAAAGGTGATAATAATAATACCTACTCACAAGATTATTGTGAGGGCCAAATGAGATAACATTTGCAAACCTTAAAATGTACTATAAATTTTGGCTTTTATTATTATTAGTTGTTGTTATTTATGTATTTTATTATAATTATTATCATATTATTAATGGATTTCTTGAAGTGAATGTGAATTATGCAGTTCTGGGGGAGGTAGTATACTCCAAAGGAGTAAGGGAAAGAGCAAGCTAACAAAAGAAAAAGAAGACTCCATCTGAGACACTTGGACTTCTCAAGCTAGAAACAACAGATTAAAAAAAAACCCTTTTTAATTTGCTTTCATTTTTATTTATTGAAAGAATAATGACATTTAATCAAACAGATTTGCACATCATAAGTGTATTCTCATTTTTGTGTCCTGTCCTATGGCACCTTAAGCAGCCAATAGAATACTAAATTCAGAGTCAGAAAGACCTAAATTTGAATTCTACCTCAAACACTTACTCACTGGGTGACTCTAGACAAATCATTTAAAATCTTTCTGTGTTTGTTCATTGCAAAATGGGAGTCATAATAGCCCAGGCTATTGTGAAGACCAAATGAGTTCATGCATATAAAGTGCTTTATAAACTTTAAGCTAGTATAAAAATATTATTTATTATTGATGTTACTTATTATCCTGTGTCCTGGTTTTTACAGTGTTGATGGGGACTTGTGAGGATTTACTCTTTCTATAGAAAAGAGGATAAATTTCCCCTTTAATTGGAGCTTAGAAGAATGGAGCCACAAGTTACTTTTAAATCTGTGTGATCTAGGGACACTTTGTTTTTTACTATTTTTCACTTTTTTATTTCAGTTTTCTTTCACAAAATGACTAATATGGAAATAAATTTTGCATAGTTGCACATGTATAATCCATATCAGATTGCTCACCATCTCAGGCAGGAGGGAAAGAAGGGAAGAAAGGAAGAGAATTTAGAACAAAATTTTAAAAAACAAATATTAAAAATTGTTTTTACACATAATTGAAGAAGATACAATGTTTAAAAAAAAAGACAAGGAAAAAAAGAAAGAAAAATTTCCAGGATGAAGCTGCTTTCATATATGTGAAGAGTTATTACATGGAAGAAAGAATCGTTGTTTTTGCTTTTTTTTACCCAGAGGCCAGAAGTAGAAGCAATGAAGATATAAAGGACAGATTTTGACTCCTTATAATTGGAGATATACCCAAGTTGGAACAGGTCACCTGGAAAGATAGTGGCAATCTTTATTCACTCTGTTTTTAAACAAAGGCTAAATGACCACTTGCCCAGAGTGGTATCAAATCTAAGCTTAGAAGGGATCCTGGAAATAGCCTCATCTAACTTCCATTTACAGATGAGGAAACTGAGACCCCCAAAAGTTAAGGTTGTTCAAGATCATATAGATACTTACGTAGCAGAGACAACATCTATGATTCAAAACTCAGTGCCCTAGCTAATGAAGCAGAAGCCATTCTTGCTCAGAGATTACACCAAATGGCTTCTTCGATCCCTTCTGAGCGATTCTATGAGTCTTGAAAGCTGAGCTCAGTGATAGTCACATAATAGATGCTAATAAATGGCTTTTTGACTACCTGGTACCTTGTAAAGGAATTCATTTTTAATCACCTTAGCAGCAAATTTCTTCTGCCCTGAAAGTACATTAAATAATAAACACAGAAATAAATAAATAAATAGTATTCACTTAGAAGTATGCAGTTTTTTCAACTAATACAAATGTAAGCTTCTTAAGGACAACTAGGGAAATATTATTTCATGTTTGTCTTCATATCTCCAGATCCTAGAACAGTAAGTGTGTTATGAGGTGCCTAATAATAAATGCTAAAGTGATAAGAGAAGAAAGCACAGTGCTTAATAAATTCTGCTCAGTTCATTTTTTCAACAATTCCTTAAAACTCTTTTCTTCCTTTTTATATCATTTCTAGATCCCCAATTCTCCCTGCCCATAAAAAGTCCCCTCCCCTTAGAACAAATAAAAATAATCAGAGAAAATAGATCTGCCCATTGGTTATCTCTGAAAGTAGTATCATTCAGTATTACTAGTCCATCACCTCTATATCAAGAAGTGGGAAGCATGGTTTGTCATGAGTCTTCTAGAGTTGTGAATGGTCATAAACAAAGTCATTTTTTTTTCAAATGCAAGCTAGAAGACTTCAGCTTGGCTTGAGTGGAACTAAATCTTGATGAAGGGTTTGATCACTGGTGAAGGACAGGGAGTTCATATCACATGGAGAATAACTGAAAGAAGTAGAGATGTCTAGCCTAGGGAATAGAAGACTTGAGGGGAACATAGCAGCAGTGATTGAAATATTGACACATGAAAGAGGGGTTAGACCCATTTGTTAAGTTCCAATGGAAAGGACCATAAAATGGAGCTTCAAAGAGACAAATTAAAGCTTAGCTAAGATCAGGGGAAAAAAAACAGCTTCCTAACAATTAGAGCTCTCCCTATATGAAATGGGCTGCCTCCTCAGTGGAGATCTTTAAACAAGTGTGAATTATCATTTGTTGGATATATTGTAGTTGAAATTCTTTGGGGGGAGAGACACTATGGGTTCAATCAGATAATACTTGAGGTACCCTCCACCAGGGTCATATAGGTAGAGCCCAGATTTGACCCCTGCTCTTCAGACATCAGATCCAATATTCTATACACCATACCAAACTCACTTAATGGACTATCGCTAAATGGTATGAGTTACTTGAAAGGTAGGAGCTTCCTTCACTAGAACTCTTCAAGAAAAGTCTGGCTTATCATTTGTCTGTTACATTGTAGCTGGAATTACAGTCTAGATACAGATTGGATTTGATGATTTCTGAGGTTCTTTCCAATGTCCAGATTCTGTAATATGATTTTTAATGACCCCATGAGAAGTTTTCCAGTCCTCTCCCAAGAGGTTGTCAAGAACATTTTGTCCCACCTGTATGGCTTCTCCTACTTAGGAGCTCCAACAGCTTATGGTTTAAACCCTAATAGCTCACCTACGATTCTAGCTCCTCCCTCAATAAAAGGGCAAAAGCCATTATGGTAGCTTTCCAGTTAGTAAAAAAAATAAAGGGCAACTTCAAAGTTTTGGGTATTATTCTTCTGCTTGGAGGTAGCACTTCCTAAATATAACAATTTGTAGCCTATGAACTACTCACTAATATAAAAGAAGCCAACATTAATAAGCTCTAACAGCAGGAGGTTCCACCTGGCACTCGAGCATAGCCTATAGCCCTCTAGGTGCCTGGGTGGCAGAAAGACCCAGGATGCAAAAAAAAAAAAAACCAAAGTTGATTACATTCCCTAATAACATCAGGAAGTTAAAGCACCAACCTGACCTATTAAAGGAACACTGAACATCATTAAAGGGAGGAAAACAAATCATGATTTTATAATTAGTAACAGACAGAAACTGCTTAGCCCAATTATATCCCATCTTTGTAATTCAGAGGAGGCCCATCTAGTGAGATAGGAATGAGCCAATGGTAGAAAATGTATGAATGTATTGTTTGATTAGAATGAAAATCAGTCTCTCTCAGAAAGTCAAGTCCGCTTTCCCCTTTGGTCCGAGGGAGGCGACTGATCATTTGCTTCCAGTCTAAATGAAAAAAAGAGGTGGGCTGTCCTAAACCTCTTCCCTCAGTGTCACCAGGATATTTCTCTATGCATGTACCTCCCTAGCAAAAGAACACTTCAACTTTTATAAGGAGATCAGATACTCTCAGCACAGGAAACCCAAATTTGGGGGTTGGGTTGGGGAAGGGAGGAGAAGGGGACAGAATAGTGACAATACTTCCTACTTAGCCCTAATTATCCTCTAACCCCCAGAAAGGATCACATTATCCTAGAAGGTTTCAAAGTTCTCATATGCAAAATAACAGGATTTGACTAGATAATCTTTAAGGCTATTCCTAACTTTGTATGCTGGAAAATTTCCCAGAGGACCAAGGGATTTGGCATGTCCACTTTGTGAAGTTCCCTTAATCTTACAGAGCTCTTAATTTTGCTGTAAAGCATAAAGCACACCACACTCCCAGCCACTCCATATAGGTGGAGCCCAATATTGCTACAAAGCAGTCATCCATTCCCTGAGGAAGTTTGCAGGGAAGGAGGAAGGTGATTCATCTTTCCTCCCCAGCTTCAGGGTCTCTTCCTAGATCCTGTATGTTGTCTCACAACCTAAGGAAGAACAGGGCTGCCCCCAAAGATGAAAAATTAACCGTCTCTGAAAAAAATGATTTTAAAGATGACTCCTCATCAGAGAGTTCACAAAGCACATGTGGTATTGGTAAACCCCTGATAAGTGAGGAGGAAGGGCCAGACTGCACAGTGTCATCTCACTCCTAGGGACTGAAGCAGGCCCTCTGAGCGAGATATAAAGGTTCCTTCTATCTTTCCCCTTGCCATGGGTTTCATATGTTGCTTCTTACTAGCTGTCAGCCCCATCAGCCAAACTTCAGAAGATTTCAAGTTTTCTTCTATCTCAAACTTAGACTCATTCTACCAAAGTTCTTTCCAGTATTCACATAGAAAAACTTGGGAATCAGATAAAAAATATCATAGGTCTGTTTCTCCTGATCAGTTGTTTAACAGGTCTAATCAACTGCTTGCCTTACATGTCTGAAGCACAGCAAGGGAAGTATGTTTGAATCTCACCACAGATACTTCTTAGATGCATGAACCCGGGCAAATCACTTAGACTTCCCTCATTTGTAAAATGGAAGATAATAATGGCACTGAACTCCTAGAGTTATTGTGAAGACAAAATGATACTACTTGTAAAGCACTTTGCAAACTTTAAAGCTCTTTATAAATCCTAGCTACACATTTTGAAACAATGAATGAAGGAAGAAATGGATGAAGGAATGAAGAAGGTTTTGCCCATAAGAAGCTTTCCACCTAATTCAAAACAAGAAAGGAGGGGAGGAAGAGGAAAATAAGAAGAGAGAGAAAAGGAAAAGTCATAGGAGGGATGGAAAGAAGAGATGAGATGAGACAGTACCAAAATAAAACTTCTGCAATATCTCTAAAGATTCATTATTTCAATAGTGTATATATTCCCTCTCACTCCAGAGATCCCAATCTCTTGAGATAGACTGGTTTATTCAAAAAGCTTTTTTAAGTGCCCATAACATGCCAGAAACTGTTAGAAATCAAGGGTACAATGATCCTCAAGAATTCTGAACCAAAAAAAATCATCCTACGGTAGCAGTCAGTCTGCTACTTTGGAGGCTCTTTGTGTATAGCTAGTCTAGTTCTCGACTGATGATCCATTCTTGAAGCCTTTGAACATACACAAATGCACACATGCATACACACACATGCATGTGTGTGTAAAGAAAGAGTATATATGTATGTATATGTGTTTGCATTTCAATTGCATGAAATTAACAAGGTTTATGTGAACAAAACAATGCAACCAGAATAAGAAATGAAGCTTTCAAATAGGAAAAAAATTTTCCCATCAACCATTTCTGATAAGATATATATCTCTATATTGATATATTTAAGACACATTGAAATGTCACAAGTCAGTGAAGTTTTACACTATTAAAATTTAGGGATACCCTGTATAGATAAGTGATCGAAGGATCTGAATAGTTCTCAAAAAAGAATTTTAAACTATAGACTGTTCCAAATCTCTAATAATAATAAAAATACAAATTAAAACATATCTGAGATTTCATCTCACCCAGAAAAAAATGGCCAAGGTGACAAAACATGGGGGAAGGGAGAATCAATGTTGGAGGGTCTGGGGAATGACAGGCACACTAACACGCCTGGTAAATCTAGGAATTGACCTAATAATTCCAGAAAGCAATTTGGAATTATGCTTTTTTAAAGTACTAAACCAACAGTTCCTTTGGACCCAGAAATTTGACTGCTAAGAATACATCCCCAAGAGGCCAAAGACAGAAAGAATGTTTCCATGTATACCAAAATATCTCTCATAGCAACTTTTATGGTTGAAAAAAAATCTAGAAATAATATCAGTCAGTTTCCAACACATCAATTGGAGAATAATAAAATAAATTGTGAAAAATAAATGTAATGGGATATTACTGTACTGTAAGAAGAAATAAATAGAAAGAATTTAGAGAATCATAGAGAGACCTATTTGGAGTGATAAAGAATAAAGTAAGCAAAACTAAGAAAATAATATATACAATGACTGCAACAGTAAATGGAAAAAACAACAAGATTGGAATGCTGTATAATTAAAATTACTAAACTTGGAACCAAAAAGAGATACCTTCCCCTTCCTTGAAGAATCATGAAGAGCCATTAAGAGTAACAGCATGAGCAATAGTCCACAGCCAGATTCGGTTGATGCATTGTTTAATTTAGTGAACTTTTTCTCATTCTTTTTAGTTACTGCCTAGGTAGGAAAGTTGGGGGAAAGATATATTTGAATGTGAAGATGAGATGAAAATCAAATATATCCATAATCAAAATATTTTAAGTTTACTATGTATCAGGCATTATCAGCAATATGGTGAAGTCCATGGACTATTTAGAATAATGGTTTGTTGCTTGTATTTATAATAAAAGTGATGCTAAATTTCTGTTAGAAGTTATTGGGACTGGAGGGGAGAGGGAATGATGTGACATTTTTCCCATTCAATTTCACAGATCTCTTGAAATCTATCCACAGACTGTTTAAGAATTAAGAATCCCTGCCATATAGCATCTCAGGGACTCTTGTTTGGAAATTGCCTTGACAGGTTATGTCACATTTATTTTTAAAAATTATCCTTGAACAGAGCCATAAATAACTTTCTGCACCCAGGATAAGGAGTGGGGAGCAGCAGAGTTGTGATGTGAGCTCATTTGGTTTATTTATGATGGGACAGAAAACACTCTGACATTGAGTTGCTTCTGCCTCTACTGCTGTGGGGGAGGGCAGATGAGGAAAGAAGTGTTCCAAGGATTGTGCTATTGAAACTCTATAAATTCACCACCCTGGGGAGAAACCCCAGTTGCCTCACATCTGTTATGACTCTGTTTTCAGAGGTGGCAGATCTCTGGTTTTTTTTGAAGGTTTTTTGTTTTTTAAAAAACTAAATTTTTTTGGAATCTATTCTCATAAAAGGTAGGGAATAAATATCACTTTGGGTCAAAAGTCAAGGATGACTCTTCAGAATGATTTGACTGACTGATTTTTTTTTCAATTGTGTATAAGTAATCTAATTCCAAAAGCAGTTCCCAAAGATGACATTATTTCAGAAATGTTTTGAACCATGCCAGCATGTTTTGATAAGGAGACAGATATTTTGGATAAGGGGTTCCCCAAGACAAAAGCTAAAAATTAATTTGAACTAAAATGTAAACACTCAAGTGCATTCCAATGGATTCACACAGTAGTGTGACATTTTTTTTAACAATCACATCTTAGATTTGGTGTCTGATGACTGATAGAAATAATAAGGGCAGCAGGAGGTCTAGATTTCAAAGTCTTACTACACTTGGAGATTGCTCAAAACAAGCTCAATGGACAAAGGTTATTCTGAAAGCCTATGAGAATGTTTATTAATATATTCTATCAAGTTGAATATAAGCTTCCATGAGAGAAGTTCCATGTAAGTTAATTAAATGTAAGTTCCATGAGAGAAGAAAATGGTTTTAATCAGGAGGATTTCTTTAAATGCCTAGTACTAAGTAGAATAGCTTGTACATAAGTGTTTCCAAAATAGTTTGTTGGGTTGGATTGGATTGAATTGGATTCAATATCAACATTGCCCATGTCTTCGGAATGAAGAATGTTCAAGTGTTAGATAAGGAGAAATTGTCAAGTTTCTATAGCATGAAGTGAGTCAAATGGGAATACAAAAATCAATTTGATTTGGCAGATCATGAGATGTTGTAATGGTTTAATTCAACCTGATTTCTTCCTTGCCCACCAAAAAAAATTCTCCATTCAGGAAATGTGATGGTGGCAGAGAGCTGTCCAAAATGAAATCTATGAATAAGAATAAGAATTGTCCCCCAACAGTTGGGTTCAGGAATATTAGTCAACATGATAGCTCCATTGACCAAACAAAATTGTAATCGAAGCTCTTTGTATAAGCTCAAATGTTTGGATACTTTATTTCTCAATTTCACCAGAAAAATAACTGATCTGGAGAAAATATCAAAGAGAAATAATACAACATACTGGACTGCCTGAAAATTATGATTAAAAATTAATCTTGATATAATATTATGAGAAATTGTCCTGAATTTCTAGGAAAAAGAAGTAAAGCAGAAATGGAAAAAAAAAAGTCCACTGATCACCACCTCAAAGAGAACCAGGAAGAAAACTTACAGGAATATCATAGCCAAGTTTCAAAGTTCCCAGATTAAGGAGAAAGTATTGAAAGGAATAAGAAAAAAAATTTAATATCTATAAAGATAATTACATACAATCTAGCAACTACTACATTGAAAGACTTTAAATCTTGGAATACTATATTCATTACAACCAATGGTAATTTACCCAGCAAAGTTGTCTAATCTTGAATGAAAAAAATGGACATTTAACAAATTGAAAGACTTTCAGATATTTATGACAAAAATAGCAGAACTTAAGGGAAAATTCAACATAGAACAACCAGGAAAAATGCAAAGTAAGCATTAAGGAAGGATATAAGGGACTCAAAAAGGTCAAACTATTTATTTTTTATATATGAAACTATCAGTTTATTATTTGGGTAGTTTTAAAGAAAGGTTTGGGATGAACTGAGTATAATAGGCTGATTCAAAAAAGAATGTGTAGAGAAAGATAAAAAAGAGAGCAAATATTTCATACAAATAAGAAGAAGGAAAAATACATAAGCTGGTAGGGGGAGAGCAGATAGTGCTGAAACCTTACTGTCATCTGGAATGAATTAAAAAGGAAACAATGTAGACATATAGAATAGTATAAAAGTCTTCTAAATTCAGGCAAAGGGCAAAGGGATAGGATGGGGGGAGAATAAAGAAGGGATTCTTGGAGAAATTCATAGTTTAAGAAATAGGAGAACAAGATCGTGGATAGAAATATGATAGAAGCATGAGTTAGGATAGGAACAGTGTAAAGATAGGAAGGAAAAATAAGGAGAAAAATATGCAGGGAATGATAGTTTAGAATGTGAATAAAATGAAATTACCCATATACAAATATAAAAAATGTTTTATACAAGTGAAGTTAGATCTAAATGATATAAGTAATATTTATTGTTCATGGGTAAGTAAAGTCAATATATTTTTTTTCAATGACAATTTTACCCAACTACTCAATTCATATAATTCCTTGCCAATTAAATTACTAAAGAAATTTAACTGAGTTAGAAATTTTTTTTACAAAGTTCAATTAGAAAAAAAAAAAACATCAGGAACTTCAAAGAAACCCGGGGGCAAAGGGGGTTGATGCAAAGAAAACAGATTCAGTACTGTCAGACTTTAAACCATGTTACAAGGTGAATGCATTGTTGAAGTGTAAAACAAATAATTTTTATTAGTTTAAATTAAAATTTTCTTGTATAAATAAAAATCTGTGTAATCAAGAATAGAAAGAACACAGAAAATGGGTAAAAAAAATTTATAGACAACCTCTTAGATAGAATGTGACTACATTGAAATGTTGCTATTACCTAAGAATGATAAGCTGGTTGATTTAGAAAAACATGGAAAGAATTGGATTTATGAAAGAAGATGCAATCCACCTCCAGAAAAACAGGTGACAAGTATAGATAAGCATGGTAAGATCTTACATATTCAGGTGTGAGTATATATATATACATATACATATATTTACAGATTCCAATGCATATATATGCATGTATGTATAATATGTATATATTTGTGTACATATACATGTGTATGTATGTATATCCCTACTTAATTGTAGCTTTGTTTGGAAGAGTGGAAGAGAAAGAGGAAGAAATAAAGTTAAAAAGTACACATCAGAGAACAAGAGAAAATTTACAAGGAAGTAAATAAAAGATGGACAGCTATGAAAATACTATGTAGTGTTAATTATATGGAGTTCTTGAAATGTAAACGTATTGCTTTTTATTGAATTCTTTCATGTTTTGCTGTGTACATGAAATGTTTATTTTTTCTTTTATTTTGCATCTAAATTTAAAATAAATCATCATAATAACAAAAACAAATGAGGATGACATAATTCTTAGCTAGGCCAAAGTTATATTATCCTTTATAATTCTGAAAGGTCATTTCATGCTAATGTTGCTGCCAATAATATTATCACAACGTATTATTAATATTAGCATTAATTTCTATTATTTCTATTGGCAGGAGATGGACCCTGACAGGATTTTCACAGTTATAAAGGGCAAAAGGAAAGAATTCCTAAAGCCAGCTCTAACCCCAGGGAATCTAAAAGGATTTCCCTTACAGTCTGTTCAGACCTCTTCCTCAGCATACAGTAGTTGACTGTCCTGGGCCCCAGAAGCTCTGTTTATAGAGTAAGTATTGAATAAATAAGGAATTCTGATGCCATTTGTGGGCACCACATATAAATAAAACAGAAAAGGGGCATTTGTCTTCAAAGATTCCCCTTTGGAAATCAATTTTCATAATGCTTGTTTTTATTGTATAAATACAATTTAAAGGTATTGAAGGGTTTTCCCCCTAGTTAAAATAAATATGTGTCTGTTCCTTGGGCATGAGTGTTTGTTTTATGAACAGATTTAGGTTGCATAAAATACTCTGTTTGGGCTTAAAGTATTATTAAGAACTTTCTTCTGCAAAATTCATAGGATTTCAAGCTAAAAGATCATTTTTCTAGTCCTGACCCCTTCCAGGAGGTTATAATTCCCATTTGGGTCATAAAGATAGAAAGTGGCAAAGCAGGGATTTGAATCCAGACCTCAAATCTGGCACTCTTCCTTCTATACCATCCTACTTCTCAATGGCCTTACCAAAACAGAAAGTCTGATAGTACTATCAAGATGGAAAATCTTAAAATAAAACCCCAGTGACAGTTTGTGTCTGCTCTCAAAAGAGCAGCCTATGTAAATACAGAGAGGCTTACTACCAGTGATTAATTCTTTGGTCATGATAACCCATGACACAAAGAAAAATATAAGATGATTCTTGGTCTTGGGTGACGCCCTTCCACTTCCGTGGGGATGGTGGCAAAATAATGAGAAAAGGGGAAGATGGTGTCTGTTTAATTACTGTTTAGACTATCTATAAACTTTGACTTAATTGTTGGAGCTATAATTGCAAGATTCTTATCTAACAGTCAGCAAGTAAACATTTTACTAGAGGGATTGAATCACATTAATCTTGACATTCATACCATATTCTCTTAAAGTTCAACTTTTGTCCAACTATTATCAGATCTGACATACAACTGGAAAACCTAACTCACTCCACACTGCTATTTTGGCTCCAAAGGAAATCAAAAAACATAAAAACATTGCCTCCAAATGGAAACATGACTCCCTGTTGTCGTTAAGAAGTGAATGAAGTAATCAGAGGAATTGTTTTCATCATAAACCTTTTCATCATTTGAGGTTAAATTCCTTTGTAGTTCCTGTAAACAACATGCAATGATATTTCACAGGATCCTATATCACCTTGCTTTACAATACTCACGAAAGATTTAAACAAACTAACCACCATAAAGAAGATTGTAATTCATATACCAAAATCCATTGCAGAAGATAAAAAAGTAGAAAAATTCTCTGAAGAACCTGAGAAGGTTCAACAAAATAAAACAATATATACCTGGATATTTAGTAGCTTCAAGAAAAAGATGAGTATAGGGCAAATCTATGTTCAAACTTTTGTGAAATATTCATGAACTATGTACTATGAAAACATCTCTTCAAAAATAGAATGAGCATAGGATGCTATTATAAAACAATTAAGTATATCAGTAGCTAAAGAAATAACCGATTACCAAGATAGCAATCTTTTTAGAATGAACTGTCATTAGATGATGAGATTTATCAACTGACTAGAGAAAAGGTAAAAGTCAGCAATGAATAGGGAAAAAAGGAGAATGAGATAAAAGCGCTTACTTATAGTTACATCAATACCAACCCAATTTGTTTAAACAAGCTATCAACTTCCCCCAAATGGACAACAGACAAAACCAAATATATTGTCCTGATCACAATTCCTTGGTGAATATAACTGATATAAAAACAGTTGTCATAACTGATTTTTAAATATATGTGAAAGTATCTTGATAACTATTTTATCATATTAGATTTAGCTCATTTGTTGTATCAAGTTATAGCCTGACTTTTCCAATTCCTATTCTGGCTCTTCCTCTCTTTCTCTACCAGGTTTGTTCCAATAAGTGCCATGATAAATATATCCAGTTTTCTTTAGGGTTCTTAAACTGGAGTTCATGAATTTGCATTTTAAACAGTATTTCACTTTAATTGATTTCCTTTATAATCCTAATGCAGATTATGTTATGTGTTTTTGAAACATTATTCCATGTTTTTTACCAAACTACCATAGGTATCCATCATACACACACACACACACACACACACACACACACACACAAAGAGTTAGGAACCCCCCACTTTAGGGTCAATTTTTTTGTAATACTATAGTTTACAACCAATTGATGCGTATTATTTATTTATACAATGCCTCTTAAATCTTCTTTAGGTATACTTAAAATTTAAACTTTCATGTATATGACTTTCATCCAATCAACATAAGTTGCCCATTTATTATCTTTAATAGATTTCTCTTCCAAAAACCAAGATGAATCCAGAAGAGCTATAGATCCTATTCCATTCCATTGATATGACTGAAAATGATGAGGTCTCAACTGTATCAGGAAAAAGAGGCAGATCAGTAACATGGGAGTTAGAGAGAGTGAGACAGAGCAAATCAACAGGCTGAATTCTGTATTTTTTACTCATATGCTTCCCCAAATTTTTTTTAAAAAAAACAGAGGAAAGTAGTATATCGGTTGGATCCCTATGTAATATTTATGGAAAGACATAAGCCAGACAGATCATAAGAAGATATGAATCAACAGTGATCAGTATTTAACCAAAAAGAAATCCTTTCATTCCACAATTAGAAGAGGATTTTAATGGAAATTCCAGAAAGAGCATCATGTTGAGTTAAATTCATTCTAAAGAATGTATGGCAAATATTCACCCCTTTGCTCAAAGGAAGTTCAGATAAGGCATGAAAGAAGGAGTTCATTGAACTCCCAAAAAAGGTCAAAAGAGATGCTAAAAATGGAAAACTGAGAGTATTAAAAGATAAACTTTGTCTATATCACATCTTTGCCCAGGTTCACTTCTGCCTGCTTCTATCTAATCTCCACATTCACTCACACTGAATCACCCTTAAGTTTTTGTCATATCTCACATTTCAGCACAACTTTAACATCAAAGGGATATTTAGGATGATTCATCTCATAGCTGATTGGAAGAGGCAGAGAGTGGAGGTAAGTTAGGAGACTGTTAATATCTCAGGCATGAGATGGAATAAGGACTTGAGGTGGGGCGGAGAAGAAAAAGGTGAATTTGAAATATATGATCAATGACCTGCTAACAGACATATTTGAAAGAATGAGGAGTAAAAGACAATATCAAGGTTTTAAATCTGGATGTTTGGAAGAATGTTCATACCAATTTTTAAAGCATAGTATGGAGGGGAAAAATACTAAATTTAAAGTCATGGGACATGGATTCAAATCTTGACATCATTATTTACCGCTCATGTCAATTTGAGTAAGCTAGTTAACATCTATGTGTTTGTTCATCTACAAAATGAAAGGATTGAACTAGACAATGTCATAGATTACTACTGGGTCTAAATATCATTTGGGTAGAGGAACATGATGACTTTACTTTTAGATATATTAAATTCGAATTAGCAGTAGAATATCTAGCACACAATTAGAGATGTGATCAGAAGAATGATCAGGAGCTACAGATTGAGATTTGAGAAGTATTTGTACAAAAGTAATTATACAAGATCTACTAGGACATGCTAGGGAAAATGCAGAGAAAGAATACTAAAGACTGAACCTTGAATTATGACAGCATGTAAGGAGGAAGAAGAAGACCCACACAGAGACAGAGTGATCCAAGAGATAGGAGGAAAAAAGGGCTGAATAGTGTCAGAAGAGAATTGTAAGGAAGGGTTATCACCTTGATCTGAAGAAAAGTCAGGGACAATAATTGAGGGGGAAAGATCATTGGATTTGTCAATCAAAGAAAAGAATAGTAATTCTTTTACCTTTAATATCAAGATGATCTATTGCATTACTTTCATAGTTCTTTCTCTTATCTTTATTTTTGCATCAGATGTCAAACCATTTCTCTACTGCACTTGTTGTGTTGTTATTATTTTAAGACTGGGAATCCTGTTCTTGCCTGAACTATAAATAAGTGACTGCTAATTAGTTCAGATCCCATTAATGGTCTACATGGGAACATTGACCTGCTCAGTTTCAATTCACTAGTCCTTAGGGAACCTGGTAGATTCCTATTCCCAGAGAGTTACCACATCAATGCAGAACTAGACATTCTGAGCTCAAGAGATCCTTCAGCTTCAGCCTCCCCCAGTAGTTGGAATTATAGACATGTACTACTAGGCTCGGATAGTCTTACTATTTAATATTTTGCACTACACCAATTTGCATTTTTGTTTTATTCCCCTATATGCTTTTATGTCTTAATATTGAATTGATAAAGGCAGGAAGAAAAAATCACCAAACATTTATTGAGCACCTATTGTGGACAGAGCATTGTTTGGTTTGGGTTTTGGTTTGTTTTGTTAAGCGGAAAGAAATTGTAATGTAAGCTATTCAACATCATTATTGATCAGAATATCACCTGAACATCTGTTTGGAAGTACCTTCTCATTACTGATTTTTTCTTCCTGCCTTTATCAATTCGATATTTTTCCTAAATGAAAAAAGATTCATTTGTTTTCTAAAGAGGCACCTTCCTTTTATGGAAAGGTCAGAGGAGCCATAAACCAGAGATTATGAATTAATGAAAAAAGACTTTTCTTTTTTTTTAATGAAGCTTTTTATTTGCAAAACATATGAGTGACTTTTCAACATTGACCTTTGCAAAAAAA
>JAJPUD010001548.1:168038-193692 GCA_023553655.1 Myrmecobius fasciatus | reverse complement strand
ACCAAAGAAGAACTAGAGGTCATCATTAATCACAAAATAGATAAGTTTGATTATATCAAGTTGAAAAGTTTTTGTACAAACAAAATGAATGCAGATAAGATTAGAAGGGTAGCAGTAAACTGGGAAAATATTTTTACATCCAAAGGTTCTGATAAAGGCCTCATTTCTAAAATATATAGAGAATTGACTCAAATATATAAGAATTCAAGCCATTCTCCATTGACAAATGGTCAAAAGATATGAACAGACAATTTTCAGACGAAGAAATTGAAACTATTTCCAGTCACATGAAAAGGTGCTCCAAGTCACTATTGATCAGAGAAATGCAAATTAAGACAACTCTGAGATACCACTACACACCTGTCAGATTGGCTAAAATGACAGGAAATGATAATGATAGCTGTTGGAGGGGATGTGGGAAAACTGGGACACTGATACATTGTTGGTGGAACTGTGAACGGATCCAACCATTCTGGAGAGCAATTTGGAGCTATGCTCAAAGAGTTATCAAACAGTGCATACCCTTTGACCCAGCAGTGTTTCTACTGGGCCTATATCCCAAAGAGATTTTTAAGGAGGGAAAGGGACCCACATGTGCAAAAATGTTTGTGGCAGCCCTTTTTGTAGTGGCAAGAAACTGGAAATTGAAAAGATGCCCATCAATTGGAGAATGGCTGAATAAATTATGGTATATGAATGTTATGGAATATTATTGTTCTGTAAGAAATGACCAACAGGAGGATTTCAGAGAGGATTGGAGAGACTTGCATGAACTGATGCTGAGTGAAATCAGCAGAACCAGGAGAACATTATACACAGCAACAGGACTATACGATGATCAATTTTGATGGACATGGTTCTCTTCAACAATGATGTGATTCAAACCAGTTGTTCTGCGATGAAGATAGTCATATACATCCAGAGAGAGAGGCCTGTGGGAACTGAGAGTGAACCACAACACAGCATTTTAATGCTTTCTGTGAATATTTCCATGCATTCTGTTTTCCTTCTTAGGTTGTTTTTTTTCTTCTTCTCTTTCTAGATCTGATGTTTCTTGTGCAGTAAGATAACTGTATAGATATGTATACATGTATTGTACTTGTCATATAATTTATCCTATCTAGCATGTATTAGATTACCTGTCATCTAGGGGTGGGGGGAGGGGGGAGGGAAAGGAAAAGCTTGGGAAAAAAAAAGTTTTTTTGCAAAGGTCAATGTTGAAAAGTCACTCATATGTTTTGCAAATAAAAAGCTTTATTAAGAATTATGTTAGGGGCTGGGCAGCTCCGCTGATTGAATTATTTCTGGTGCTTATCAGACCTGTTGTTTGATTGATTGCTTTAAGGTGCTGTGTAATGGCAGCTAGGTCCGATGCTCATCAGGGGTTCAGTGGTTCACAATCTATCCCCCTCAAAAGGCAGACCCTCCAAACCACCTGCCCACAATCAGGACAAATTGTTCCAAGAGGCTCGCAGAAGACTCCCAGGTGTGTGAAAAGCACAACGCTCCCACTCCTGTTCTGACTCCTGTTCCAGCTCCCTGCTCCAGCTCCCTGCCCTGGTCTCCTTGTGCTGCAGTCTGGGTTCAGTAGGCCACCCCCTGCCCCATTAAAACAGACCTGTTTTGAGGTTCTTCCAGAGTATCTTCTTCTAGAATCGTGTTGTTCTCCGGATATTGTGGATTTTTTTGCTTCAGAATCAGTCTAGAGGCTTCATATTTTGTTGGTTTGAGGGGAGGTTAGAGGAGGTTACAGAGAATCCTGTCTGATCTCCGCCACCATGGCTCCACCCCCGGAAGGAAGTCGAAAAAAGACTTTTCAATAAATGTTTGTTTAATTAATGAGTGAATGGATGAATAAAAACTTTAACTCTGGCAGAATAAGAGAGAGTTAAAATAGACATTTGTCAAAATATTCAAATGTCCTAGATCATCACTATATAGTAAAAAAAAAAAAGAAGACAATATCATGTAACATAGAGAATACTGGATTTAGAGACAAAAGACTCAGGTTCATATCTCAACTCTGCTACTTAGTAGTAACATGTACAGATATGGGAAAATAGATTAACTTTTCTTCATAGATTAAATTAAATGGTTGAAATAGATGTCCCCTAAGACTTATTCCAGATCTAAATCTTGCAAACTGAAAGAGAAGCTAAGCTAAAACTTCAAAACTAGGGATTTTGGTGTTATAGCAGAATATTTCTGAATATTCTCACTTAAGGCATATTTTGTTACTAATTAATTCTGGATCTAAATCTTCCACTAAGTCCTATTCTGATATCTTATTGTGGCATGATAACAACCCTTAGTTATCAGAGGTAACGTTAACAAAGTCCACTATCTGGCACTTCCTAAAAAAGCTTTAAATCCAGGCCTGGGAGGGGTTTGTCACCTGAGGACCAACATAGATAATTTCACAAAGATAATCACCATGAGAATGATCCTTTGCAATAAAATTTTGTCAGCAACATCCTAAGAAATTATAGTTTTTTATCTGTAGCAGTGAATGGAGTAACCATAATGATGAAATAAAGCAATACCTCATGATGTATGGAAGAAATGAGCAAAATTGTACATGATGCTATCTGGAAATTAAATAAAGTAAAAAAATGAATGCAATTTGGCAAAAGACCAGAAATATGGAATATATGACTATGCTAAGTTGAATCTGGGCTGACCCAATGATGCTTTATTTGGGACAAAGCAATGAACTTTGTCAATGGGTAATTTCTCCTTACTCAGCAAAAGCACTAAGGATGACCCCTAGAGCTCTTAATGAACTAAAGAACATGCTAGTGACTTAAAAGAGTTGCTTACATGCTGTGTGACCCTGGGCAAGTCACTTAACCTCAATTGCCTCAGGAAAAAAAAGAGTTGCTTAAATGTCCAGGGCATGGAAGCCTCCTGGACAGAGAAATGGGATTTTTTTTCACCCTTTTCTATAAGTCCCTGTACATTTCTCAGCACTGCTATGTCAAAGCTTAGGAAAATCTTCTCTCCCCATCAGCCAATATGTCTATGACCACATCCTTGCTAGGGCCGTTAATACTGAAATATGCCTTTCCTTTTCTCTCTTCTCCTCAAAGAGAGACTAACAAAGAGAAGAAAGTTGAAATGTAGTTTTCAATGTTGGTGTTAATTTTTCCCCCACATCTGTTTCACACATCCTTCCTCTCTGTTAGCAATCACTAAACTACAAAAGGGGAAATAAAACGTCCCATCAGTTGACATCTCACTATTATGTAGTTTTGCTTCTTTGTTTTCTACCAAGAAAAATATACCAAGGATATACTTTATAGAGGGGTTTGATTGTGTGTTTATTGGGAAATATCTGTTGAATACAAATAAAGTACATAAATAAAAAATTTATTTAAAAAAATGTTTAAGATGTTTTGGTTTAAGTACACTGAGAGCTGAAGTCAAAGTTAGAAAGACGTGACTCAAAACCCTGCCCTCAATACATATTGACTGTATGATCCTGGGAAAGTCATTTAATTTTTAGAGTTCCAGGTGATTCTTATTCTCATTTCTTTGAATTGATGAAATCCCAAGTCTGGAATGAGAGAGGGGGGAGGGAAGGAAGAAAGTAGTAAGGTAAGAGGAGGGAAAGAAGGAAGAGAGAAGAGAGAGAGACATGGGGAGGGAAGGAAAGCAAGAAGGAGAGAAAGAGAAAGAGAGAGAAAGAGAGAGAGAGAGAGAGAGAGAGAGAGAGAGAGAATGATGTTGCATGCAAAGGAAAGAAAATGTACACAAAATATTTCCCCAAGCAAGTCCACAGAAGCCATTGTTTATGGTGACCCCCAAATCACAGGGGTTGCAATAGCAACCTTCACCCTGTTACTTTCTAGAGGCAACACAAAACTAAATGCTGCTCATGGACAAGGCTCCCAGATCCTAAATCATTTGTCATCAAAGAGTCTCCATTAGATGATTATGTTTCATAACAAAGCAATAATGTTCTACCCCCAACATATCATCTATCAGGATCCTAATTGTTATTTATCCTTCCCAAGTGGAAAAGGCCTTCCTCTGGCATCCTCATTGTCACAAATTTAAACAACAATTTGGCTTTGTTGTGTCTAATACAACAGACTAATTATAGAGCGGGAATGTGAAAGAGCCATCTCAGAACCTAACCCAAACCCCACTGTCCACTATAGAAAGTTTACCCAAAAGTCATCTGAGCCAAAGGAGGCTGACAAGGTCTGGAGGCATCATCTGGGCAGCCTAAAAGCTAGGATTATGTGGGAAGAAGGAAGGAAGCTCCCCCTAATCTAACAATCTCCCACCTCATCCCCCAGCACTTGGACATTATGAAAAAAAACGAACCAAGCAGAAACTGCCCATTGTGCAAGTCTTGTTTCAGAACATATCATTTTAATGTCTTCATTTTGAAGGACTCCAAAATGAGACCAACAAATCCCCTGCATCTGTTGTAAGGAATTAAAAAATCCCTGGTCTATGATGTAGACACCTTGGAGTTCTTACTTTCCAAATTATAAATATGTAATGGTGGAATAAATATTCCATCAGACATCTAGAAGGAGCTGGTAAGCACTCAACTCTCTGGCAAGCCTTTCTTAACTTTATTGTTAAATCCTGCAACAGGCCTTAATTAACTCTACCTCAAGGCCCAGGACCCTCCTTCAAAATTTCAGGAACAAGAATTAGTGATACAGGTTTGTATAATATTCTTAACTTGCATCAATCTTCTTGCTTCACTGTATCTCTCAACCCCTCTTCAACTCCAATGTCAAACAGTCAATATTTCTTTTTTATGGAATCAATGAACTTCTTTGGGATTAGGTGTTCCCATCTGTAAAATGGGAATAATATCCATTGTTCTACTTTGTTTCCTTAAATAACAAAAGGCAAAAGGAGTAGGGCTTAGAAACAACCTTTGAAAAGAATCAAGGACTGGATGGATAGCAATCGTTTTCTTCCCGAGAGCCTCTAATGACATTATACGTTAGCTCTCAATGGATGCTGGACTATAAGCTTGCTATGATTCAAGAGTATGATATGAAAGAAAAAAAAAAGCTCAAGAAAGATTAGGCTGTACTAAAGAGATTAAATTCCTGTCCTTTTTAGTTTCTTTTCATTAACTTATTTTAAATCTTAGTTAATATTTTATTTTTCCAAATTATATGTAAAAACAATTTTAACAAAAGAGAGACTATGCTGAGCAACTCCTGCTGACTCTAGAATCAGCAGCCATTATGTCAGTGATAGACAAGCTATAGCTTGAAAGAAAAAAATGGTAGAGTATTTCAGGGAACATTTCTTCATCTGTCTTTTAAATTCTGAGTTGGGCAATGAACAAGAGAAAGGAGATGCTGATCTAAATCCCAGCTTATAAAAATTTTTCATGACTCCATATGCTGTCTTGTAACTGAATGTGGGGTTGTGAAGTTATGATTTATCATGAGTAAATGTTTGGCTCGTATACCTATTTTATATTCCTATATTCCCTGGGATCATGCAAAAATTTCTCCAGCAAAAAGGAGTCTTGAGTAGGAAGCCCTGGTCCAAATGGCTGACTCAGAAGAAGCTTCAGTAAAGAAAATGATTGGCTTCATAAGTACAAGATGCAGGGATACCAAGATGCATGGTCTGACACACATTTTGACTTTTAAAGATCTGAGTTTCAGTACTTATCTGAATTGTATTGATTTTGTTAGTGACATTGGTCTCTCTTCCCCAACCCTCCTCCCTGAAAGACTCTCCATTTCCTGGCTTGGGGCATTTTCCTTGGCTCTCCCCCATGCCTGAGATGCTCTCCATCTTCATATCTACCTCTGGCTTATACGGTGGCTTCCTTCAAGTCCAAGCTAAAATCTTGCCTTCTACAAAAATACTTTTCTGATCCCCTTTAATATGAGTGCCTTCCTTCTGTCAATTATTTCCCATTCATTTTGTCTATATACCTTATTTATACATAATTGTTTGCACTTTGTCTTTCCCATTCTACTGTGAGCCCCTGGAGAGCAGGGACTTTTTTTTGCCTTTCTTTGTATCTTAAAATACAAAGTTTGTAACACTGTTAACAAACTGGACTATAAGCTGGCTATAATTCAAGAGTGTGATATGATAGACCAAAAAAAAAAAAAAAGCTCAAGCAAGTTTAGGCTGTACTAAAGAGATTAGACTCCTTTCCTTTTTAATTTCTTTTCGTTAATTTATTTTAAGTCTTAGTTAATATTTTATTTTTCCAAATTATATGTAAAAACAATTTTAACTTTTTTTTCAAATTTTGAGTGCCAAATTCTCTCTCTCTCTCTCCTCTTCCCTCAGTGAGAAGTTATGATTTTGACATGTTAAATATGTGTAATCATGCAAAATCCATTCCCATGTAAGTCATTCTGTGAAAGAAAATACAGACCAAAAAAAACCAAGAAAAATAAAGTAAATAAAAACATCTTTGATCTTCATTCAGTCTCTACCCGTTCTTTCTCTGGAGATGGATGGCACTTTTCATCATAAGTCCTCCAGAATTGTCTTGGATCATTGTATTGATGAAAACAGCTGTCATTCATAAAAGACTATCATATAATATTGCTGTTACTATGTACAATGTTCTGGTTCTGTTCATTTCACTTGGCATCAATTCATATGAATCTTTCCATGTTTTTCTGATAGCATCCTGTCCATCATTTCTTATTTTTATAAGTTTGAATCAGTTCTCTATATGTTCAAGAAATGAGGACTTTATCAGAGAAACTTGCTTCAAAATTTTTTCACAGTTACTTTTGACAATTGTATTTCCCTCCACACACATACTTTTATTCTATTTAAGAGAAGAGACTTCTAGGAATGAAGAGGTGATAATCATACTATCCTCTATTCTGGTTAGACTCCATATGGAGAATTGTGCTCAGTTCTAGGCACCAGTTTAAAAAAAAAAAGACATTAATAAGCTGAAGATCATTCAGAGAAGAGAGCAAAGTAATCAAGGGCTTCAAGTCCACACAATATAAAGACTGGTTAAAGGAACGGGGGTTGTTTAGGCTAGAGAAGTAAAGTCTCAGAAGCACATGAAAGCCTATCCTAAGGAGGGAATGAAGATTTTTTTTCTATTTGGAACTAGAGAGAAAGATTAGGATCAACAAGCCAAACTACAAAGAGGTAATCAGCAACTATAAGTCATAGCCATAATCTCTCTCTCTCTTTCTCTTTCTCTCCTTCCCTCTCTTTCTCTCCCTCCCTCCCCCCTTCTCTGTCTCTCTCCCTCCCTCCTTCTCTTTCTCCCTCCTTCCTTCCCTCCCTTCCCCCTTCTTTGTTCCTCCCTCCCTCTCTTCCTCCTTTGTTCCTCCTTCCTTCCCTCCTTCTTTGTTCCTCCCTCCCTCCTTTTTTTCCTCCCTCCCTTCCTCTTTCTCTCTCTGTCTCTGCCTCTCCCTGTTTCTCTTTCTCTTTCTTTCTATCTATATATATTATATATGTAGACATATATATGTGTGTGTATATGTATAGGACACATATGTCTATAGGACATATAGATGTATATATGTATGTGTGTATATATATATATAATTTGATTCTGACAAATCAATCCATTTATTAAGTATCAACTAAGTATCCAACAACTGCTAGGCATAAGTCTACAAAGAAAAAAAATGAGAGTCTCTGCCCTCAAGAAACTTACTTTCTTACTTAGCTTAGTTCTATTGGAGTGAAACAATATGAACACAGATAAATAAATACAAAATATGTACAAAGAAAATATAAAGTCTTTTCAGGATGGAGAATACTAACAACTAAAGGAATCAGGAAATCAGAAAAAATCAGGGAATTCATGAAGGAAGCAGCACCTGAGCTGATGCTTGAAAGGAACTAGGAATTCCAAGAGTAGTTTCAGCCTCCCTAGAAGTCTGCATGTAAAGGTCACTTGTTAAAGATGTTGGAAATGGGTTTCCTGTTCAAGGATATGTTGATACCTAAGGTTTTTTCCAAGCCAGAGAGCCTGAAGGTCTTCGAAATGTAAGGCAGCTTGACATGGCAGATAAGAGCTCTGGACTTGGAGTTAGAGATCAGTTAATTCAAATTTTACATTAAACACTTTACTAGCTATATGACCCTGACTTAATCTTTCTCAGCCTCAGTTTTCCCATCTGAAAATGTGGCTAAAATAAGACCTACTTCACAGTTTTGTGTGTATCAAATATAAATCACTTTTCAAACATTAAAATGCTATATGTGTTTACTATTGTCATTATTCTTGTGGTTAAATTGGTAAGATAGTATAGGAATTTGAAAGCACTGGAGCTTAGATTAGATGGGGCAGGAAATACCTACAATTTACTTGATTTGGTTTCTAGTTTTAATTGATTTCTTTCCACCATTATTTCATAATGGCAGATTACTCAGTCACAGGTTATGTGAGAACCTGAAGGTCATTGATAGTGTAAGTGTCTAAAATACTGTAGGGTTTTTGCTTGGAGCCTCTGAAAAGAAATTGATTCAAAGCCTTAAGCACCATGGAGGAGAATACATCTAGTGAAAGACTTTGATCTTGTCTTTGAAGGCCAAACCCATTCCCTGAAAGATCCTGATTTGTTTCAGTACAAATTGTGTCATCAGGAAGAATGGAGAAGTCTTGTCTATCACCTTGGACTAACATATAAACTGTTCCCTAAACAGTTTGCTCTCATAACAGGATTCATTGCTGAATCAGGCAGAAACCTCAATGAAAAGATCTCATTCCCCATCTGGCTCATCTGAGGGAAGAACACCAGTCATTTTTTCATCCATCTGCTAATTGGCTCTGAGTGCAAGAGAGGTCTTTATTTCCTTGATTTTTATGGATGGAGGGAAACTGAGGATCAAAGAGGTCAAGAAATATTTCTAAAGAAAGTCAAAAAATCACAAGAAACCTAGAATCTAAAGGGTCAAAGGGAATTCAGAGGCTATTTAGTTCAATCGATATCTGACCAAGAATCCCTCTTGAACATATGTAACAGTAGACTACTGATGGATCTGCTTTCCTCAGGTCTCTCCTCAATCCAATACACCCTCCATTTAACCACTAAAGGATTTTCTTAAAGCACTGTGGTCTAATTATGTTACTCCATTCTGGGCAATAAATACTGTGGATTTCCTATTGCTTCCAGGATTAAAATACAAGATTCTGTTTGGCATTCAAAGCTCTTTGTAACCTAACCTCTCCTATCTTTTACTACACCTTACTCCCAGGACACTTACTCTTTGATCCAGTGTCTCCCTCATTATTCCACAAACAGTTTTTCTCTTGCCATCCCCCATGCCTGAAATGCTCTCCATCCTCTATTCTGTCTATTGACCTCTCTGGCTTCTTTTATGTTCCAATTAAAATCCTATCTTCTATAGGAAGCCTTCCCCCAAGCCCTCTTAATTCTAATGCCTTCTCTCTAGAAATTATGTCCTGTTTATCCTATATATAGCTTGAATTTTATGTTTTAATTTGAATGTTGTCTCCCCCTTAAATAATAAGCTCCATGAGATCAGGGACTTTTGCCTCTTTATGTATCCCTAGCTTTTAGCAGAGTAGTCACTTAGTTTTTATTAATCGATTAATTGGGAATCCAGTTTCTCCTTGAAAGATTTCTGCCTCTAGAAACAGCCCACTCCACTTTGGAATAGCTCTCATTCCTGAATTTTTCCTTGCCTCAAATCTTAATCCACCTTTCTGTAATTTCTACCCACTGTTACTGATTCTGCCTTCTGAAACCAAAGAGAAAATGTCTTATCCCCCTTCTAAAAGAAAGCTCTTCTCAGATTTCAAATTAGTCATCATGTCTTCCCTAAGTTTCCTCCAAGTTAATTGTGCCAAGTTCCTTTAATTAATTGTTATATAGCATTCTGATTCCTTTCCTTTGGGGAGATTGGTTGATTGGTTGGTGTCCTTCATTCTTGAAGAGGACAAAAAAAGGCATCACTATGTTAATGTGAAGTTAGTGTGTGCAACTGGGGCTGATCAGACCAATATAAGCTCAGACACAAATGATCCCTATGAACATTTGGGGTGGGTTCTCTAACTTTGCTCATCTCATGTTTCTTCTGAGCTACTTCAATTCTCCTCTGCTCATAGACAAAGCACCTTCTCTGATGAGGGCACGCCATGCTGGCCAATTCTATTCCAGTGTCTCCCATGTTATACAATTAATTCTAAAGTTTTTAAGAAAGATCTTGAGAGTTTCCTTGTATCACTTTTTCTGACCACCTTGTGAGCACTTGCCTTGTGTGAGTTCTCCACAAAACAGTCTTTTTGGCAAGCATACATTTAGCATTCGAACATTGTGATCAACCCAATGGAATTGCACTTTTTGCAGGAGAATTTGAATGCTTGGAAATTCGAGAAAGGACCTCAGGTACTGGTACCTTATCTTTCCAAGTGATTTTCAGAATCTTCCTAAGACAATTCAAATGGAAGTGACTCAGTTTCCTGACATGGCACTGGGTACATGGGCAGGCATACAACAATGAGGTCATACAATGGCTCTGTAGAATTTCAATTGGGCAGTCAGTCTAATACCTTTCCTTTATCACACTTTTTCTTCAAAGCATGAACCCAAACCCCTTCACAATTTTGTTTTCTTTCCTTTGAACACTCTCCAACTTAACAAGGTCTTTGCTAAAATGACATGGCCAGAATTGAACACAATATGGCCAAGGCCAAGATGTGCTTATTTGTGTCTAATGGTAGCTATGTCTAGGATAGGATGGAGGGAAAGAAAAAAAGAAATTTACATGATAATTTTATTATATATTTAAAAGGAATAGCAAGTTGTACATGGTAGATTTGTATTTTCATGTGAAATCATCTTTTTATTGTTTATGTTTTGTGTTTTTTGTTCTGTTAATTGATAATAAAATAAATCTGTAATACAAAAAGTACAATTAGAGAGAGACAGAGGAGAGGGGGAGGGCACAATCCTAATCAGGATCTGTTCTTCCATAAATGTCACCCAAGATTCTATTAATTTTCTCACTTTCCATGTCACATTGTTGAGTCATAATAAACTAACAATCCACCAAAACTTTCAGGAATTTTTTCAGAAAACCAGCTTTCTATAATGCCTACCTCATCTTCTACTTGTGAAGCTGATTTTTTAACCCAAATTTAAAGCTTTCTATTTATCCTTCATAAATTTCATCTCATTAAATGTGGTCAAGCTTTTCAAATACTTTTTTGAATTATCATTCTATCATCATGTGTGTTAGCTCTCCCTTCTAGCTTTGGGTCATCTGAACATCTGGTAAACAGGTCAAATGTGCTCCTAGCCAGATTAACTGATAAAAAATTAATGGAGTGAGCACAGATCTCTGGAACAGTTTACTAGAGACTTGCTTTTAGCTGTCATGTTTGGCCAGTAAATAAGTTCCTAATCTGTTTAACTCTGGTAATGTCTAGCCCACATTTCTCTACTAGAGAGAAGATTTAAAAGGAGACTACAGATGTGGTTCTTTTGCTGGTTCATCTACCTAATGCCCCCCATCTGGGTTCATTATTTCTCTTGATGATTTCATCTATTCTCATTTCAGTTATCACCTCTATATGATTTTCAAATCTACTTGTCAATTTCCTGCCACCAGCCTCTCTCAGAGCTCTAATCCTTATTTCCAACTGCTTGCTAGACATTTCCACCTAAATGGCTCATTAATATTTCAAATTCCACTAACATGTTCAAAGCCAATTTCATTTTCTCCTCAAAATTAGCCTTACCCTGTAACTTCTCCATTTTTATTAATAGCACTGTCCTTCAGTGACATAGCCTTCAAGAACTCCAGATTCTCTCTGTACCATGGTGTGACATTCAAATGCAACTTTCTTCCACATCCATGAAAGAAAAGAATAGGAACAAGAGTGGAGACCATCAAGACCAACTTTTCACCTCCTCCAAATGGCTCAGATAAGCCAAACCAGAATCATATTGAATATTAAAGATTCATATCCTAAATCAGCACTTCTAATCCTACCCTTCCTCATCTTAAGCAAGAAGACAGAAGTTCACAGAATCTCAGAATTAGAAAGGACTTCAGAAATCATCTGAGCTGATTCATATTGGAACATGAATACCCTTTTCAACATATCTGACAAGAAGTAATCTGGAGTCTAGAAGTCCCCAAGAGGGAGCACGGTACATTCCAAGGCAATATGGAATCTAGTTCCTAAGACTCTTTAATTCCTAATGGATCCATTTCTTAATAATTTTATCTCTTTCACTAGCTAAATCATTGGCTAATACCTATCAATGGGGTTAACGTACTTTAGTCTGAGCTAATGGAAAATCTGAATGCTAAAATGCCAGTAAGTTTGAAGAAAGGAGGTCAACAAGAAGTCATGTTGGGAATTGATTTACTGAAAGTGAAATCCCATTATAAAATCCCTTTTATCATCCTAGAGAAATTTGACTAACATGGAAGTACCACAGTATGGAATGTACCTGGTTGCTGGCCAGAGCTTCTGGATATGAGAGTTTATCAGAATATTTAATTACAATGACAAAGCATGCAAAGACATCATCTTCCACTATGATTCCTAAATACCAAAGAGTAGGGTAGTCTTTTCCTAGTTCACTTGATCAACAAAAATAGCTGAAACAATTCATACAGAATGGAGCTCTCTGCCTGCCTCCATCTGAGCTGACAGATGCTTTTCAGATTGAAAAGAAACACAAACACCAGGAATAACAATAACAACTTGGCTCCTAGAGCATGGTTTCCAAAGGCAATCGTCAGATGTTTAGTGAGAGGATATCAAAATTTTGACCCCTTTCTTATCACAAGAAAATCACTTTCTGAAATGAGAGGGCATATAGCCAGAAGATGTTGATCCATTCATTTACAAGATTTAGTAAAAAGGCAAACTGGAAAATAGTTCAGACACAACAGCTTGTCTCACTTATCCTCAACCATTAGAATGTAAATTCCTTGAGGTCAGGAATTGTTTTTCCTTTTTATTTGCATCCCCAGGACTTAGCACAGTGCCTGGCACATAGTAAAAATGCTTGTTCTTTGATTGATGGATTGACTATACGAAGTTCTTCCAACTCGAATTGTTCCTCTATTATTTTGTCTTAGTTGTCCTGCTGGCTTAGTATGGTCTCCTATCACTACTGATTCCAACTTGGGCTTGGGGCCACAGACTCTGTTTTATGTCTTACCTAAGATTTGGCTTTCTAATTCTTCTTCTCTTGCCCCAATCCCCATCCCTTGTAGCCAACAGCTGACAGCCTCTGAGTCATATCCAGTAGCTCAACAGTATAGATTTAGAGTTAAGAAGGGTTTCAGAAGCCATCTACCTAATCCCTTATCTTATAGAGGGGAAAACTGAGGCTTAGGGAGATAAAATTACTTAGAATCAGAGAATTATAGATATAGAGTGAAAAGGAACCTCAGAGGTTCTATAGTCCAGCTATATCCCTAAGGTCACACAGGTAACAGGTGATAGAGATGAGATGCTGAATTTTCCTGCCACACAGCTTTAGAATAGGGAGAATCCAGGCAATCCTCCTGTCTTGTATGCCCAGCAAACAACCACTAGTCTTTTTAATTTTTAATAACTTTTTATTTTTCCAAATAGATGCAAAGATAGCTTTCAATAGTCACATTTGCAAAACTTTATGTTCCAAATTTTTCTCTTTCCCTCCCCTTCCTTCCACCTCCTCCCATAGACAGCAAGCAACCCAATATAGTCTAAATCCAATATAGGTTAAATTCTTCTAAACATATTTCCATATTAATCATGCTGCACAAGAAAAATTAGACCAAAAGGGAAAAATATGAGAAAGGAAAAAACCAAGCAAAAAACAACCAAAAAAGGTGAAAATACTATGTTTTGATCCATATTTAGTCTCTATAGTTCTATCCCTGGATGCAAATGGCTCTCTATATCACAAGTCTATTGAAACTGCCTTGAATCACCTCATTGTTGAAAAGATCCAAGTCCATCACAGGTGATCATCATATAATCTTGTGCTATGGACAATGTTCTCTTGTTTCTCCTCACTTCACTCAGCATCAGTTCATGTAAGTCTTTCCATGACTTAAATCAACCTGTTTGTCATTTCTTATAGAATAATATTCCATTACATTCATATACCATAACTTATTCAGCCATTCTCCAATTGATGGGCATCCTTTCAGTTTCCAGTTCCTAGCCACTACAAAAAGGCCTGCTACAAACATTCTTGCACATGTAAGTTCTTTTCCCTTTTTATGATCTCTTTGGGATCCAAACCCATTAGAAATACTGCTGAATCAAAGGACATGCACAGTTTGAGAGTCTTTTGGGCATTGTTCCAAATTGCTCTCCAGAATACAACTATTAGTCTTTAGAAATGTTCTCTCTTAAGGGAACTCCTAGATTTACATAAATAGAAGGTCTTAACAGGTGGTGAGTTTATCCCCCATAATACAATTACATAATGAAAACATGTTCAGAATCTCTCTAGCCTATAAACATGTAGGAGCTAAGCTTCAGAAGCATCTTAGCTTATTCCTCCAATCTCTTCACTGGTCCCTTCTTTCTATAGAACCATATAAGACAAATTATTGCAGCTCAGTGAGTTAGGTCAACATGACCTTTGCGATACACTAATGGAATCATTACACCACGGAGGAAGAGGTCGGCAACAGCAGGAAATGGTTCGTTTCTTTGAGCAAATTTTGACTTTCAAACTCAGTTAATAAAAATCAGCAAACCATGTGTTTCAAATTACCCATTGGTTATAGATAAATTTCAGGAAAACTCAGTGGATATTGATCAAGGAGTATTTCACTCAGTTGAACAGGAGGGATACATGGGTCAGTGCCTCTGATATGGTCAGTTCCTGAAATGGAGGGTTTTTTCCCTCTTGTTTTGGTTTGGTTTTAGTCCCTTAACTTGCGGCTTCCTATTCCCTGATGCTTTTATCTGAGGAGATGCCAGGGAGAGAAGGCAGACATATACTAATTCTCTATAATTGGCAAGAATTGGAGACCCTAAAAATCTCTGAGACCAAAATGAGGAAGAAACCAAGACAGAGGGAGCTATCATTCTTGAGATCTAAAGTGCTCTAAAGTTTCAGGTTCTTTGTTACTAGAATGTGAATTCTCAAATGGAAAGGGATTGCCTTGGATAATGGTCCAAAGATTTTTAATGACAACCAAAAGCTGACATGAATGATAAAATAATGCTCTAATATCTCAAGAATAGAAAACAATGGGAAGCATTATTTCTTTCTCTCCTTTGACTTTAAAAATAAACTCATATGCATATAAGCTTTTTATTTAGAAATTAATTCTTGAGACTGTGGTGAAGTAAAAGAATTTTGTTCTGGGCATCACAGGGCATGAATTAAAGTCATGTCTCCTCAACTTACTATGTGGATAACATTAGGCAAGCTATTTAACTTACCTGAGACTCAATTTCTTCATCCATAAAATGATGGGTTTGACTTAGATGAATTCTGAGATCCTCTCAAGTTCTGGATCTGTAATCTATAATCTAGAAATTGTGTTGGCAGGGAAACGGGCATCCAGACCGCACTCCTATAGTCACAGGAGATTACTTATATCCCCTGTTGGAATGCTGCCCATTGAGTCACCCTGTCAGCTTCTAATTACCTATTGATTATCAATAATTTTATGATTATCAATCAACAGAAAATTATCTCTAAGCTATTCAGAATGGAGAAGTCCCAATGGCTCCAGCTCCTCTGCTAAGTGTCAGGAAAATGGGTCCCAGTGAATCAAGTGACTAGATTAAGGAGGCAACTTCCTATGACTTAATGGGGTGGGACATCTTTGATTGAAATCAGACCCATCTCTTAGAAAAGTATGACCTTGAACAGGTGTAATAAAGAATGCTCTCATTGTAATTTGGAACTATGCCCAAAGGCATATCAAACTGTGTATATCCTTTGATCCAGCAATGTTTCTGGGCTTGTATCTTAAAGAGATCATAAAGAAGGAAAAGGGACCCACATGTGCAAAAATGTTTGTAGCAGCCCTGTTTGTAGTGGCAAGAAACTGTAAATGGAGTGGATGCTCATCAGTTGGAATAAGTTATGATATATGAATGTTATAGAATGTTATTGTTCTGTAAAAAACGACCAGTAGGATGATTTCAGAGAGGCCTGGAGAGATTTACATGAACTTAGTGAAATGAGTAGAACCAAGAGAACATTGTACACAGCAACAACTAGATTATACGATAAGTTCTGCTACATGTGGCTCTCATCAACAGTGTGGTGATTCAGACCAGTTCCAATGGTCTTGTGATGAAGAAAGCCATCTGCACCTAGAGAGAGGACTGAGGGAACTGAATGTGAATCACAACAGTATTTTCACTTTTTGTTGTTGTTTGCGTGCTTGCATTTTGTTTTCTTTCCCATTTTTTTTCCTTTTGGATCTGATTTTTCTTGTGCAGCATGATTTGTGGAAATGTGTGTAGAAGAATTGCATATGTTTAGCATATAGTGAATCACTTGCCAATTTGGGGGGGGGCAAGGGAGAGAAAAAACTAGAACACCAGGTTTTTTAGGGGTTGATGTTGAAAATTATCCATGTATATGTTTTGAAAATAAAAAAAAGAATGCTTTCATTGCATAACCCCATCGTGAGAAATATCTTGTACTCTGTGGTCAATTAGAAGGTGGACTTCTTTCATCTGACAGACAATTCTTCCACAGTAGAAATTGTAGTAGACAAAACGTGTCTTGTACAGAGTTTTGTGCAGTCAATTTAGTAATCACCTATTTATTGATCTAAAAATCATAGAATTGAAGAATCTGAAAGAAACCTTATAGGTCATCAAATTTTAATACAGTTAAATTCAAGCACTAACTATATGCAAAGCATTGGGCTAAGCACTGGTACTTTAATCCCCTAATTTTATACACATGAAATTTGGGGCTCATAGACATGAAATGACTTGCCTGAGCTCATATAAGTTATCCAGACTACCCCTGCTTCAGGATAATGTGAAATCTTAAAGTTAAATCACTCCACCAAAGTACTGCTCTTCATAAGAATATGAAAATGCCTTCAAGCAACCTATGACTTCAAAAGACATAGCTGGGTGACACAGAGGATAAAGCACAGACCTAAAGAGTTTGTATCTGACCTTAGGCATTTACCACCTCTGTGACTCTAAGCAAATCATTTAACTTCTGTCTGCCTCAGTTTCTCAAACTATAAAATGAGGATTGTTATGAAAACCAAATGAGATAACATTTGTGAAGTATTTAACACAGTGCCCGGAACATAGTAGAAACTCAATAAATATTTGTTTTCTTCCCTGAAATAATTTTCCTTGTTACCTGACCTCAATTCTCACCCCACCCCCACCTCTAATGTAAATTCATTCTGCTTTTCCTTGTGTTATAAATAAGAGTACGTAATCTTTTCTGTATTCTGGACTCTTGGCAATCTGAGGGAACCTATGGACCTTCCTCAGAATTGTTTTTAAATGCATAAAATCAAAAATGCAGGACATGAAGGAAATCAATTATAATTAGTTATAAAAATTTAATAAGTTTAAGAACCCCAGATTAGGAAATTCTACTCCAGAGAAATGGGGAATAGAGAGAGAAAGTCATGGAGTCCATAAGAAGACATGGAAAAAATATTCAGAGGGGAAAGATGGCAGGTTCATTATGGGCAGATTCAAAATGGGTCAGAGAAAAAGGGAGGACAGTTCAATCAATCAACCAAATATTTTTAGAGTTAACTGAGTGCCAGGTACTGAGCTAGACACTTCAGATCCAAAGACAAAAATGAAATAGTCCCTATTCTCATGGATAAATAGCTATTGGTTTTTCTCATAGAAGACAATATGGTAAAATACTATGGATGCAGCATCTGGTAATCTCTGGTTATCTCCCATCCCTGGTAAATAGCTTTTTGGAAGAAAGATTCACTGTTGACTCATATTCTAAAGCACAGCAAGCAATAATAAGATTGTCAAATCTTAGTCATTAGACTAAGAGTCCCAAATAAAAGAAATACTCTTTATCTGTATATGGGGTGGAAAATTCAGTTCAATATACACACCATTTGGGGGATAACAATCAATTACTTACTATTTGACCACATGTTGAATTCTACTAGAAATTTTTCCAAAGATGTTAAATAGTCCCAACATCAAAAGCTTACACTCTTAACAATAAAAGGAACAATACATCTTTGTTCTAATGTTGGGCTTTTTTGTTTGTTTTGGCTTTTGGTGAGACAACTGGGGCTAAGTGACTTGCCTGAAGTTACACAGTTAGTAAGTGTGAAATGTCTGAGGCTGGATTGGAACTCAGGTGCTCCTTACTTCAGGGTCAGTATTCTATCCACTGTGCAATCTAGCTGCCCTTTTGTTCTAATCATGTAATAGAGTTTCATGTCCTGAATTCTAGGATAAGAGTAAGGATGCCAGGGCCCTAGTCTGAACTTGATCTCCAGTTTGATGAACTACTTTTCTTCTCTGGTACTCAATTTCCTCATCTGTAAAATGGGAAGAGTAATGGGGAGATAATGTGAGAAAAATGGAAATGGCCCAACATTTTGATGAAGGGGAAAGGCTAATAGAAAAGCATTTTGTTTTTATTTAATTGTGTGTTGGGGAAGGTGGGATGCTGGGGAAACTCCCAGGAGGTTAAAAGTGAAAACTCACTGGAGAGAAACCTAAGAGAGAGGAATTTATTCAGAAATGATTGTGATTAAAAGACAGAAGGCACCAATAGAGCTCTTAAAAAATAAAACAAATTAGTCAAGGATCAAAAATAAAGAGAAGAGTCATTAAAACCAGAGTGGATTTCACCAATATACAAAGTACTAATCATAGTCAAAAATATCTCTGTATATCAAGAACAGTGACATAGAAAAATGGAGTTTACTATTAAGCCCACAAATGTCTCTCTGCTGTTAGCTAGAGAGGTTCTTGATGGAAGTCTTACCCAGATATGAGGTTTTAGAACCCTTCCAGAAAACACCCACCTCAAGGGGGATTTCTTTAGGTATTGTTTCATGTCCTCTGAATTGCCTTTTTTCTCGATCATGGTTCAAATTATCCCCCTAGAAAGAAGCAGCCCTTCCTTCAAAGGCATCTTTGAAAACAAAATTGGAAAAACACACATGGGGAGGAAGATCAAACACCATGGCTATCTATGAAGCCCCAGAGAAAACAGGAAAAATCTGTCAGGGAGCCACACAGAGAAGCCATGAGAAGCCTGTGCCTGGGTTCACAGAATTAGAGCAGGAAGGGATCTCTGAGCCCACTTGGACCAACCCATAGCTGACTAAGATTCACAGCTATGATATTCCTGCATGTAATGATCCATCATCCCTTAGAAGACCTCCAAGACAACTCATTCTACTCTGGAAAACACTCATCATTAAAAAGTTTTTCCTTACATTTCACTGAATCTTTTCCAAATGGGCTTCTAATTCTGTCACTGTTACTTCTTGCCTATAAATCTTTTCTCAAAACAAGTCTACTGATAACTCTTCCACTGTGAAAATAGCCTTTCAAAAACTGGAAGACAAGCTCATATCCTTTCTATCTCCATGAGTCAATGAGTATTTGTTAAAAGCTTCCTGTGTACCAAGCACTGTGCTTAGAGCTAGGGATATGTAAGCAAAAGGAAAAGAATTAGTCCCTGGCTTCAAGGAAGTCAAGGAGTCTAATAGTGGACACCATGTATGAATTGTTGTTCTATGTACATGCAAGATTTATGAAGAGTAGATAGAAGGAGTGAATAGGGGAGATAGCACTAACAGTTGGAGAGACTGGGGAAGTACTATAAAAGATGGGATTTGAGTACCTGAAAGACATTAAGGAAGCTAAGAGGAGATTGAGGAGTAAAAAAAAGCATTTCTGGAATGGAGGAAAACTGATGTAAAAGCATGAAAGGGAAATGGAGTGTTGTGTATGAGGAACACCAGAAACAGGATGGTTAGACCACTGAATTCTTGGAGTGAAGTCTGAGAAGACCAGAAAGGTAATTGTGGCCCAGGATGCTGAGGATTTTTCAAGGATTCATCTTTATATTTGATCCTAGGGATTATAGGGAGCACATTGAAGTTTATTAAAGTGCTTTATAATTATAGTTTATTTTGATCCTCACAGATATTCTCTTAAAGAAAGTACCACAAATATTATTTGTATCATTATTATTTCCATTTTACAGATGAGGAAACTAAGGCTCCAAGGGAATAAATCACTTAACCGTAGTCATATATTAAGAATTAGAAATGAGACTCCAGTCTATGTATTATAGGGATCACATTAAGGTTTATTAAAGTGCTTTATGTTTATAGCTTAATTTGATCCTCCCAGATACTCTCTTGGGGAAAATACAAGTATTATTTGATTTTGTTATTATTTCCATTTTACAGATGAGGAAACTAAGAATGCTTAACAGTAGCCACATATTAAGTGTTAGAAATGAGATTTCAACCCATGTTTGTCTTGGAAGCCCATTTTGAAAAGATTCAGAAGTGTAAGAGAGGGAAAGGAGAAATGAAGAGAAGATTTCATCTGAAAAAGCCAAGTTCCTTAGGTCAGCAGCAAAGCCAGTTCTAGATGTTCTTTTCTGCTCCCCTTCCAAGTCCCTGAAGGAAAACCAAAATTTTGAACTTTCCAAAAAACCTAACTCTAAATGAATGAAAGAAATAAACTCTATGGCCTATGGCTAGCAAGAGAGAGAGAGAGAGCGACTCCTGCCCTGTCAGTGGCTTCTTTGTCCAGGACAAAATCCCAGCGGAGCAGCCTGACTGGCCAGCGTGGTTTTCAGCCCCTGAGAAGCATCGTCCTCCCCCTCTGATCCCTGGCCTGTTTTCTTCCTTTGTATTTTCATGGTTATAATTATGGCGCTGCCCCCTGGGTTTGGCATTTCCTGTCAGTGAGTGAGCAGCCTGGGCACAGGGCCTGAGCTACCCCTGAGGCAGTGGCTTCCTACACCAGTCATTAGTTTCTGGGTGATTGCCCAGTGGGGAAGAATACAGCTTCAGGCTGGCTCTTTTTCACGAGACCCAATTTGATCCCAAGATAGAGAAAAGCAGCTCCAATGTCCCAGATGTTCTCTCCAGAATGGCAAGTGACTCATGCCCCTGGACTTTAGCCCATTACAGTCTAGGTCATGGGGTGGGTTCTAAATGGGGGTGACAGGCACCCATCATTGTGTCCTCCATCTCTCACCTAATTAGTCATGGATTATGGGAAGAAATAGTACCCAATAGTAAAAAGTAATGTGGTATCATGGAAAGCACAATGAACTGCTAATCCCAGCTTCTGGGTTCAAATTCTGACTCTGTTCCTCCCTGTGTAATCTTAGTGACTGGGCTAGAGATGATTTGGAAGGTTAGATGTGTTTAGCAGTTTCTTAATCTGTGGTTCATGATCCCTTATGGGATCTCATAACTGTGGGGTTCACAAAATTCTGCTTTATGATCAGTAAATGTTTGATTTGTATATCTCTTTTTTTATCCCTGGATACATAGGGTCATGTAAAAATTTCTCAGGCAAAAAGGGATTAGAAGTGGAAAACGTTCAAGAAGCCCTGATCTAGACGATAAAGCCACAGAGGGAATTTTCAGCATGGAGTCTTTGGAGCACAATAGTCAAGTCTAGTCAACAAGTATTTATTAAGCACCTACTTTGTACCAAACACTATGTTAAATGCTGAAGATATAAGGAAAGGAAAAAACAATCCCTATCCTCAAGAAGCTGTAATTCTAATTGGGGAGACTACAAAAACAGCTGATGTAGACTTGAGCTCTCCTACTTTTGTGATTTCCCCATGTTAGGCTTCAGCATCCTGTGAAATGAGAGATTTAATTCAACAATTTCTCAACTCTAAATTCTAGGACTTTGTCAATAAGTCAGTTTTTCACTTGCCTCTTAAATCATATGTCCATGTGGTGACAATTACCACCAATGCCAATCCCATGAGATTCCTTTGGCCAGATTAGATCCTTATTGATAAAGTTCTGGCAAAAGGAAAACTTATTTTTTTTCTTTTTGATGAGGCAGTTGGGGTTAAGTGACTTGCCCAGGATCACACAGCTAGGCAATGTTAAGTGTCTGAGACTAGATTTGAACTCAGGTCCTCCTGACTTCAGAGCTGGTGCTCTATCCACTGTGCCACCTAGCTGCCCCAGCAAAAGGAAATCTTGATAAGGCATAAACTCACTTTGACCAGACAATCTTTGATCCACATTTGAGAATGACTGAGTTATGGCTGGTTGTTCAAATAAGCTGTGCCTTTGTACTTGATCTTTTAAAAGGAGATAGAAGGACAGGTATCTATAGTTGAGATGGACAGAGAGAAGAAGCTTCAAACAATCCATCAATCAGCAAGCATTATTAAATATCTTCTATATACTATATATTGTTATAAGCCCTAACCTAATGATATAATAACAAAATTAAAGTCACTACCTTTAAGGAATTTCCATTTGTATAAGCAGGTTCAGAAGAAACCACCCTGACATTTGGGGACTCTAGGGCCTTAGGGCCTTGGGGCAAAGCTTCTTCAACCAAAGAACCCCTCCAGGGAACAATATGATTCCAAGATAGAAAAGAATCAAATGACCCCAGAAATCACAACAGTTATAGGTTAAATAAAGTCTTTGGAGTTCCTTTGCCCAGGGTGGAGCTTCAGAAGTACAAGAAATACACAAGGGGATGTCATCGACTGAGGAACATAGGAGAACCTGGATACCAAGGAGTCTCAGAGTCAGACAAGAGCCTGGTTAGACACCCGAAGATGCCAAGGTCATCTTCTGCCTTCCAAGCCACCACCTTCCAATTTGGTCCTCCTACTAGACTTCAATGACTCAAAAAGAAAGAGGCAAGCTGGAGACTTTGCACAAGTCTGCCTCATTAAATCCAATTCACACTTGAGTCAAGACATCATTCTGCAATGTCATTGGTCCTCTGAAAATGAAGGCTGAACAACAACCTTATCAGTTATTGTTTCATGGAGAAATATTGAACTAATATTTCTTGAGCCTTCTTGCTCTGACGCTGAATACAGAGCCAACAGCCCTGAGTGCAGATCTTGTCTCTGCCACTTCCTAGTTGAGTAATCATAGGCCAAGTTGCTTAATTTCTCTAAATTTTCTGTAAAAAAGATAATAATAATACTGGCCATGCTCTCCTGCCTTCTCTCTCTCACTTCCCAGGACTGTTGTGAGAATTATCTCAATGTCCAAATAATCTGCCCCATTCAGAGTTCTGACCTGATCATTCCCCAATCCAAGTATCTTCCAAGGCTCCCCATTGCCTCTAGGAGAAGAAAGAAGCTCCTTAACTTGGATCAGGCCTTTCTTGATCTCCCCCCACCCCATCTGCTTCTGCCTTCATCCACTTTGGACAAATCACCTGGTACTCATTATGTATGTACTGATTAAATATATGTTGCTTCAACAATAGTATGTGAGCTCCATGCAAATAATAGGAGCTTACTAAAGGTTTGTTGCTTACTTAAATCCTCCATCTAACTATAACCTAACTTTCCAAACAAAAAAGATGGTTCTCTATCCTCCAGCCTGTTCCACATTCTCCTACCCTTGCATTCACAGAGATTATTCCCTCTAGTGTATCTGACTAGACACACACACACACACACACACACACACACACATACACAATCTCTGCCTTTTGAAAGCCTCTTTTTCTAGAGCACAGCTATGATGCTATTTTTCCTGATCCCCTCAATCTTACTTTCCTACAAATTTCTTCTAGTATTTTGCCTATTTTTTGCTCTTCCCCTCTTGTATATTCTTATTTGGACTGACTTTTTAGATTGCAAGCTCCTTGAGGGCAGGGACTGTGTCATTTCTCACCAAATCCTCAGCACAAAGTAAGCATTAATAAATATTCATCAGAATTAATTTAATATGTAATCCATGTAAAGGATGATGGCAACATTATTGAGGGCCTCATTTTCCTGTGTGCTCTCTGTTAAGATCTTTCTCTTCGGGTAAGGCTCTATTCAAGGACCTCTTCCTCTGTGCTCTCAAGCACCTTTCTAGCTTTTAATTTATGATCTTATTATCTTCTTAAATTTTCTCTAGAATCCCTTGTCCAGATCTCTCCTTTACTTCCCACAAACCATAGTTTATCTTTGCAAATGTTTGGTTCAATTCAATATGTATTTATTAACTATCTACTTTCTAATTTTGTCCTGCCACTGGGCTTTGCTGCCTGGAAGACAGAGTGAAGCTGTTGACTTTATGGAATTCTGCTTCACTTTTTTATCCAATTCACAAACATCTGTGATGTCCTTGGTCCTCTTCAGAAATGAAGGACCAATAACAACTCTATCAAAAATAGCACCATTAGCTGGAAGTAGCAAGACAAGAAGGAATCAGTTCCTGCCCTCAAGAAGCTTACATTCTACTGGACTTATATCCCCTGATGCCCCATGTAATGTGGGTTCCTTCAGAGAAGAAACTGCTATTTATTTCTTCTTTTCCTTCCCTATTCCTTAGAGACAGTAGGAGTTTAATAAATGTTTCTTAAATTGAATTCTGTGTAATCCTGGCTTTTTGTCAAAATTGAATGTGGAACTTGCCATCAGCCTTCAGATGTGCTCATTGTTCTGGGCCTCACCCCCTACTGGATGTGCCACCATGGCAGCATTGTAAAGCTGGAAAGAACTCGTGAAAAACTGGCAGGCTGGAAAAAATATTTTTGTGGGGAAGCTAATTTTTGGAAGCCAAACAACAATCATGAAAATATTCGAATTCTCTTTAACACTAATTACACCCACCTCTCTTCTTCCCTCTCCAGAAAGCCCCCGCCAGCAAGCATTTCTCCAAGAGGAAATTTCAAATCCTTAATTGGTTTTTAGGAAACTCCAAGGACAAAAAAAAAATTCAAACCATGCACAGGCCAGTCAGCCTTGTAATGGAAGAGTGACTGAATACCACAGCAGGAAAACTCTCCTGTGGGAATACCAAAGACCACAGTCCCATTGCTATCAAATACACAGCAGCTTTTCGGGGACTCTAGAGGTACAGAAATGGTTGCAAGAACCCTCTGTGGTTGGGAAATGGAGTCCTGTTCAACAATAAGTTATTGTTCAATCATTCTTAATTGTTTTTTTTCAAAAAATTTATATATATATGTACGCATATATATATATAATTTTACATATATATATATATATATATATATATATATATATATATATTGCTCAGTGGGTTCTTCCTCAGTGAAAATCAGATACATGGAAAGTTTCAATCCTAAAAAAAAAAGATATTTTCACATTTTCCTAGACCAAGTGGAAGCTGAAATGGAGTCAAGTGATTTTGAACAAACAGCATTGACTCATGGGGGAGCTTGATGGGACTACATCACTAAGATTCTGTTCCCTTTCAGGAGCCCATCTCCTGCCAAGTGGAGTCACTCCACCCATCAGTGTCGCTTTTCCCTCTTACCTCCCCCATTGTGAAGAGCATTGCTGTGCAAAAACTTTTCTCTTCAGTTCTTCACAAGAAGAATTGGGATAACTGTCATGAGAATCTTGAACCTCTCCAGTCCCCTCTGAGGTTCCATCTTTCTCCCTTTATGTCTCCTCTAAGACATTGTCTGAAGGACTCCATCAAAGGAGCAAAACTATCCTCAGAATGCCCCCTTACTCCCAAAACACACACACACACACACACACACACACACACACACACACACACACAC
>JAJPUD010001548.1:91015-159377 GCA_023553655.1 Myrmecobius fasciatus | reverse complement strand
AGGAAGGGAGGGAGGAAGGAAGGAAGGAAGGAAGGGAGGGAGGAAGGAAGGAAGGAAGGAAGGAAGGAAACAGTGAATGAGGGAAGAAAGAAGGAAAGAAAGAAAGAAATTTTACTATGGAAGACAAGTAAAGCAAGAAAGAAATTTACTAGTTATAGCTTCTGTGTGTCCAGGATGGATCCTCTCAAACTAGCATTTTTTGGTCAGCATTTCTAAAGTAGATGGCAGAATACTTAGGAAACAAGAAGGGAGCTACAAAATAGCTGGTTCCATCTGTAGAGCCAGGCCACTGATGCCCTTAAAGGCAATAAATACTCCTATAAAACCCTGAAGAACTTGGTACACTAGAAGATAAAAAGCAATCAGGAGAGCTCTAATATTTCCTCCTGCATTTTTTAATTAGCATGCAGGGCCAATCAGAGAGGAGGCTTGTTGATGGAAGATGCCAAAGTTGATTGATGTCACCTGTATCCCATCAGACTAATTGAAGCAGGCTGTCACATACATACACACACACACAAATGAAAAAACGGAGCCTTGAAGACCATGACAAAAAACGAAGTGATTTCAGGAAATAAGAATGCCATTTCAAGAAAGAGGCATCCAATATCGTTAATGCAAAGCAGAGAGCTTCGGCAGCTTAGAGATTCCCCCCGAAACTTCAAATGCTGAACTATTTGCCTTTAGCTAAGACCTCTAAATAAAAAGCATGCTGGAGAACCAAGAAATACACAATATTCTGTGTTTCATCCTCTCCCCGACTTCCAGGGAGCACAGGCATCCATTGTGGAAAGCCAACCTTGACACTGGAAACAAGATCCAGCTGCAGAAGTTCTGGACAGATATAATACTGTTTCTGTTCAGCCATGCCCACTAAAGAAGGACTAATGAGTGAGGGAAAGTAGTCCATTTGGGACACTCAGTCTCAATGACCACCAGATCTTGAGAAAGACAGGAGAGGACGGGGAAGAAGAGGGAAGGGAGGAACTACCCAGACTAAATATCCAGTGCAAGTTTCCCTCAAGATTATCACAGAAAAGTAACCTCCATTTTTAAACAGCCTAAGATGCTTCCCCTTTCCCCTCACTATCATCAACAGATAAATGGAGAGAAACATTTGGGAATACAAAGAAAGGCTCAGAAGGTGGAATTACAGAGCTGAAAGTAGTTTTACACATCAGTTAGCTATAGGCTGGAATAGATTTGGAAGGATCTTAAAGGTCATTCAGTCCATGCTACTCATTTTACAAATGAGAAAACTGAGGTCCAGAGACATTAAATAACTGGTCCAACATTGTACAAGAGAGCAGGTAGCAGAGTCGGGATTTGAACCTGAGCTCTCTGGCTCCAAAAATAGCATTCTTTCCATTTCTTTCCCCAATACCTCCCCAATATCCTCTACCTCCCCCAATAACTCCCTTTCCTGAAAAGAAACTCAGACACTAAACAGGGAAGTGATTTGCTCATGGTATCATTGCTAGTTTACAAGACAGTAAAGTAACTGAGAGGGAAGAGCATTAGATTGGGAGTTAGAGGTCTGAATCCAGTCCTGTCTCTTCCACATACAATCTGGATGATCTGAGCTAAATCATTTACATTCTTCAGATTTATTTCCTTATCTGTAAAATGAAGGGATTGGCCTAAATAGCCTCTAAATTTCCTTTCAATACTAGATCTTCTATCCTATCTGGTGGTGTACTGATGAATATTTAACAACCAGATCTCTAAAGGGGGAGGAGAGAACCACAGTATGACACATTTTCAAGTTTAATCTTCATTATTATCAATGTTTTCTCCATCTCTTTTTTAAGTCCATACAATTAACAAAACAATTGACCAAGCCCTGATTTGCAGCAAGTCGTTTCCAAGGTGTAGATGTTCACACTGAAAATTTAATCAGCCTCAGAGAGTCTATAGGAGCTGGTTTTAGGATCTAACTGCCACTGGTTCAACTGTTCTTGTATCATTGCAATGTCTTATCAGCTTACTGTATCTTTCCCTACCACCCCATCCCACTCCCTAAAAATCAGATATCAGCAGGGAAAATATTTCCAAAGGGTTATAGAAGTTAGACTTTTAGCATCCTTAGATACAATCAGTTTTGGTTTCCCAGTATTTTAGGAAGCCCAATTTTAAAAAAAAATACTTTAATCAGAGAATGGTTATTATAAAAGGATTCATTTTATTTTGAGTCCAAGCTAAAGATGGAGAATAAGTCATTGAGGATCTGGAAAAGCAGCAATTGTGGGTCTAACCACTTATCTACCATAAATTACATTGGCCTAAAAAGTATAAACTAAAGTCCACTGAGATGCCAGAACCATAAGAGCCACAGACTGCAAAAATGGACCTGAAAGGAACTTCAGCGATCATCTATTATTTACTTGGACTTGTGTAGTGTCACCTAAGGCCAGGATTTGAACTCAGGTCCACTAACTCTAAAGGCAGCATTGCCTCTTGCTAGAAAAAGTCAACATTTTAAGTAATATCAGGTACCCACTAGCTGTCATTTTGACTTGAGAGGGGCAAGTAGGTAGTGCAGAGGATATGATGCTGGGCTCAAAGTCAGGAAGATGAGTCTTCCTAAGTTCAAATATAGCCTCAGATACTTAAAAGCTATATGATCCTGCACAAATCATTTAACCCTACCTGCCTCAGTTTCCTCATCTGTAAAATGAAGTGGAAAAGAAAATGGCACATCACTGCAGCATTTTTGCCAAGAAAACCCCAAATAATGTCTTGAAGAATTGAACACAACTGAAAAATGACTCAATACCACCAGGATTAAGGCAAGTTGAGAGTTATGGACTACTGGAAGCAAAACCCAATTTCAACAGCATCATTTGTGATATCTTCAGTGTGTTGCTAAATCCCCAGACTCTAAAACAGCTTATAGCATCAGCAACCCTGCTGATGTTTCCTTCCATATTCAAAAACAGTAAATTTGTTTGATTTTGTGTGTGTGCATGTATACATACACACACACACACACACACACACACAAACTGCCTCAGACATTTACTGGCCATATCAGCCTCCTCATCTCTAAAAAACCAAGATAATGGTAAGTAGCACTCCTCCCGGAGTTGTTGTGAGGATCAAATGAGAACATGAATAAAATTCTATGCAAGTCTTAGAGTACTAAAACCCTAATGATTACTATTGCTATTATTATTGTTGTTATTACTGTTATTATTTCTACATTGCTTTTTGACCTTCCTCCAAAGCTTGGTTAAAACCTGTCTCCTCCATGAAATCTCCCTCAACTTTGAGGTTTCTTTTCACTCTAGACCCTGTGATTCTAACATCCAGTCGGCATGAATCAGTGAGCCAAGGAAGGGTGTCCTGCAGAGAAGTTCAGATTAAAGTGAATTTATCATCCATTATCAAGACCTACACCGGAAAGATGGTCTGAAAATCGGAGCGAGGGAAAATGGGAGTAAGTTGCAAAAATGCCAATTTTGGCTTGAGGAAAGAAAAAACTCTGTAACAGTTAGAGCTACCCAGAATTAGAACATGATGCTTCAATTCTTTTTGGGGTGGCTAAGAACTGGAAACTGAGGGAATGTGCATCAATTGGGAATGGCTAAAGAACTTGTGGTATATGATTGTGATGGAATATTGTTGTGGTATAGGAAATGAGAAGCAGAAAAACTTGGAAAGATTTACATGTACTGAGGCAAAGTGAAGTGAGCAGAACCAGAACATTGTACACAGTCATGGCAATATTATACAATGAAGAACTGTGAATGATTTAGCTATTCTAAGCAATTCAATGATCTAAGACAATCCCAAAGAACTAATGATGAAACGTGCTGTATGTCTTTAGAAAAACAATTGAAATATCTGAATATAGACTGAAGAATATGAATTTTTTTGCTTTCTTTCTTTTTGTTCAAGTCTTTTTGTACAGAATGACTAAAATGAAAATGTTTACATGATAGTACATGTATAATTTATATCAGATCGTTTACTATCTTGAGGAAGGGGAGAGGAGGAGAAAGAGAAGAAAGGATAGTATTTGAAACTCGGAACTTTTTTAATGTTAAAAAATGTCTCAATATGTAATTGAGAAAAAATAAAATTATTATTTTTTTAAAAGAATGGACTGTTTCTGGAGATAGTGAGCTACCTCTCATTAGAGGCCTTCAGGCAAAGGATAGCTAAACATTTCTCAGGAACATTGCCATAGAAACTGGAATTGCTGACCTCCTCTTCCGAGGTGCTATGACCCAGACTCGCCAAGCACAAGACCTGCTAGGATGAGACGATCACAAACCTAGCTAAAAGAAAACCTGGCTTCTGTCAGGGACAGGGTTGTCAGCCAGGGTGGCTGAGCTGGGCCTGGAAAGTCCCATCTTCCAATAGTCATGGAGCCAACAAATCAGGACCCCATTGTTTGCCTGCTCACACATTCTCTAGTTGTGGCTGACCCTGTTGCATCTACCACTTTTCCCAACTCCCATCTGTCTGATTAGCCACACACTGCCACTCAGATGCTCTCTCTGTTGTCTAAACCCATGCTCCCTCAGCTTCCCACATTATGCAGACTGATTCCTCAAAAGGCCAGAGTAGTGGAAGAGCACTGGACCTAGAGTCTAGAAGTCTTACTAGCCAAGTAAACCTGGGCAAGCCCTTAACTCTGTCTGCCTCAGTTTCCTTATTTGTAAAATGACCTCTGGCAAACCTCACCAGTATCTCTGCCCAAAAAAAACTCCAAATAGGGTCAGAAATAGTCAGATATGATTGAATAACAAGACAACCTGGCTTGACCATGACATCCCTCTCACCAACTGGTGGGAATAAACTAGATAGCAGCCTTCTTATCTCACCTCCAACCAGTCTGTATTTTAAAAATACTTATCATCTAGAATTTCTCTTAGAAATACAAAAATATGTAATTTCATATGAAATCATTTTAAAGGAATACTGCAATCCTAATCTAAACTCAGTAATTCTACTTGATTTACAAAGTCAAATAGTTTCCAGTTTGGGTTTTTTTCCAAAGAGGGAGGATGATTAAAGTAGCAATTTTTCTGTCTGTCCTTTTGGATCCTTTGTTTCGACTCCTCCTTTTTAACTCCCAAGAGCTACCTAAGCATTCCCAGGGCTATAGGATTGTACCAGATGCAGAGAGAGATGTAAGAAGCTGTGGTCCTACCAAATAAGAATTGATGTCCCTTTAGAGTCTGAAAAGTGTGGCCTTTTATGAAACAGATGATTGGTTAGTTTTTGGTTATTATGACCATTCCAATAGTCAAATGTAGCCTTCTTACTTTGGTTCAAATAGTAGAGTTTGAGTCACATGGCCACAGAATCTCCAAGCTGACCTAAAGTCAGGAAGACCTGAGTTCAAATTTGATCTGATACTTAACACTTCCTAGCTGTGTAATCCTGAGCAAATCACTTAACCCCAATTGCCTCAGCAAAAATAAATAAATAAATAAGAATCTCCAAGTTGAAAGGGGCTTCAAAGGCATCATGCCTGTGAAAAAACTTAGAGTAAAGCTCTGTATCAAGAAGGCCAGGACTGAATTTCTAACTTAGACTTCGATTGCTGTGTAACCTTTGAGCATGTTACTTAACCTTTCTGATCCTCAGTTTTCTCATCTGTAAAGTGAAGGTAATAATTGTAGATATACCTCACAATGATAATGTAAGAATTAGATTATATTCATATATACAGAGGGGAGGAGTGAGAAGGAAAGGGATAAGAGAGAGAGAAAGAGGAGGAAAGAAAAAGAAAGAGGAGGAAAGAGACAGAGACAAAGAGATAGAGATAGAAAGAGAGACAGAAACACTGAGAGACAGAGATGCACAGAGACAGAGAGAGGCAGATACAGAGAGAAAGAATGACAGAGAGAGACAGACACAGATACAGACAGAAAGGAAGGAAGGAAGGAAAGGAGGAAGGGGAGGAGGGAGAGAGGGAGGAAGGAAAAGAAAGGGGAAAAAAGGAGCCAGATATAAAGACAGAAAGGGACAGGGAGAAAAGGAGGAGGAAAGTGAGAGACAAAGACAGACAGAGACAAAAATAGAGACAGAGCAAAGGAGGGAAGGAAGAAGGGAAGGAGAAAGAGAAAGAGAACAAAGAGCAGAGGAAAGAAAGAGAGAATTACAGAGAGACAGAAAGGCAGACCGCCATTGTAAACCCTCAAAGTACTAAGTAAATGTGAGCCATTATTAGTCCAGCCCATACTTATGCCAGAATCCCCCTTACAACATATCTAGTCAATGGTCCTTGAGCCTCTACGTCAAAGCCTACAGAAGACAGGAAATGGCCACTTTCTAGGACAGCCCATCCCCCTGGAGGACAGCTTAAATTAGGTTTTTTTTATTTATTTGTAATACACATTGCTTTATGAATTATGTTGGGAAAGAAAAATCAGAGCAAAAGGGAAAAACCATGGGAGAGATTTTTTAAAAAACAGATAAAAGAAGTGAGCATAGCATGTGTTGATTTACATTCAATCTCCTTAGTTCTTTTTCTGGATGCAGATGGCATTTTCCATCCAAAGTCTATTGGGATTTCCTTGGATCACTGAACCACTGAGAAGAACCAAATCTTTCATAATTGCATCTCACATTCTTGCTGTTATTTTGTACAATGTATTCCTGGTTCTACTTCTTTTGTGCAGCATCAGTTCGTGTAAACCTTTCCAGGCCTTTCTAAAATCATCTGGTTCATCATTTTTATAGAATAATAATATTCCATTACCTTCATATATCACAGCTTGTTCAGCTATTCCCCAATTGATGGGCATCCATTCCTTTTCCAATTCTTTGCTACCACAAAAAGAGCTGCTACAAGTATTTTTGCTCATATGGGTACTTTTCCCTTCTTTATGATTTCCTTGGGATACAGACCCAATAATGGCACTGCTGGGTCAAAGAACATGCACAGTTTTATAGCCCTTTGAGTGTAATTCCAGAATGCTCTACAGAATGGTTGAATCATTTCACAACTCCACCTACAATGCATGTGTCCCAGTTTTCCCACATCCCCTCCAACATTTATCATCATCTTTTCCTGTCATCTTAGCCAATGTGAGAGGTGTGAGGTGGTACTTTAGAGTTGTTTTAATTTGAATTTCTCTGATCAATAATGATTTAGAGCATTTTTATATAATTGTAGATGATTTTAATTTCATCATCTGAAAATTATCTGTTCATATCCTTTGACCATTTATCAATTGGGAAATGACTTGTATTCTTATAATAATAAAAAAAATCTTTAGATTATTTTAGAAATAGGACCCTTGGGGGGCAGCTAGATGGTGCAGTGGATAGAGCACTAGCCCTGCAGTCAGGAGGACCTGAGTTCAAATCTGGCCTCAGACACTTAACTTTCCCTAGCTGTGTGACCCTGGGCAAGTCACTTAACCCCAATTGCCTCAGAAAGAAAAAAAAGAAAGAAATGGGACCCTTATCAGAAATACTGTCTATAAAGATTTTTTCCCAGCTTTGTACTTCCATTTTAACTTTGTTTTTGCTGGGTTTGTTTGTGCAAAAACTTTTTAATTTAATGTAATCAAAGTTGTCCATTTTGCCTTTAATAATGTTCTCTAGTTCTTCTTAGGTCATAAATTCCTCCCTTCTTCAAAGATCTGATAGAGAAATTATTCCTTGTTCTCCTAATTTGTTTATGGTATCATCCTTTATGTCCAAATCATTTATCCATTTTGACCTTATTTTAGTGTGGGGTGTGAGTTGTTAGTCCAGAAGGCAGGAAATGGCCACTTTCTAGGACAGCCCATCCCACTGGAGGACAGTTTTAATTAATGAAGAAGGTTTTCCTTACTTAAAGCTAAGATTTGCTTTTCTGTATCATCCACCTATCAAGATTTTCTGGCCCAATGAAATAACAAGTATTTATTAAATACCTAATATGTGCCTGATGCCATGTTAGGCAGAAGGGATACAAAATCAAAAGAGAGACAATCTCTGCCCTCATGGAGCTTATGTTCTAATATGGGAGATGGTGTGTACATATATGGTTTATGTTATTGTTGTAGTTCAGTTGTGTCCTACTCTTTGTGATCCCATTTGGGATTTTCTTGACAAAGATACTGGAATTATTTGCCATCTCCTCCAGCTCATTTTACAGATGCAGAAATTGAAGCAAATAGGATTAAGTGACTTTTCCAGTATCACCCAGCTAATAAGTATCTGAAGCTGTATTTGAACTCAGGACTTTCTAACTCCAGTCCTGGCAATATTCCAAAACTTGAGTTAAGGAGGAAGTTTTGCAATAGGTTAATGGAGAGCTGGACTTGTACTAAGATTTTAGTTCTTTGAGTGAAGGGAACATATATAAGAGATGTTTTCTATTTTATTTTTGCTGGTGCAATTGGGATTAAGTGACTTGCCCAGGATCACACAGCTAGGAAGTATTAAGTGTCTGAGGTCGGATTTGAACTCAGATCCTCCTGACTTCAGAGCCAGTGCTCTATCCACTGTGCTATCTAGCTGCCCCTATAAGAGATGTTTTCAAGGTAAAAACAACAAGATTTGGCAACAGACTGGATGTGTGAGGTAAATGAACTTATCCAGATCCATATAGTTCATAATGGTAGAGTCAAAATTCAAACCGAGGCTCTAAGTTCTTAGATTAATCTTTTTTTTTTCCTTGCACATATCCTTGCACATGGTTAGGTACTGGGTAGATGTTTGTTAGACTGAAAAACTAATCAAATTTCTACTTTTCTGAGCTGTCACTTGCTAAATATTTGGTGGTAAATAGCAGATAAAACCAGCCAAATGGCTGCCTCTTGGTGCCTTCAGACAGGAAATACTTGAGTGAGAGATCGCAATGTGGTGGTGATATTATCTCTTCAGAATCTCTCTGTTTGAAAGATTATACCCTTGCTGCCAGTCACCCCCACAAAACAACTCCCTAGGGTCCTTCCCCTCTCTTTGATAATTCCCAGGCACAAAGACAGCCTCAGGATTGAGTCAAGATGAAAATGACATTCTACAAAGAGCCAAACCAAAAGCCCCACTGATAGCCTACAGATTTTAATATATCCATAGTGCTAGAAATGATTTTCTTGTCATGTGCTGTCTTTCTGAAAGAAAGCCTAGAAAAACAACATTTAGTATTGTTTGGATGGTTCTTTCTCAATCTTAGATGTTTAAGTATATACTCACAGCTAGCAGGATGGCCCTATTAACCACATCACCTGGATGCCCCTTGTCACTATGCCTTTGGAACACTCACCAGGCCTGTGTCCTTTTGATGTGTAAGGCAAGGGAGTAGCATTTTACTATGGGGAAAATCTCAACTTAGGATATTCTGCTGCTTTGGGAACTAGTGGAATAAGGGTCAGACAAAGGAAAACCCACTCTCCCCAGGGCATCGTGCAATAAGCATGTGCCCCCCTATCAGTGGCTACATTTCTCATGAGACCCCAGGCCTTCAGGCTGAAGGCAATCTAAAATTTGAATTCGGTACTAGTAATGAGATATTATCACCTTAAGGAGGTAGGGCAGAAAGGAAGAATATAGCACAACTCAAAGCAGAGAAAATGGAATCTCCTAGAACCACAAAGACTGAGTGAGGCCCCCAGAGTAAATACATCCTAGTTGTGAGAAAAAAGACAAGCAAAAACGTCAAAAAATTTCACCATTTTCCCCATTTATAGATAGGAAATATACTCATTTGATAATGAGTATATTTGAGAAAACATTTGATAATGGTTTCCAAGATTGTGTCTCATTTTTACTCCTTTTGCTTTTCTGCTCCAATTAAGTGCTTTTATAATATTTACAATTATCGTTGTTCTAGGTTTCTCTTAGTAAAGGAATCACTGAGAATCTGAAATCAAGTTGACTTTAGAATCCCCTAGCTATTAAGGCTCAGAAACATAATTTTTGGTTCCAATTCTACCAGTTTCTCCATTGAGAACCCAAATCTATGAAACAGTACTAGGGGCATATAGGACACAAGAAGAAAAAAAATATATAGCATCATACAATACAGGATGACAACAGTAGTCAGGTAGGTTTTAATAAATTTGCCATGGGGTAGCTAGATAGCTCAGTGCATAGAGCACCAGCAGTGGAATCAGGAAGACTTGAGTTCAAATAAGGCCTCAAACACTTAACACTTATTAGCTCTGTGACCTTGGGCAATTCACTTAACCCCAATTATCTCAAAAAAAAAAGAACTTGACAAAAAGACCCCAAATTCTCTCTTGCTAGTGGCCCAGTGTCACTTGACTTGTAATCAGGAAGTACTGAATTCAAATCCCATCTTGGATATTTATTTAGCTCTGCAACTCTGGGCAAGTTCTTTACCTCTGTTTCCTCATCTGTAAAATGGGGATTGAAATTGAATACTACTTGCCAAGGGGATTGATGTGATGATCAAATGGGATGCATAAATAGTGTGCTTGAAGGTTTGGAAAGCTGGAATAATCACTTGCATTTATAGAACCCTTTAAGGACCGCTAAGCCCTCCATAAATACTAGCTATTATTCTAATACACCTGGCAAATGGTAGACATTTAATAAATTCTAGGTCACTTCATCCAGCCGTTGATGGCTGCCAACTCTAAAATGACAACTTTACTGTTTTATTCAGACTGAGCTGGTAATCTCCACAAACACTTGACCATTAGGCTTTAGCATCAACATTATTAATTGGTATTAATTTCCATTCCCACAACCCCACCTTGGTAAAAATGGTTGGAGGCTACTTAATTTGAATAGATGCTCAGGTTATCTCAATGATCATTTAAATCTTGAAGACTGCATGGTATTCCCAACAACCTTAGCACTAGTCTCATGGGAAATTATGATTGAAGGGATCTTACTAATTATTTGCTCACCACAATAGTAATCAGGTTTTAGCTTGTCTTCAGGGCTATTTCTGAGGGCTTGAGGGGGGCTACAAATTGCAGTTTTCTGACACATCTTGTCATAGATCCTTAAAATATGATATGTCTAAGGACTTAATGTTATATGAATTATGAACATCATCAGATTCCAATGGAGGTTAACCACTGTGACTGTTCTTAATGGTCTTTCATATGGACTTTTAAAAATATTTTCTCTGAAATCAGTCCTTTCTCCCCACACACAATCTGAATTCCTCAACTGTGAATTTTTAAGGAAAGCATTAGTATTAACCCTCTACAATCTGAGCAAGTCTGAACTCATATACAGATTTTGTATAATGTACATTTTATGGGGTCTACAGATAATGTTAGCAAGAGCTCTCTTTCTACATAATGTAGTTAACATTGCAATTAGAAAATGGAATGAGGCACTGAGTAGGATCTTGTCTTGGGCCATGATAGATACAAAATTTGGTTTGGTCAAATGGCATCACTGTAATCTCTACCTGCCAGGAAATCTTGCCCATGAAATCCCCAAAATGGCTGCATTAAAGCAAATGGCTACTCTGTGCTATAAGCAGCTGAGCCCTTGCTAGATTATTGATTCATGGTATGAATATTAAATCAAACTACTTCAAGGACATGTGATTCCATTGGCTTTTCATAGAGCACATCCTTATCTCTCTGTGAATTAGGAGATGGTCTTGAGTAGTTGTGGCCAAAAAGTTAACTAACCTGGCATTCTGCATCTCCATACATCAGGGGGGTGACTTTGAGACAATAAATATATAGTCTGTTGCTCCCTTTATGAAATAACTTATTCTTAATACAGAAAATTTCTTATGGCACAAGGGAGTTTATTGTGTGATAAGCTTTCAGAGTAGCATAAAAAAGCACAATTTTTAATATTTGTCTAGAGTTCACAAATGTATTATATTCAATAAGTCCACAAGATCATTAAGTCTCTCAGTCTTTGGAATACAGTTCAGTCATTTTTCAGTTATGTCCTACTCTTCATGATCCCATTTGGATTTTCTTGGCAAAGATATAGGAGTAGTTTGCCATTTCCTTCTATAGTTCATTTTACATATGAGAAAACTGAAGCAAAAAGGGTTAAGTGCCTTGCCTAGGCACAAGAAAGTAAGTGTCTCAAGGAAGATGAGACACCTTGACTCTAAGCGCAGTATTCTATCCAGTGTGTCACCTATGAGACACAAGATACCATAACAAGAAATTTCACCTTGACAGTCTCTAAGTTCACTTCCCATGGTTAAACTAGGACTATCAGAATCAGAGCATTTCTGTTCCAGGCCCTCAATTTCTTTTGCTTCAAAATAGAAGATCATTCTCTCAATATATGAATCACACAAATTGGGCAATCTTCAATATGTTCATTAAATATACAATAATGAATGATTATAGGAAACTTGTATTTGACAAATGTAAAGATTTAAGCTTTGGGGATAAGAATTCATTATTAGGTCAAAATTTGGGAGGGAATGTAAAACAGTCTGTCAGAAATTGGAGATAGATCAATATCTTACACCATTTACCGAGATAAGGCCAAAATGGATACATTCTCTAGATGTAAAGGGAGATATCACAAGAAAATCAGAAGAATATGAAACATATTACCTATCAGACTTATGGATAGAACAATTTATGAATAAATAAGATAGAGTGAATTGAGCTATAAAATGGATAATTAGATAAAATTTTTAAAGTTTTATACTAATAAAACTAATATAGCCAAGATATGAAGGAGAGCAGAAAATGGGAAGAAAGGGAATTTTATTGACAGTTTCTCAAATAAAGGTCTCATATCTCAAATATATAAAGAACTTTTGTCAAATATAAAAGAATATGTCATGCCCCAATCAATGAATAGTCTAAGGATATAAATAGGCAATTTTTCAATGAAAATATCAAAACTATATGGATAAATTTTATATTGGGTAAATTTTATAGGAAGGAAAAGAGACAACTATTGAAGGGGATGTGGAAAAATTGGAACATTAATTGAGTGTTTGCAGAACTGTGAATTGATCCAACCATTCTGGAGAGCATTCTGGGATTGTGCCCAAGGAGTCATAGAACTGACTCAAAAATACCACTATTAGGTCAGTTTCCCAAGTTGATTAGAAAAAAAGGGAAAGAACTTACATATTCTAACATATTTATAGCAGCTCTTTTCCAGCAGAACTGGAAATTGAGAGGATGCTTATCTATTGGGGAATGGTTGAAAAAGTTGTAATATATAATGGTGAAGGAATACTATTGTGCTGTGAGAAATGATGAGCAGGTTGATTTTATTTTATTTTGCTTTTTGCTGAGGCAATTGAGCTTAAGTGACTTGCCCAGGGTCACACAACTAGGAAGTGTTAAGTGTCTGAGATCACATTTGAACTCAGGTCCTCCTAACTTCAGGACTGGTGCTCTATCCACTGCACTACCTAGCTGCCCCTATGAGCAGGTTGGTTTTAGAAAAACATGGAAAGACTAGAATGAAATAATGAAGAGTGAACTGAGAAGAACTAAGAGAATGTTGTAAACAATAACAGTGATACTGTTCTAAGAACTTTGAATGACTAAATCAATTTGAATATTACAAATATTCAAATCAACTACAAAGGACCTATAAGGAAAATGCTATCAACATCCAGAGAATGAACTGATAAATAGAAGTATGTATAATATGATTTTACATGTATTTATATTTATATATGTATGTATCTGTGTGTATGTCTAATGGTAGTTTTCTCTAATGCAGCATGGTAAAGAGGGAGAAAAAATTAAAATGCAAAGCAGAGAACAGAAGGAAACTAGAAAGAAGCATAGAAAAGCAGGATAGCTTTGAAAATAACATTTAGTATTTATTACATAGTTTTTCAAAAAACATTAAAAGTGTGAAATGGGATTCATGGCTTTGTATTGAATTATCTTTTTATACTGTGCTTTGTACGTGGATATGATTTTTCTTTTTTGTCTTTTTGAATTTAAGCATAAAATAAATTTTTAAATAAAACTTACAGTAGATTTTTTTAGGAACAAGCCTACATATGCCCATATTCAGTTGACTAATGTAGTATTCAGCAGTGACATTAATGCTAAGACTATCTGTTATTAGGGTACCCTCTGGGGTATTTCATAAGGTATTTTGAGAGGCCTCCAAGATAACAGAATCATCTTACTGTACAATCTCATGAATAAATCCCAGTCTCAGAAAACAATGAAGCAAGCAACTAGAAGAACTCAGAAAGATCAAGATGATTCAAAGGAGATTTTTTTAAAAATAAATAACATAATCTCAGAAAGCATTTATGGCAGGCTTATTGCCAGTAGACTGAAATCTCCAGCACTGACTGATAAACTTCCATCAAGCATTAAAAATATGTCCTTTATAAGCATAGGGCAAGGATTAAGACTATCCATAATCTTAATCCATAAAGATTTCCCTTATATCTTTCCATTATTTTTAGCTCTCATGATATGGATGTCTAGAGAGTTTTCCCCCCTTCAATGATCTCCTGCTATTCTCTTACCTAGGATATTGTAACAAAGGCAAGAGAATGCAACTAGGTGATGCTGTGGATAGAACACCCAGCCTGGAATCAAGAGTACAAATCTGACCTCAGACATTTATTAGCTAAGTGATTCTGGGCAAATCACTCTACCCAGTTTACCTCAGTCTATAAAATAAACCAGAGAAGAAAAGGGCAAACCATTCCACTAGCTTTGCCAAGAAAATCCCAAAAGGGGTCACAAAAAGTCAGACGTGACTTAAAAACGACTGAACAACAACAAAAGTAGAAAGAGGCTTAGATTGGGAGTCAGGACCTCAGGATTTTAAACCTCATTCTGTAACACCAGATCAAATCATTTGCCATCCCCTGGTATCCATTTACTCATCTGTAAAATGAAAGTTGGACCAAAAGATTCCATTGGCCTCTTCCATTTCTAGCATTCTATGAGTCTATGTGGAAATGATCTTAATCTACCACAAGGAATGACGCAGACTAACAACAACAATGGACTTTAGTGCAACAAGTATTGAGAAATATCAGAAACTTCCACTGAGGAGAGATTATGAAATTTCCTACCCTAGAGATATTGGGAAATACAGATAGATAATATGAACATTTGAGATTATTTTAATCTGCATATTAGAAAAATGATTCTAGCTTTTCCTTTAAATTGCTTTGTTATTTACAAATCACTTTACTCCTCTCTGTCTTCTTTTCTTCCTATGAAAAATGAAGGATTTGGACTCAATAATTTCCAAGATCCCTTCCAGTTCTAATACACCAATTTTAGTATATTGATGGGTAATTCATACATGCTTCTGGGTGAATAGGAAAAGATATATTTTGTCTATATCTACCTACAAATTCACTATGCTCTAAGAATATAGATCATGACTGTGATAACTGCCTAATTTCTGACTGGCCATCATTGAGGGGTAGAGTCAAAGAGGCCATGAACTATGGAGCACCCCTCCTTATACCCCTTCTTAAAGAGGAGTCATGTCTCCCAACAAAGCCAGAAATATGGATTAATTCCAATCAATAAACCCTTTGTTAGGCAAGAGAAAATTTCTTTCTGGTCTTCCCTCAACAAATCTATATAGATCTTCACTCACACTCAGGCTCAATTCAATTCAACTAAATAATTATGTGCCTATGCAAGACAAACAATCCATTCTCAGTCTCAGAAGACTGAATCTAATAAGGTCCATTGCATCTCACAAACATTTATTAAGTACTATTATCTATAAGTAAGCTCAGTTACAAAATGAATAAAAAAGCCCTGACCTCAAGAAGCTTACAATCTCCTAGAGAAATATGACATATAAACTTGAAATATATCTATGATGATCTCAAGAGGAAGGGGAGATTTCTAACAAATAAGGGAATTAGAAAATTCTTCATGATATTTTAAACTAAATAAATGATAACATGGAAGATTTTTAACATAATCATATATGAACTTCATTTCAATATTGAACTTTTACACCTCTATAAAAGTTAACAATATTTGACTCAATATAGGATAAACACTGCCTTAAATCTGGTTCCAAATTAAGTTTAATTTTGTATTTTGATTAAATTAAAATTAAAGAATTAAAGCAAAAATGGTTACTTCCAAAAAAATTTAAGTTAAATTTTTAATGACCACTTACACAAATATGTAAATAGTAGCAGAATTTTATAATCTCTTTTGCTGAAAGCTCAAAATTCTTATTAATTTTAAGCATTTAACCAATTAATGAGAATGAATAGCTCTTTATTACATAAAGTATTTGCTTTTCTCTTGGCCAATGATAAGAACTATATTAAATGATAAATATATTTAAAAGGCACTTGTATATGTTGATTTGTTTTAATAACATTTGAGCATATTGAAAATATGTTTTGAATGATGACATATGTATAACTATGTCAAATTGCTTGTCTTCTCAATGAGGGGAGAAAGAGAAAGGGAGGGAAAGAAAGGATTTGTAATTCAAAGTTTTAAGAAACAAATGTTTAAAATTTATTTTACATGTAACCGGGAGGGAAATAAAATGATTTGCAAAATAAATTGAAAAAGAAATGTTTCTATCTAACTAAACTTTATAAAGAAAAGAAACCTTTAGATATGACTTTTTTTTCTCTTCTACCACTGATACACTTACATAAATGCTACTAGATGATTGACCATTATTGCTAATCAGTTAATTTGAAAATTTGCCAGATAGAAGAATTGCAAACTAAGTGAATGATATGTTTAAATTGGGAAAGTCTTAATACTGCAATAAGGGTCAATATGAAGTTTGTTTCTCCAAAATATCTGTGATAGTTTCAAGATGACATATAATCTGCATGTCCAGCAACAATGGTTTTTAAAACCTGCCATTTGTGTTGCAAGAATGCAGACATCTCTTAACATCTTAATCACATGATTACGCAGCTAATGAGGTACAATTACAGGGTAACAAAATGGAATAAGGAAACTACTCTGGTTCAGTATACAGAATGCAAGCAAGGATATGTGCTTGCATATGAACATCCAATGAGAATCTATTTATTCCTAAGAGTCAAATCCTTATAGTGGTTTGGAAACAATATGATGACAAGTTGAGAAATTTTGAGAACGGGTTGTACTCATTCAAAAGTAGCCTTTGTGATGTAATCACTGCATGAATACCAAAACTGATATGTACTTGAACATGACAGCTTTGAAACATTGCAGAAACAAACCTAGAATGCTTTGCATGTGCATGCTTGTTATTACAGAGGAGAAAATATATTTTAAATAACTAACATTTATAGCATAATTGGGCAATTATGTCTTGTTTAAAGTGCCACTGAAGAATTTTTAGCACAAATACTTTGAACCATTGTCACAAACCACACAGTAGATAGTACATAAGGAGAGCTTTAAAGAAAGCACAGGATTATAAAACAGAGTTGAGGAGAGAGTGCATAGAGCACAAACATCAAAATTATAGAGGCAGAAAATGAGTAGTTTGGAAACTACTGAGTAGGCCACATTAGTCTGATAATATGAAATTGAATAAGATGATATTGAATAGTGGTAAATGCAAAAGAATTATACTTGAGTTCAGGAAAAAAATCAATGTGTAAGTACAACATCATTATCCATAAGTACCCAACAGCTCAAGTGAAAAAGATCTAGGGGATTTAATGAAATTTAAGCTCAATATGAATCAACAGCATGATACAAGAGAAAAAAAAGACTATCATGATCTTAAGATTCATTAATAGAAGTATCATATCCAGAAGGAGAGAGGTTTGCCCTAGCCCATGCTCTGTAATAGAAAAACCACATCTGAAACATCACATTTAATATGAATTTTGACAAATTGGCTTCAATTTGTCCAAAGATAGGCAACTAAGGTCATGTAGGAACTTGAAATCATGCCATATGAGGATCAACTGAAGGAAATGAGGATGTTCATCCCGAAGAAAAAAAGATTTAGATGAGACATTATAGTTGTCTCAAGTATTTGAATGAGCATGTGGAAGAAGGATTAGGCTTCTTCTGCTTGGCCCTAATAGCCAAAACCAGTAACCATGGATAGAATAACTATAATATAATCAACATAAAGTTAAAGGAATATAAAATTTGAAACCAAAGGATGTGGGTTTGAATTCTGGATCTCTCACTTACTGCATGTGACCTTAGATAAGTCATTTTCTGGGCCCCAGTTATCTCATTTGTGAAATGAGGGGGTCATATTAGATGATTTCTGAGGTACCTTTTAGCTCTAAGCCTATGATTTCATGAATTAAATAGAAATGAAAATTTTAATTATTCAAAACTAATAATCCGTCAATGAGTATTTTTTGAGTATCACTGTGCTAATCTCTAGAGTTACAAAGAATGGCAAAAAAAAAACAAAAACAAAGAGGGAGTTCAAAGAGCTCACAATCTAATGAGGTGAGACAACATACAAACAACTATGTAGAAACAAGATCTAAACAGGATAAATTGAAGGTAGCCTCAAAGGGGAGATACTAAGATTAAGGAGGACGGGAATGGGATTCTTGCAGAAGACAGGACTTTAGCTGAGACTTGAAGAAAGCCAGCCATACTAAGAAGCAGAAATGAGGAGGGAGAGAATTCCAGGCATGAGAGACAGCCAGGCCTTTGGAATGTACAAAAATGATTGCATCTGAGCCTTACAACAGCCCTGTATGGTTAGTGTCACCACTATTACTGCTCATTTTATACAGATGAGAATGCCAAGGCTCACTAAAATTCAGTGACTTGCTCATTAAAAAGTGTCCAAGGCAGGATTTGAACCCAAATTTTTATTCTCCAACCCCATTCCCTTTTCCCATAATTTAGGAAATGTATGATCTTGAGTAAGTCATTCAACTTCCCTAAACTTCAGTTTCCTTATCTGCAAAATAAGAATAGTAATACTTACAATATTTATCCCACACTGTTTGGTCATCCTTAAAATATTATCTAAGTGAGTAATTATGATGAGAGAGATCTAAGGCAAATCCAAAGATGTCCAGGCCCTGACTAATTACAAGCTCTTCCAATTCTCTTTCTTTCTTTCTTTTTCTTCTTTTCTTCCTTTCTTTCTCTTTTTTCAAGCTAGTTGGAAATGTTGGTTGTGCTGAATGTATCCCATGAGTATATTCCACAGTTGCTAATACTGATGTAAGTAAACTCTTGTTTGGGAAATAGTGAGAAATATTATGCTGGAGGAATTTTCTCCTGTGCATTCAGATGTATTTCTCACAGGGATGGCTAGTATCACACCATCTTCATTGTCTTTGCTGTGTCCTTGTCCCTCGGCAGTCCTAAAATGGCTTCCTATGACCTCTCTCTTTACCCCTGAATCTTCCCTACAAGATCCATGGAAGAGAACTTATTTTAAGCTCCCAGATCAGAACAGCAAGATTTTAGGGAGGATGGTGTCTCAGAGCTCCTCCCAGCCTGCAAACGCTATTCAGCTCAATAACTCTATCAGATCATTTGCACAGGGTAAGATCTGTTTATTCAACTATGATCATTGGAAATAATTAAGGGCTGTAATGAATCCTCTTTGGGCAATGGCTATAACGCAGTCTGGCTCCTTGGCACAAATAATTATATGTCTGCTGAAACCACCTTGGTAATGTGCTGTAATCAGGGTCACTTTTCTATAGCCTCTTTATAGGGCACATAAATAGAGAGCAGTTAGGTTGGAGGTTTTTTAAAACCATTTTTCAAACACAATAACTTGCTTTTGACCCTGTCTTACTGAGGCAGCCGATAGAGCAGAGATTCAAGAAACCTGAGGTCTAGCTGCTTTACCACACCAGTGATTGAAGGCATGGGAAGAGTCCTGAAATTCAGTGAAAAGAGAGAGTTTGGTCAAGTGGGCCTAATTCTGAAACTCCAAAAAGCCACACTATAGACTCTTTTCCTCACTGTTGATTAATGGAGAGAATGAGGGAGTTGGTGGGAAAATGGAAGATAAGTGAAAGTTTGGCCAGTCTCCTGATTATGTAGAGAAACTGGAGGAAAGCATCCACCATCTCAGGAGTTTTTGCTGACACTCTCAATGATGAGTCCTGGATGAAATATTTCAAGGCTCTTAGAGATCCCACCTTTGGAAAAGCTGGAGAAAGGTTACATTCAGGAGCGATCGATAATAATACATCAGGTAGGTGGTCTAAGCAGTGAACTCCATGAAGACATCAGGGAACAAGAAGCAAGTAATCTCCTAGGCAGAGGAAAGAAATAAACAAGCATTTATTAAATACCTTCTATGCCCCAGACATAAGTATCATCTCATTTAATTATTACACCAATCTGGAAAGGGAGGTGCTATTCTCCCCTTTATTTTGCAATTGAGGAAACTGAGGCAGACAGAGATTTAAGCAATTTACCCAGCATCAATCAGATACTGAGAGTCTGAGATATAATTTGAACTCAGGTCTTGCAGACATCGGATCCTGCACTGGATCCATTGTGTCACCTGGATGGAGTTAGACCCAACTTTTCATTCAGCCCTAAAACTCATGCAAAAGTTTGCTCCAACTGCTGATATTCATTTTCCACAACTTTTTTTGTCAGAGCTTATGAATCTTTGAACGTGTTTCCCAAACAGCCAAGGGGACAAGAAAGATAAACTTTCACTCATTTGGTATCTGTGAGCTGGTTTTATTTTTGGTTTATACTATTTATTTCTCTTTCAATTAAATGTTTGATTGTTGCAATGCTATTCCTTGCCTTGGTCTGTAAATGTGGTAGGCAAATGATCCATTCAGTGTCAGAAGTTTTCAGTTTTCTAACTGGGTGGATACAGAAATGAGATATAAGGGCAAATTGCCATCAAAAATCCTCATGATTTCTCAAGGCTCCAAGAGTCCAGAGCTGGTTAGTCCACAGCATACAATTAGAACTAACAAAGGGTAACAGGAACATTCCCCTATTTATGCCACTCCCTGTAATTGGAATTCCTTCTTCTCCACCATCTATCCAAAGAGCCAGTTCAAATGGCACCTCCTGCATAAAATGTTTCCTATCCCCACTAGCAAGAACTGAAATACTGAATAGGACTCTGGTCTCAGAATAAGGAAGCCCCCTCTGACACATTCTGGCTTTGTGAGCAAGTCACTTAAGTTTTCACTGTCCCAGGCAACTGTCTATTTTAAAGTATTTAAGTAATTAAACATACTTCAAATTGGTCAAAGCTATTATCTTATAAATAATTCCCCAGGATTTCTGCCCAGTGAAATTCTAGGCCCAGACCCCCCCCCCAAAAAAAGGAAACCTACCAATAGGATGTAATCTATCTATCCTTCATGTCTTTTACTATAATTATCATCCATTTAATTTATAGATGTGCCATCTTCTCTATCTAGATTACATACTCTTTCTAGGTAAAGATAGTGTGTTATTTATCTTTACATTCCTTACGGCACCCAGAATCCTCAGAAGAACTACCTTAATCTGGGCTACTGGTCTCATTTGTCAAACACTGCATTCATCAAGTCTTCCTTTTTCATATTTTGATCCCCAGCAACTAGTTCAGGATCTGGCGTGCAGTAGGTACTTAATAAATGCTTATTAATTGATTGGTTACAGTAAATAGTTATTCATAACTAAATGCTAAACAATGACAATATCTTAGGAGCTCCTTAGACTGTACTCCTGAGGTCACACAGCTGTTGTCTGTAGCCTTTCCCACTGAGAGATTACCACTGAGAGAGGAGAAAAAAAAATGTACCATGTAATTAAATAGGGTCCCTGAGGGTTGTCCAACATTGGAATGAATGGACCAAAGAAATTGTGAAATTCCCTTCTCTGGAGGTCTTTAAAGGACAAATTATCATGCCTAAGATGATTGAGGCATAGTATCACCTGAAGAAAGGGACATAGACTAGATCCTTCAGGCTTTCTTATTCCATCATAATAATCTATAATTCAGTGATAATAAACACATAGCTAATGGTCTCTCAATATGACTATTATGCACCATGAGTACTAAAAATAATTTGTAATAAGAAATAGAAGTATTTATGAGTACCATTTTCTTTTTTACATTAAGAAAATTAATAAAATCTGTCCAATTACTGATCTCTTTTCTCTTCTCCTCCTCAGTGCATCCTACATACAATTACCAGAAGTATCTGAAAAAAATGCTAACTCTGGAATTAAGAGAAAGCTGGGTTCAAATCCCTGCTGTGACACTAGCTGTACGACTTTGGGCAATCTTTAATTTCTGTCAGCTACATCTGTAAAATGAATATAATATCCATGCTCGTTGTATAACAGTGTTGTCATGAGGAAAGACCTTTGAAAAGCCTAAAACACTATTTCTGAACTACTACATGCATCAAGAGTTACCCTGTTGTACTAACTACATGGAAACACTTAGCCCCCAGAAGCAAATAAATCTAATAGCTAAGTGGGTACACTGCAGCAATAAGATAATAGCCTCCTTTGTATCACCTTTTAACTACTTTTCCAAAGAAGTTTCTTAGAATTATGAAATGGTCTAGAGTAGTCAACCTGTTATAATTATTGAAAAGAATATTTTGCTGACTGACATGTGGACATATTTTTCAATCTACTACCCCTATGGCCAACCATCTATAGGAAAGGAGGTGAGGGCCACACCTGAGGCATTTCCAATCCATGTAGTCATGGATGAAAGGAGTCTTAGATCAAAGAATGTTATTGATTGATTGGTTACATTAAATATTTATCAGTAATTAAATGCTAAACAATGATAGTATGACGATATATTAGAATCTTCTTGGACTGTTCTCCTGAGATCATCCAGTTGTTGTCTGTAATCTTTGGGGAGCAAATTTGTCTAAATATTTCATTTTACAGATGAAGAAATTGAGGTCCAGGGAAGCTCAATGACCTAGTGATAGAATCAAGTTAGAATTCAAATCTCCTGATTCCTAGTCTAATGTTACTTCTACTATTCCATACAAATCCTTGAGTTTGGTTTCAGACTTGGGTGCTTTCTACAATATTTTGAATATAACATCCCGGGGTGGAGGGGTATCACTGCTCTGACTTAAGAGGCAAACAATTAATTGGTTAGTGTATACAGTTAACAAGGCCAAAACTTAGCCTCAAAGGAGATGCCAGAAGATAACCTATCTCATTCCCTGCCCTGGAGAGGTGGGGAGCTATGGGTACCATACTGACTGTACTGTAAGACTTAGTTAGCATGATAGTTAATTTTGCTGAATTCCTTTTTTTTTTCTTTGCTCTTTTATTTCTTCCCCACCCTACCCCAAACTATGGTTCTCTAGACAGGAAATGGGGACCAGAATATATTTGAAAATAAAAGTGACATAGAAATAAAAGATATCCTTAAAAAATTTTAAACAAAACATATAAGCCTTCTAAATTCAATATTCTCAAAAGTCAATCAGGTTTGCTGTATTCCAGGGCTGTACCCTGGCAGTCATCTTACAGATAGATTAGTCACAAGATGCGATATTTATTATACATATAGTTGTACGAAAGGAGGCTTATTTTTGTTATACTAGTACATAGTGGCTAGGCCTGTATATTGTCTGCCCCAGGCTATAAAAAAATAAGCTGTTCTAAAAATGTTGTCAGGTTGGAATTAGTGATAGATGTGTGTATGAATGAATATGTATAGGTAGATAGATGGATAGGCAGAGAGATAGATACATAGAGAGAAATATGCCTGTGTGTGTATATAAATATATATAGAGAGATATATTCATGTGTGTATATATTTATATATCTATGTATAGGGATGTGTATATTTACACATGTATACATGTGTGCTTGTGTATATTTACATGGGTGTGCATGTGTATATGCATGTGTGTGTGCACATGTGTGTGTCCACAGACCAGTGGACCTCTCTTTTATTTAGGTATGTGGCCTGACTCACTTAGAGAGAATGGGTTAGTGTAGGATAGGGAGAGTATAAATCCTGAAAGAAATCAAATCAAAATCTCTGAATAGAAGAAAACATAGTTTTCAACATTTAGAGAAACAGACCTTCTTGACACCCATGATAGCAACAATCATAATAATAGCATCAACTAGCATTTGTGTCGTGCCTTAAGAATTGCAAAGTTCTTTACATATATTACAATAAAAACTAGATTTATTTAGCGCTTCAAGGTTTTACAAATGACATTACAAAACCTCCTTGTATTGATGAGGAAACCAAGGCTCAAAATCTCCTTCCCCAACAAGGGTCATACGTTAAGGTCCAGAGAAGAATTTGAACTCATCTTCCTGACTCTAAGTCCCCTGCACTCCCAAGCTACCTCTAAAGATGACAATAAAAGCTCATTTTTCTGGCTTAGCAAATGCTTTCTTAAAGACTCTTCTGAGATAGTTAATACATCCATTATTATTTCCATTTTGCTTTTTTTTTATTTTATCACTTCTGAAGCACCATGATTGCAGTAACGTCAGTGTTACCTCACCAAATACAGATCACAGTCTCTCTGTGCCTTTGTGATGGTCATCTTAAGTTAAGGGACTTGCCCAGATTCACACAGTTAGTGAATATTTGAGGCTGTATTTGAAGTTAGGTTTCCTGACTCCAGACCAATGTTCTATCCATTGCACCATCACACTGCCCCATTATGGTCCATAGCTGAAAATCTTTGACATTTCCAGCTGCCCAAGCATATACATAGATAGATAGATAGATAGATAGATAGATAGATAGATAGATAGATAGGAGATGGATACATAAATACCTAGGTATATAGATACAGCAATACGTATAGATTGATGCATGTATACATATATAGATACATCAAGACAGATAGATAGAAAATAGATACTTGAATACATAGAAATATAGATACATCAATACATATAGATACATACATACATTCATACATAGAAATATAGATACATTGATACATAGAGACAGATACATAGCTACATCGATATATAGAGATAGACAGACAGACAGAGATTCTGACAGTGAACCAATTAGGTAGGTTGGTCCTCTGCTATTAGACATACAATCCACTTTGTTGATATTCAATTATAGCTGACTCTTCATGACCCCATTTGTAATTTTCTTGACAAATACTGGACTGGTTGGCCATTTCTTTCTGCTTATTTTACAGATGAGGAAACTGAGGCAAACAGGGTTAAGGGACTTGCCCAGATTCACACAGTTAGTGAATATTTGAGGCTGTATTTGAAGTTAGATTTCCTGACTCCAGACCCAATATTCTATCCACTGTACCATCACACTGCCCCAATATGGTCCATAATTGAAACTGTATTCAAAACTTTTGCAACATAGTAGAAGCTGCCAGAGATGGAGCTCCACTGGTATGACTGGGAGAACCCAGGGCCAAGACTATACCCTGATGAGGAATCAAAGCAGATTTTGTCTCCATTATCCTTTCATGAACTCTTGTGTTGACTTCCAAATTAAATGAGTTCATACCCACGTCCGCTATGCTCACACTTAACTTCCATTATTGTCTCACATCAAATCCTAACTAAATTCGGACACAGAACACACTTTCCCTCAAACCACTGAATTTCCTCCCATGCTGCTTTGTTCACAACTACCAAACCAGTCTCCCAAAAAGCCATCCTAATGCTCCTAAATGCTATCTCCCACTCCCCAAATGCAATCACTGAGGGCAAAGAATGTTGTGTTTTTGTCTCTGTAGCCCTTAATTGGAGAGCCTCAAAAATATTTACTTGATTGAATTGAATTGCTTCTTTATAAAAGAATATATATATATATATATATATATATATATATATATATATATATATATAAGGCCTAACCTCCCGTGACAGACTATGGAGAAGGAACTTTTTATAATGACCCCCCATTCCCCCTCAGCTCTGATACCACTCAAGTTCCTGATGCCAGGTCTCTTGACTCCAGTGTTCTTTCCTCTATACCAGGAGTCCTAATTATTTAAGTTAAGAATGGATATTTTAATAATGTTTTTAGATTGTGATGTCTTGAAATCTATATTTTATACATAATTTATTCAATTAAAGCCAGAAAGATTTGGTGCCAAGTTCATCTGTACTAGTTTGTACATTTTTATGTTTTTATTTATCATGATGCCCCCCCAAAAAGCACCTTATAGCAGCTAATCAAAATGCTGCTCTGTACTTCTTTAAATTATAAAGTTGATACAATAAAATATAGAAAAGCTATGTAATAATAACTTATTGTCTCTATTACAGAGCAATATGTGACCTTGTCACTGGAAGGAGTCCCAAAAATGCTCTGTTAGCCTTTTACTGTTAACATATTAATACAATAAATTTATTCAGTTATCTACTAAAATAGCTATAGCCTTTGACCTAGAGTCTACTAATAAGCTTATGCCAAAAAGAGGCCATTGATAAGAAGGAAAGTCCCATATAAACTCTAAGCTATTTATAGCAGCATTTTTTTGTGATGGCAAAGAACTGAAAACAAAGTGGATACCAATAAACTGGGAAAGGACTAAACAAACTGGGGTGCTTGGTATTGTATATAATACCATTTCTTTACACAATTACAAATTGTGGTAATGGAATAATATAATATGATGAATACAAAGAAGCATGAAATTACATGAATCAATACAGAATGGTCAACAGAACCAAGAAAATAATATGTTCCATAAATAACTAACATTATATAGCTTTTACTATGTGCCAGACACTGTGCTAAGCATTTTGCAATTACTATCTTGTTTGCTCCTCACAACACTGGGAGTAGGAAGTGTTATTACTATCCCCATTTTACAGATAAAAAAACTGAGGACAATAGACTAAGGGACTTGCCCCTTTCCCAATCTAGCTCATGAGATTTCTGCAATCTTTTAAAAATGGACACACTTCCAGAAAATATAAGGTAAACATTAAGGACCAATTACAAGGGACTTAATAAGGTCAAATTGTTTACTTCATATATGTGAAAACATTAGTAATATCATTATTTGAGTGATCTTGGGATGAGTTGAGTATGTGGAATGATTCTAAGAAAAATATAAAACTGTGTAGAGATATAAAAAAGAGCAATTATCTCATACACATAAGACATAAAAGGAAAAATCTGGTGCAGAAGAAGCTAATGAGAGGAGATCAGGAACTCTATTGGGGATGGGTTTAAAAGAGAACAACACATGCATATGTGTATGTATGAGGTATGTATATACATATATTATATACATAAATATATGTATAAAAGTCTTCTAAATTCAGAAGGAAACAAGAGAGCAGGGGGACAGGGTGAGAGGAGAAGATAAAGGAGAGATTCTTAGAAGGGTGAACAGATTAAGGAATAGAAGGGCAAGATAGAAGATAGAAGTGAAACAAAGGAGCAAGAAGGGATAGAGTAAGTAAGGTGAGAAGGATAATGAGGAAAAATAGGAAGGGAAAAAATATAAAATAAATAATGGGATGAATTAATCCATAAAATGAAAATGGATAACATTGTAAACATTTGAATTCAACAATATATTGCTTTCAGGAAAATAAAAATGAGAAATACACACAAAGATAAAATAAAAGACAAGAGTAGAATTTCATATGTACCCCCCCCAAAAAAAAAAACAGGGATAGTAATCATGATCTCAGACAAAGTAAAAATCAAAACAGTTTTAATCAATAAAGAAAAATAGAGAAACTACACTATGTGTCAGCAATAGTATTCAATATTGTTTTAGACCATTTGAAATGACTGAACAATATAAAATACCTGAATGTATACCCACCAAAAATGGACACAGAAACTATATGAACATAAATGTAAAACATTTTTTATAAAAATAAGTCAGACCTAAATAATGGAAGTAACATTTATTGTTTTGAGGTAGGTAAGGCTAACATTTTTAAATGACAATTTTATCTAATATATTTATTAAATGTCATTCCAATTAAATTACTAAAAAAATTATCTTACTGAATAAGGAAAAAAACAGTAATAAAATTCATTTGAAACAACAAAAGGTCAGGAACTTCAAAGAAAACAGGGGGAAAGATGTAAAGGAATTAGATTCAGCAGTATCAGATCTTAAACTATTTTAAACTATATTATAAAGTAAGAGAATTGTTGAAGTGTAAAATGGATAATTTCAAATATTTTAAATTAAATTTTTCTTGTATAAATAAAACTTATGTAGCCAAGAATAGAAGACATACAGAAAATTGAGGGGGGAGGAACTTTCATAGACAATCTCTCAGATAGGATGTGATTATGTTGGAATATTGCTGTGATATAGGAAATGTTGAAGTAGTTTATTTCAAAAAACATGGAAAGACGTGGACTTTTAAAGGAAGGCGCTATCCACCTTCAGAGAAACAGATGACAAGTAGAAATAAGCATAGTACACACAGTACACACTTATATACACATGTGAATGTATGCAGGTATGTGTGTGATATACAGATAGATAGATAGATAGATAGATAGATAGATAGATAGATAGATAGATGTACACTTAATTGTAGTCTTCTTGAGAAGGGAAGAAGGAGTTAAAAATAAATCAATAAAATAAAAAGTACCCAGCAAAAAATAAAAGAAAACCAACAAGGAAGTAAAGAAAAGCTGAGCAGTTTTGAAAACAATGTGTAGCACTTATTAAACAGGTTTTCAGTGAAATGGAAATTTATCATTTTATATTGAATCCTCTCGTGTTCTTTTGTGTATATAGCAATTTTTTTCTTTTTTCATTTTCTATTTGTTTAAAATAAATTTTTAACATTTACCCTCATGCAAAAAAAAATGTACCCATTACTCATACATTAATCAGATTCCAAGCTCAATAATAGTATCATGGTGCAGATACCACATGTGGGCTTCTGAGAGATGTGATACAAAGATTTTTTTTCTCCAATAAAGAAGGCTTTTTCAGACTCCTGCTTTATGGGAATATGGAATCGAGGGACATATGTCTTACATAACAATTAAAGTTTTTGTTTTGTTTTGTTTTGTTTTTTTTAAGTAGAAATGAGATGCTTTGAGGAGGTCATGAATTCCCCACTAATAGAATACTTCAAGTTAAAACTGGATAACCATTTGTCAAGGATATTGTAGAAAGAATTCCTGAGTAGGCACATTTTGGATTAGTTGACTTCTGAGGTCCCCCTCAAACATAAGATTCTATTTTCTAAAACCATGAACTATATGACTAAGATAGGGGAGCTAGAATGATCAGATCTTCACCAAGTGCTTCAGACCAAGGACGTGGTGAAGTTCTTAGAAGATAGGTTACTTAATACACTATTGATAGAATTGTAAATTGATTCAATCATTTTGGAAAATAATCTAGAATTATGCCCAAAGAATTATAAAATTGTGTATACCCTTTGACCCAGCAATACCATTATTAAGTATGTTTCCCAAGGTAATCAGGGGAAAAGGCAAAAAATTTGCATATTCTAAAGTATTTTTGGCAACTCTTTGTAGGAGCAAAGAACTGGTAATTAAGGGAATGTTCATCAATTGGCGAATGGCTAAACAAATTTTGGTGTATGATTGTGATGAAATATTACATTGCTATAAAAAATGATGAACAGTTTGATTTTAGAAAACAACATGAAGACTTGCATGAAATAATAGCATGAAATGAGCAGAACCAAAAGAACATTGTAGACAGTCATAGTAATATTGCTTTAAGAAAAATTTTGAATGACTAAGGTATATATATATATATATATATATATATATATAAATGTATATATAAATATATACATTTATATATAAATATACAAAGGACCTATGAAGGAAGATGCTCTCTACCTCCAGAGAAAGAATTGATAAGTAGAAGTATACATAGTGTGATACGTGGGTATATACATATATATGTGTGTGTGTGTGTGTGTGTAACATGTACATGTGTGTGCCAAGTAGAGGGCCTTCTCTAGGACAGAGTAGAAAGAGAAGAAAGGATACTGCTTAAAATATTAAATGTAATAAAAATAAAAACATAAAATACATTTTTAAAAATAATAACCCTTAAAAAAATAGAAGATAGAGTAACATTTAGATTCTTAGATTGTGAGAGCTGAAAAGGATAGATAGCAGTGGATACAGTACAGGACCCCTAGTTTATAGCCCACCTCAGACATTTGCTAGCTATGCGGTCCTGGAGAAATCACTTTAATCTCTATGTGTCTCAGTTTCCTTGGTTGGAAAAGGGAATATAATAGCACCTCCCTTCTAGAACTGTTTCGAACAAAAAAGTTTACATAAATAAAGCACTATCCAAACCTTAAAGCCCTATATAAATGGCAGCTTTTATAACTATTCTTGCCACAAAAGTTGCTGGCACTAGCTATCAAATGGTTCACCACCAAAAATAGATAAATTTTACCTATTGAAATGGCACTAAAGAAGATCCATCTGCCTCGCTATTTCACCCTAAGGAGCATGGGATCTTTCCATCTCACTCTTCTATATGTTGTCTCCTTCATTAAAATGTGAGCTCTTTGAGAGCAGTGATTGCTGTTTTTCTATCTGCATCCTCACTGATTTGTACAGTTTAATATTTTTCCATCCATTCATTCATTCATTCCAGTTCCTACAGTGAAGCCTAGAGAAATAAATTCATTTGTTCAAGGTCATACAGCAAATTAGTAAAGAAGAGAACCTAGAAGGGCAGTCTCCTGACTTCTAGGCTAATATCCCTGGCACCAAAATGCCCTAATTCTACTTTATCAGTGGAACTCTTCTGTCCACTGGGAGTGGAGAAGTTGCAGGGTCTCTGCCAACACAGTCTTGGGCCTGGATCAACTGCCCAACCTACCCTCTTTTTATTAAACTTTTGTTCCAAATTAGAATTATCCAAGCCTCTGTTTTCTAAGCCCTTAGAGTACCCAATAGTGCTTCATAAAGCCAGAAAGACTCTCCCTAAATTAGCCCTCCCTAATCTCTCTCTCTCTCTCTCTCTCTCTCTCTCTCTCTCTCTCTCTCTCTCTCTCTCTCTCTCTCTCTCTCTCCTTCTTTATCTCCTCTTCCTCCCTTTCCCCCCCTCTTCCTTCTCCTCTTCTTCCCCCTCCTCCTCCTTCTCCACTTTCTTCTCCTCCACAGTCCATTTGGTGCCAAGAGAGCATCAAGGACTCGAAGAAAAGAAAGGAATGGGAAAAGATAAATAGGAGGGCAAGACTAACTTCTAGAAGCTTTAGGGGGAAAAATAATAAATCTATCCTTAAACTCCAATTACACTTTAAACCAATGATCCCATGGTATTGCTTAATTTTGTTTTATGGGGGAAAAGAGAACAGAGCCAAGTTAATAAACTTTTGAAAAGTGGCCACTCCACATACGTCACAAACTTCCTGTCAAGAAATGGAATTTCTGAGATGTAGTCATTCTGCCCTGACCACCAGGACCAGAAGAATGCCAAGAGCTCAAAGGCCTTTACCAACACTCACTCGCCAATCCTGGGAAGATGGCTAAAAGGAGAGAGGGACGTCCCTCTCTTCTAAACCCTGAAAAATTAAGATACAGATGTGTCCCTACTTTAGAAAAGGCCGAGCTATTAAAAAAACTGGTTTGTAAATGCATAATTGTGGGGTGATTATTTACATTAAAATTATTTACATTTACATTATTTACATTTTTTACAGAACTAATTCTCGGCTCTAAGAGGCAGAACTTCTCTGGAACATTTACAGATGTAATTCTCTTTATAAGAATTTAATTTATACTCTTTCCAATAATAAATCTGCAGGGTCAGTAGCACAGGGCCCATAGTGTAGTAAAGTGGGATCTCTGAGAAAACTCATTATTTAGTGGGAATAAGACCCAGTCCTCAATGGCTGTCTTTTCCACTGGTAGCAAAATCATCTCTAGATTCTAGATATCATTGAGTGTAGCCCCTTTATTTTATAGGTGGGAAAGGTTCACTGGCTTGCTTGGGAGTTCAACAAGTAGCAGAACAAGAATCTGAACTCTAAACTCAGGTTTCCTAACTCCAAGTCTCAGGCTCTTGGCATTATATTAATGCTTTTCTGGAGTAGAAATCATACATTTACACGTAGAAGTACCCAAAGGATCACTGATTGCAAACTGCCATCTTACAGATGAGGAAACTGAGGACTTGGAAGGTTCAGTAAAAATTGTTCAGGTTATACAGCAATAAGTGCTTAAAGTAGGATTTGAAAGTCAGGTCTTCTTGATTCTAAAAAGTCCAATGTTCTACTCTCTACATCAGTCTGCCTCTCAGCTAGATTCTGCACCCACTTATGCACTAAGTAGCTACTTTGAGATTTGGGTAGGGAGATAACCAAGATGTTCTTCCCAGACTCCATTCTTCTCCTTATAATTCTAGGAGGCTGTGGTCTCATCTCTGCACCCAAACAACGAAACAATTCAATTAGAGGGGGGGGAAGTATATATTAATCCTATTTATTCAGCTTCATCAATCAATCAAGTAGTTTGCTAAGTACCTTCTAATTGGAGCAGCAGGAGAATAGAGTGTCAGGTCTAGAAACAGAAAATCCTGAATTCCAATACATTTTCAGGCACTTACTAGCTATGTGACCTTGGGCAAGCCACTTAACCCTGTTTGCCTCAGTTTCCTCATCTGTAAAAATGAACTGGAGAAATAAATGGCAAACCACTCCAGTATCTGCCAAGAAAACTCCAAATGGGAGCAAGAAGAGTCAGACAGAACTAGGCAACAAGAAGTGGTGAAGTGGATACAATTCTGAGTCTAGAGTTAGGAAGACACTAAGATATTTGCTAGCTGTGTGAGTCTAGACAAGTCAATCTAATCTCTTTTGCCTCAGTTTCTCCCAATGTAAAATGGTATGATACAGCACCTACCTACATAGAATTCTTGTGAGAATCAAATCAAATGAGAAGATATTTGTAAAGCACTTAGCATGGTTTTTGATAGGTAGCACCCACTATAAAAATACTTATTTTCTTCCTGCTACCATGTCTAGATATGATGTTAAGTACAAAGAATGCAAAAGCAAAAATGAATCTATTCTTTAAGTAGTTTGCATCTTGGGGGGAAGGAGAAAGCATATTTTTGTCATATCTGGCAGCTAGTGATGGACTTTTTTTTATAATTTTTTTATTATTTACCTTAATGGAAGATACAGCGGAAGTCTCAATTATGTTCTAACCAGAAATCCCTAGACTTTGAAAGATACCCAAATACAGAATTACAGGTAAAAACAAAGCAGGGCAACTAGCCAATCACTCTGTTACAGAATACTGAAGCTATCTCTGATAACCCTCCAATCTGTCCATGATATCATGAGAATTGGGGTTCCTTTAAATTATGTTTAGCTGTGCATATCCTTTGATCCAGCAGTGTTTCTACTGAGCTTATGTCCCAAAGAGATCTTAAAGGAAGGAAAGGGACCCATGTGTGCAAAAATGTTTGTGGCAGCCCCTTTTGTAGTGGCAAGGTACTGGAAACTGAGTGAATGCCCATCAGTTGAGGGATGGTTGAATAAGTTATAGTATATGAATGTTATGGAATATTATTGTTCTATAAGAAACAACCAGCAGGATGATTTTAGAGGCCTGGAGAGACTTACATGAACTGATGCTAAGTGAAATGAGCAGAACCAGGAGATCATTATACCTAGAACAACAATATTATACGACAATCAATTCTGATGACTCTTTCCAACAATGAGATGATTGATATTAGTTCCAATGATCGTGTGATGAAGAGAGCCATCTATATCCAGAGAGAAAATTGTGGGAACTGAATGTGGATCACAACATAACATTCTCATTCTTTTTGTTGTTGTTCACTTATGTTTTGTTTTCTTACTCATTTTCTTTCCTTTTTGATCTGATTTTTCTTGTGCAACAAGAGAATTGTATAAATATGTTTACACATATTGGATTTAACATATATATTTAACATGTGTAACAAATATTGGATTGCTTGCCATCTGGGGGAGGGGGTGGAGGGAAGGAGGGGAAAATCTGAAACACCCTTGCATACAAGGGTCAATGTTGAAAAATTATCTGCACATATGTTCTGAAAATAAAAAGCTTTAAAATAAATAAACTATGTTTAGGCTCATGGATTTAAGACACTAATTTCCTAGTCTGGAAGATACTAATATCTAGTATTATCTAGTATTTTAAACTTTTCAAAGTATTTTCTATATGTCATTTCATTTGTACCTCACAGGAAGCTGATGAAATAGGTGTTATTTTTATGCCCATTTTATTGATTTGGAAAACTGAGTCTGAAATAGTTTTACATGTCTTTTTTTATATGTGGTAGGATTTGAACTTGAGACTTACTGGTTAAATCTAGCACTCCCAAAGGTAGAAAAGGTACAGCCATCAATGTTTTGGAATGTATGGACCCTTCTTTTCTGCCAAAGATCTCCTTGGGAAATGTGCCTAGAAAACAGAGTCTCTGTCAAATGAGCATGGAGATTTTGTTGTGGTTCCTTCACTAGCTCATTTTACAGATGAGAAACTGAGGCAAACAGGGTTAAATGATTTACCCAGAGTCACACATTAGTGTCTGAGGCCTGATTTGAATTCATGAAGATGAGTCCTCTTATTTCCAAACCCAGTGTTTTATCCACTATGCCACCTAGCTGCTTCTAGGAACATTTTAGTCATTTTATTTAAATAACTACAAATAATTTTCTTAAATATTTAGACTACTTTACAACTCCACCAACAATGCATTCGTTTGGAACTAATCTTTCGATGGTGATTCTCATTTGGAGGGGAGGGAAAGAGATTGTTGGCTCTTGGTGAGATAGAGACTACTTATTTCTTTTTGTTGTTCTTGTACTTTTTTTCACAGAACTATTTGAATCAACTAGGGGTAGAGACTACTTATTTCTTTTTGTTGTTACTGTACTTTTTTCACAGAAATATCTGAATTAACCAGGGGTAGAGACTATTTATTTCTTTTTTGTTGTTATTATCCTTTTTTTCACAGAACTATTTGAATCAAGTAGGGGTGGAGACTACTTATTTCTTTTTGGTGTTTTTTTTTTTTTTTTCCCACAGAAATATCTGAACCAACTAGGGGTAGAGACTACTTATTTCTTTTTTGTTGTTGTCCTTTATTTTTTTCCACAGAATTATTTGAAACAACCCAATCAACAATGGTTATTTGTGATTCCTTATCGAAGGGAGGTGGTCATGACAAGACCTTCACTTGAATTGGATTTGAAGCAGGGAGGGCTGTGCAAGGTCCTCTGTCTCACTTTCCCCTCCAGAGCCATCTGGGTCCAGTGAGAAGATATAGATCAGGACGACTGGAGATGGCCCTGGATAACAATAATTGCTAATAACGTGATCCAAAGACCACGCTCCTAAGAGCAGATCGATAGGCCTTAAAATTGCCATCATCCAGATTCTCCTCGATGGGCCAGATAATTACTGAGAACCTGTGCTGTGGAGGAGTCAAAGATCCTCTCTGATGTAGTTAAATGACGGAGAGGTAGAAACAGTGCTACGGGGCGGGATTTGGTGGAGGAGAGAGGAAATTCATTCCCTTGGAAGCCTGTGATCGCGACTAGGACTAGAGATAGAAAGGGAGGATCTTTGTCTTTGGCTGACCTTTCCGCCAAGATACCAGCAGAATCCACTGTGCGGCAGACTGATCGGAACCCTTTCGAGCTCTGCTAGAAAGCCTGCGGGTCCCGCTCCTGCCAGCTGTGTCAGGCCAGGTTTCTCCTCCGGGCATTACTCAATCAGTCGGAGGCAAGGAGGTCAGGGAGACCTTAACATCAGAGGCCCTGCGTCCACCGTGCCTCCGGCTCAGCAACCTGCCCGGCGTTTCAAAGTTGTTTTCCCCGGGTCTATAATTACGCCTCGGGAGGGGGCAGCCTCGCCGCATTCCAGTACCGGGGCAGGCCTCGGCAGCCTGCTCAGTCCTTTTGATCTTCAGGAAAAGTGGCTGCCCTTTCCGAAGTAACCTCTCACCACCCTCCCAGCGCCCGGCGTGTGATGTGGCTCCGTCGCTGGTGTGCCACGGAGGAAAAAAAAAAAAAAAGAAAGAAAAAAAGAAAGAAGGGAGAAGGGAGGGAAAGAAAGAAAGAAAGAGGAAGGAAAATAAGAAAGAAAGAGGAAGGAAAGAAAGATAGAAAGATACTCGCTTCGTCTGGGACACCTCCCCACCCCCACCCCCGTCTCCCGGTTGACACCGCGGAGACAAAAGCTGGTTTTAATAAAGTTTAAAAGGGCGGGATGAAAAGAAGATGAAATGGAGCAGCCGGGCGCGTCTTCTCGCTGCTCAGTTCGGGACCCGCTCCGAACTGCGCACCTCGGGGGGAGCCTGCGAGGCGGCCCGGCCGAACTAACCACGGCTGCCCCTGGGGCGCAGCCAATTACGGGGCTCGCTCGGCCTTCAAAGGGAGCAATTATACTTAAGTAAAGCAATGAATAGAGATTACAGCTTGCCGGCAGCTTGGAAAATAGAAAGGGCGCTTTGAAGGCGCGCCCCACCTCGGGCCAAGGCGGGCTCTACTCGAGGCTTGGATAATTGGCCCAGTGTCCTGCCCCTGAACCGGGCGCGCAGGAGGCCGTGGCGGCCGATTGGAGGGAGCGAGCGAGCTGGGGAGCGAGCGGGGCGGGCGGGCGAGCGTTGCGATGGGGGCCCTCGGGGAGCAGGGGCCCGCAGACAAAGTCAGCTTCCTAGTGACGCTCTCAAAGAGCCTTTGATTGGAAATTGCTTTGGCAGGAGGGCTCACCTGCAGAGCGGCGTCTATAGTCCTTTTGAAAACCCAGCAGCTGCCAGGGGCTGTAAGCCTGGGCACCTAGTGGGACAAAGAATAGGAGATGGGGAGCCTTTGAATGAGAGGCCACTTAGAAACAGAAGGCATGTGCCAAGCTTGCAAAATTAGAAAGAAAAGTGCTCTTCAGAGTTTACTAAATATTTGAAGGAGACTTTCTTTTGGCCCCGCTATTCTGTCCCCCTCATGTGAATAACAATGGCAGTAACAAAGTCTCGGGCCCGCAGAAGTACACACACAATCAGCCAATGAAAAGGGCCGCAGAGTTAACTGAAGTGTGGAAGCCATCAATTAAACGGAGCCAAAGCTCAAATCCCAGCAGGAAGTGCGCATTCGAATGCAGAGTTATGGAGGCGGGAGAGGGAGGGAGCAGATGCCCCATCAATGTGTTTATATAATTAATTACCGGCCGGGGAGAGCGGAGCAATGTCTATTTCGCATCTGCAAGGAGGAGTTGCTGCATTTTTGTTTTTCTCAGGAAACTAACTGGTTTTGTGTTGTTTTGTTTTGGATTTTTTGCTCCCCTCCGCTACCGGAATCCCCAGAAGCTGGGTAAAGTTACACTGAAGACAGTAGTTATGCATGCAGGTCATAAAACTAAAAGGGGGCAGGGAAAGAGAGGGGTGCTGAAGGGGTAAATACATTGTTCCCGTTTGGGAAGAAGGGCCCCGGCTTTTTCAGGATCTTTTTTCCAGGACAATTTCTTCATTAAAAAATAAATAAATACCCACTCCAGGCTGGAAACCAGGGTCTGGCACTTGACTCCATCTCTCAGGCGCCTCCGAAGCAAGTCCCACAATAAGCAACGCTGGGAAAAGTGTCAGGGGTTGTTAAAGTTCAGGGTGATGTCTAGATGAGTGAACCCCACCAGCTGGCTGGCCCCAAATGCCCACCTGGGTGGCCCACAGACAAGCTACTCGATTTTCTCTGACTCCTCTGTCACTGATGAAAATCAGTTGTCCCTAGAAGCCTGGGAAGAGAAACAGACCCATTCCCCGCCCCCCCACCTCCGACCCCAAAGACAAAGCAAATCTGGGCTGGTGCTTCTCTTTTGAAGTGTTTCCCAATCACCTTGATTAGAAGGACACTTTTGCAGGTCTCTAACCATGTCTTATTGGGCTCTTCACCTGGTTATTCCTGTCCCCCAGGGCTGGGTAGCACTCCCTCCCTGCTACCTCGCCTCTTAAAAGAATTCCTAGCTTCCTTTAAAGTTATATCACATGCTAACTTCTACACAAGACCTTTCCTCATCTTCCAGCTCTTAGGGCTCTCTCCCTGTTCCATATTACTTTGTATTTACTTTGCATATATTTTCCATTTTACTTCCCTCCGGGCATAATATTTCCACCACTACCATCCCCAGTGGAATGTAAGTTCCTTGTGGTTTTGTGTTTGTATTATGTGCTGGCAAGTGCCTAGCACAAAATGGGTCCTTTAATAAAAAGAACTGGCCGATTAATAAGTGCTTGGTGATGAATAAATGAGTTATTTTGAAAAACTCAGAGAAACGAGCTTGAAAAAAGAGAAAGGGAAGGGGACACAAAACCATAGATTTAGAGGTGAAAGAGACCATAGAGGTTACCCTATCCAGCTTCCTCATTTTAAGGAAAGTGATGTCCAAAGTAGTCTGATAGAAAGATGATAAAAATTAATGGGGGGGGGAGAGGAGTTAAAGATCATTTATTAAGCTCTTATTATTTACCCTCCTGTTACTCAGGCGTAGCAACAAGGCAGATAATAATAAGGTCCAGTGATCTTCCACCTTACTTAAAGAACTGTAATTGGTGAGCCTTCCTCAACAAGTGAAGTGTCCGCTTCAATTCCAATAGTCTAGAGGGACCTGGACCACTACTGTGGGAAAGGGGAATAAACTTGAAGGTCTAAATGAAATAGGAATAGGGATAGGATCAGAGAATCAGTATTCAGCCAGGAGGAAAAATAGGGAAAATGGCTATGGCAACAAAGTTATAAAGAAATATTCTCTCAAAATGCTTTATTGCCCCCCTCCAGTGCCCAAGAGCTAGAAGGGAACTTAGAGGTCATCTAGTCGGCTGAGTCTCAAGTTTCTTTTCTGTAAAATGAAGGAGACTGAACTCTAGGATCCCTTCCAGTTCCAAAGTCTAGAACTTTAGACTCTGACCTCTGAGGTCCCTGCTAACAGAAATTCCCTGGTCTCTATAGTAAAATGTCAAGAAAGTTGACTGTTAGCAGAAATTTCTCCTAATTCAAGAAGTGAGAGTGAGACCCAATTGTTGCATATTCTGTCCCAAGGCTTCGGGTTTGAGTGGTATCCCCTAGCCTCTCCTGATGGATCTGTCTTCTGATCAGCTGTAATGAGAGTACAGACCACAGGTCGTTCCTGGCGCGCATAAAATGTGACTTTGTCAGAGCATGCTTTTTAATATGGCTTCTGTAATTCCACATAGGACACCGTCGTTTTCTTTGGAACCAGTGCCCTGAGTTTACATGGTGTGGCTGGTTTGATCTGATGTTTTTTCCCCCTTATATATGAAGTCTGGCTCCTATGCATTCTAAACCACTTACAGCTGCGACTCAATGGTCTTTGTGTCACTCCATGAACACTTTGGTTCTGTAATATTCTGATGCCCCTGGGGTAAGGGAGTAGAATCGTCTCAGTAGAGGTAGACTTTGATGAAACCCTCAGAGCCCAGGAGATCCCAAACAGCCACCTTCAGTTCGCCTATCTTCCAGCAACATCCAGGACACTTTTGTCTCTCCATGTGCTCCCACCGTCCAAAAAAGCTGACCTATTGAACACATGTTTCTCTGAGACAACCCCACTACTGTATTTTTGAAAATTCATTTCTACAAAAAGCCGTACTAGACAGAGGCATGAACAAACTCAGCAACTTCCCAACATCTCAGACAGAAAGAGTCCCTGAGAATAAACACACACAAAAAAAAGAAATTACATTGACTAAAGGTAAATATCGATTTCATAAAAACAAAATTATATTGTCTTAGTGACTTACCAAGCACATTAATACAGCAAAACCAAATCCACCAGACTTCTCCCACCAGGAGCACATAAAGATGTACAATTCACATAGGATATAGGCATTATTAAGTCCAACACCCTCATTTTGCAGAAGAAACCTGGGTATGATAGAAACAGAGACCCAAAGCTTACCCTTTGGTCACTCAAGTAGAAACAGAACAAGAATTCTGAAATTTACTGACTCTTTACATCATATCATACTATCTCTCTCTGATCTGTGGCAGCCCAAGTCAATGCTTTGGCTCTTAATAATACGTCACTGTAGGTAGACCTGGGAGCATAGGCTGACCTTGAGGATAGAGCCTACTTACTATTCATTCCTTCATTAACAAATATTTCTGGAGTATCAACAATGGGCAAGATAGAGAAATTTGGCTCTCTATAAGGCTGTTACATCAGCCTAGAGTGATGAATGTCATGGAACTTTAACAGAGGAATTGATACAATACTCATGGATGAGTTAATTCTAATATCTTTTAGGGGAAGCTAAGTACTTATCAAGCACCTTTACATAAACTTTTCAAACCTTTGGCTTTCCCAAACATTTCCAAAGACTTTTCAAACAAGGACTTTTCAAATGGACTCACATTATTTCATTTATCTTCCTAACAACCCTATGACATGAATTAGTCAAATGTTGTGATTACTATTTCACAGATAGTGGTAACTGGAGGAAGATTCGGGGGGAAAAGTTCATTTTCTCTTTTTCCCTCTTTTCCTTTTTATTATTGCTATTTTATTTATTTTTAACAGACCATGTCTGTGCAGGGAGATCCTCATGAGGAACCTCCTCCTCAAAGCAGACTGACACCTTTTTCTGCAAATTTATAATCTTAGAGAGTTCCTTGGAGGTACTTTGAGATTATAATTAATGTTTCTATTGTCACTAATGCCTACTCTAATTTTTTTTAAGAGTTGTACATAGATGACAATACCAAAATGAGATCAGATTTATTCTAAAGCCCCAGAAGGCAGAACCAAGATGAATGGGCATAAATTGTATAGAGATCAATTTTGGCTCCTTACCCAAATACTCCCATGAATTTGTACTCTCCTTAGATCTCTTTGGAGGTCTCCAAGCAATTAAAAATCTTAAAATTATAATAGACTTCAGAAGTCATCTAAATCCAGCCTATAACTGAGCAGGCATCCCTCTCTATAGAATTCACAAGCAGTTTTTCAGCCTCTACTTGGAGACCTCCAGTGACAAAGAGCTTACTATACCTCTTAAAGCAGTTCATTTCACCTTTAGACAACCCTAACCCAGCCAAATAGTGATGTGCATGGAATCAAGTTATCGAACACAACAGGCTCCACATCCAAAACAATTATTTTGAATATACTTTAAATATATCTTGGGGTTACTTTTGTGTGAATATTTTATATTACATAATTACATATTTAATATGTTAATCTCATCCTCCGCTACAATGTAAGCTCCTTGAGGGCAGATACTATTTTTTTTTTTGTTTTGTATCCTCAGCACTTAGCAAAGTACCTGGCACACAGTAGGTACTTAATTGATGATTCCTGGATGAATAAACAAATATTGTTTATTTTCCACCTAGATTTTCCAGAAGTATAACAAAAGCTAATTCCTATGGGTTGTGTTATAGGAAATTTATTATTGGGAAAAAATGTAAAGTTCATCCAGTGCAACATGCCCATTTTAAAGACAAGGAAATAAAATCTGGAAGAATTGAAGTGATTTGTATAGTGTCAAACAGGTTGTCTTTCATTTGATCCCATTTTCTTCAAAACAAAAATATTTGCTGAATTGATACCAATTAAGGAATCTCTTTGGATCTCTAAAATATACTATAAAGATTGGGAAAGCGATAGGTTAGGAAGTGAAGAATAATGAAGAATTTGGAAGAGATTCATATGGGCAAAAAAAAAGGCAAAGAAAAATCTGTTTCATGAAACCTGGGCATCCAAAGCAGAGTACAAATAAGGGTCTCCTCTTTTCTGTCTTGGGGGATTCGGGTCCATCCATCTGTAAGCAAAAAAAAAATCTTCAAAGTTCAATAACCTGCATCTCAGTGGAGATTTTTTAGTATCTACAAGATACTCAGTCCTCACTTGTAGCCTCTAAAGTGAACTGATAAGATAGGCATGCTAATATATTGTTGATGGAGCTGTGAAATGGTATACCCATTTTGAAAAGCAATTTGGAATTATGCAAAAAAAAGTTACTAACATACTCACAACCTTTGGATCAGAGATTCCATTACTGGGTTTGTACCCCTAGAGAAGCCATTGTTAAGAAGACCTCACATGTTCCAAAATATTTACATCAACACTTTTTTGTGATAACTAGGAATTAAAAACAAAATAGATGTTCATCAATTGGCAAATGGTTAGATAAATTGTAGTTTATGAATGTAATGGAATATTAGTGTGCTATAAGAAGTTATGTATGTATTTGGACCTATGCTCAAAAAGTTATCAAACTGTGCATACCCTTTGACCCAGCAGCATTTCTATTGGGCTTATATCCCAAAGAAATCATAAAGGAAGGAAAAGGCCCCACATGTGCAAGAATGTTTGTGGCAGCCCTTTTTGTAGTGGCTAGAAACTGGAAATTGAATAGATACCCTTCAATTGGAGAATGGCTGAATAAATTATGGTATATGAATATTATGGAATATTATTGTTCTGTAAGAAATGACCAGCAAGATGATTTCAGAGAGGCCTGGAGAGACTTACATGAACTGATGCTGAGTGAAATGAGCAGAACCAGGAGATCATTATACACGGCAACAACAGTACTATATGACGATCAATTCTGATGGACATGGCTCTCTTCAACAATGAAATGTTTCAAACCACCTCCAATTGTTCACTGAAGAAAGCCATATACACCCAGAGAGAGGGATGCGAAATGTGGACCACAACATAACATTCTCATACTCCTTGATTGATGTTTGCTTACATTGTGTTTCCTTTATCTGATATATCATTTGTGTAGATAAGATTTTTCTTGCACACCAATGATAAGTTTGGAAATATGTATACATATATTTGATTTGCCAATATTTTAACATAATTAACATGTAGTGGATATCCTGCCATCTAGGGGAGGGGTGGGGAGTTGGGGGGAAAAATTTGTAACGGAAAGCTATGTAAGGGTTATTGTTGAAGAATTACTCACACATATGTTATGCAAATAAAATAAAAATTTAAAAAAAAAAGAAGTTATGTATGTGACAATGCAGAGAAGCATGAAAAGATCTCCATGAACTGATGCAGAATGAAGTCAGCAAAGTCAAGAAAATTATAAACATAGTAACTAAAATAATGTAAATGGAAGGAAAAATTATACACTAAAAATATAAAAAGTAAATATAACAAAACCATAAAGATCCAGCAAGATTTAAATGAAAAGATTAAAAGACATTTCTAATCTATTCCTTCATGGAGGTGAGAGGTCAACAAAAAATGTTTTGCATATGCTTTCAGACTTTTCAATGTATCAATTAATTGTCTAAAAAAGTGCTTTTTGTCATATGGGACAGGGAGATTATATATGTGAAAGTGATGTAAGAAAAAAAATATCAGGAAAAAACTTTTTTTTAAATAACAAATTAATTATTCCAGACATTGACATCCATCCCCCCCAAAAAAAATTTCCATTATATAAAAAATAATGTAGGTACTAGTCAATCACTGCTTAGGATATGGACAATATGTCCTGACTAGTACACATCTACATGAAAAGCTTGGTAAACTGCTTCTGGAAATGCACAATGGGAGGTTCTTTCCCTACCCATGTCAAAGCAAGACTCAGTATCCCTTGACTATTTCCTGTCAGTTTACTTTTGTTTTTGTTCAGTCCTGTGGACCATAGCATACCAGGTCTGTCCTTGAGGTTTTCTTGGCAAAGATACTGGAGTAGTTTGCCATTTCCTTCTTCAGGAGATCACCTTTTGTCAAAGGTCTCTCCTCTATGACCTCTCCATCTTGGGTAGCCCTTCACAATATAGCTCCTGGTTTCATTGAGCTATAAGGCCCTTCACCATTACAAGGCAGTGATTTGGATGGGGGCTCAGTTTACCTCATAGTAACAAAGAAAACTCTAAATTGGCTACTGAGGTGGAATTGAGCATACATGTAAGAGGTTTGAGTCATGAATTGTCCATCTCTTTCCTAGAAACTCTTGAGCAGGAAGGAAAAAAATACTGTGGGCTTTAACATAGGAGAATAAGTGGCAAGCAGCAGCAGAATGAGCTTCCTGGTCTACCTTTCCTCCATCCCAATTCTCCCCATTGGACTGCCACATAGCCGGGAACACCATGGTGCCTCTGTTTTTTATACTCTTTTATTTTCTCCTGATCTTAGGTGAATAGGCGTCAGAGATAAAACAGATAGAGTATGAACTTGTGAGCTTCAAAGAGTGAGAATAGCCATCCAAGGCCCCTTCAGTAACCAGAGCCAAGTAAAATCCAACCTAAAAGAGATTGCTACCATTCTCTCACCACATGCCAACTCTTCTATTACGTGATTAATCTCACCCAATCTCCATTGCTTCTCTGATTCACCTGACCACACACACTGAAGCAAAGTAGATGGATTGACCATCTTTGCTGGTCCACCATTACAACTTATTTCTTCAAGGAACCCCTTGGACTGCTTGGCAGATGTCCCAGGTGCTGTGGACCACAGTTGGAGAAATGCTGGATTATGTGATCTCCACAGTCCCTTGAACTGCTAATATTCTATCTTCTTATGACTTGAAACACTGACTCGGTGTTTGAGTTTCCAATATCTCCTTTTTTCCTATGAGGTTCATATTCTAAATCACCATATTGTCATATTGCTTTAAGTTAACATTCATAAATCTGGCAGAACCAACTATCTGTCTGTCATCTGTGTTTTCCTTAAACCAGATACCTAGCTGAAATGCCAAATGGAAATTAACTATATGAACTAATGTTGAATATTTACATTATATAATGAAGCCAAAGGATATATAAGGCCTTCATGACTGTGGTCTAGGCTCTCCACAAGACAGGGTCAGAATGCTGTGTGGTCCTGCCTGTCCACAATACTAGGTCACAGGAGTGGGCTTTCCAATTTTCTTTCAGAACCTAGGTGCTGTTGGGTGGTTTGGCCCCCACACAAGTGACACAACCCATGGATGGGGAATGAATCCAGGAAGTATATCCTCCTGCCTCCATCACCCCACCCCCCTGTACATAGTTTTAGAGAAAAAAGAAAATAAGGGTTCACATTTATACATTGCTTTACAGTTTACAACAATCCTATGAGATAGATAATGAAAACAGCATTAGACCCATTTTTTAACAGATTAAGAAATGGAGCCTCCAAGTGACAACATGGTACCCAACCAAGTCACACAATTAAATTGGGAAAAACAGGATTCAAATTCAGATCTTCAGACTCCAAATTAAAACTCTTTCCACTAAATTCTCATGTGCCCCAAAATAAACAAGGGAGTTGGCAAGAGAGAAGACAGGAGAAGTTGAGGAAGACATCTCTATGGCTCCAAACAAATAAAATTAAAGCCAGAGACATAACCAGCACTCAAGACAAGTAGCACAAAACCCTTTCCCTACCCCCAAGTCCAGGCTGCTGTTGAAGTTGCCATAGATAGGGACAGAGGAGAGGCAGGGCGTAACAAGGCATGGTGGAGGAGCTCACCCCAGCCCACAATCCCTACTACTTAGTCATTTTAACTAAGTACTCTTGCTAAGTAGGTGCTGGGATCTGTTGTTTCTATATTCTATTTTGCTGGAGTGCAAGTGTCATTGTGTTTGGAACTACCCTCTCTCCAACTGTGGCAGCCTTGACCAAAATCCAACAGTGTCACCAAGAATCACAACTGAAATGATTCAACAACATAAATGTTAACTATTAGCTGGTAAGAGGGAACAATACAATTCAACATACAAAGCAAGGTCCACTAAATACCCCATGGAAGATAGAAAGGCTCCCTCTCACACAACTTCTCAAATCTTCTGTCTGGAATCACACGTCATGGGGCATTGTGAAAGCACCAACCATTCCTGCACCCTCCAACAGAGAGGATCCTTGGGTGAGACAACATTCCACAAATAAATTTATATGGGGTCACTAATAAGGGCAGTGGGGAAGGGAAGAAAAATATAAAGGGAGGGGAGGAAGGACAAGAGAAGGAAGGGAAGGAAGGGGGAAAAGCTTCCAGATGCAGCTCACCAATGGAAGAAGGGGACAGGACTTATGGTGGGATGTTCCAAGATGAGAAAGGTTGGATGTTTTAGTATGAGACATTTGTTTTTTTTTCCTTCATACTAGTCATATTTTACCCCATCCCATACCTAAGCTGTTGCCAGGTCTTTTAGATATTCCTTCCATGCCATCTTGAGTCTGTCCTCTCCCATAACCACCATCCTAATTCTGGCCTTCATCATCTCTCACCTGGACTATTGCAATGGCCTCTTAATATAACTGTCAAAATAATATTCCTAAACAATAGGTTGCATTGGGGCAGCTAGGGGGTGCAGCGGATAGAGTACCAGTCCTGAAATCAGGAGGACCTGAGTTCAAATCTGGTCTCAAACACTTAACATTCCCTAGCTGTGTGACCCTGGGCAAGTCACTTAACCTCAATTGCCTCAGCAAAAAGCAAAAAAAAAAAAAAAAAAAAAAAGAAGAAGAAGAAGAATAGATTGCATTGTTCCACTGCCCTGTTTAAAGATTTCCTATTTTAAAATTCAAACTCTTCCATTTTTTCCTTTAAAGCTCTTCAAGATCAGATACCACCTTATCTGTGCAGGTTTGCCATTCCTTTTCACATACCCTATATTCCAGCCAAGATGCCGGCTTCCTGTTCCTTATACGGGATTTGCCTTCTTCCAGTTCTGGGACTCTGCAAAGGCTGTTTCTATATACCTTCTTTCTCAAATCTCCATCTCTTAATGTACCTACCCTCTTTCTTTTTTTTTTTCTTTTTGCTGAGGCAATTGGGGTTAAGTGACTTGCCCAGGGTCACACAGCTAGGGAATGTTAAGTGTCTGAGACCAGATTTGAACTCAGGTCCTCCTGACTTCAGGGCTGGTGCTCTATCCACTTCGCCACCTAGCTGCCCCACCTACCCTCTTTCAAAACTCAACTTAAACATCAACTTCAACATGAGACCTTCTTGATCTTTCCCAACTCTTAGTGCCCAAAAAGAAATACGTCCTCTTTATTGGGGTGCATTTTGTTTTTGCTAATATGATTACACATTATTTCCTATGATGGAATTTAATATGGTCTTTAAAAGAAAAGAAGCCTTCCTTTTTGTCTTTGCAACTCCAGCACTTAACAGGATTTGATAGGTAATTGGGATGAATAAATACCTCTTGAATGATGAGTAGGTTGATTTATTTGATCGTTCATCAATAATATATTTTCCCACTGAAATCTTTTTATTCAAGTCTGACCAAGATGAAGACTAATAGCCATTGGCTAAGCAGATAGATGGATCGTGGATTGAATGTTGGACCTAAAGTTAGGAAGACCTGAATTCAAATCATGTCTCAAGCACTTACTAGCCATAAGGATCTTTAGTCTTTCTTAACCTGTTTCCCCATCCATAAACTGGAAGTTATAATAGTATCTATTTCACATGGTTGTTGTGAGCATCTAATAAAATAATATATGGAAGGGGCAACTAAGTGGCACTTTAAAGTCAGGAGAACCTGAGTTCAAATCTGGTCTCAGACACTTAACACTTCCTAGCTGTGTGACCCTGGGCAAGTCACTTAACCTCAATACCCTCATATTACATTATATATATATATATATATATATGTATGTATGTATGTATGTATGTATGTATATATTCTAACCATTATTACCAGTAGCTCTACAAAATGCATTTTTTATTTTATTTTTGTAATTCTGAAGGTATCTAAATGTTCTCTTTAGGGATGCAGCATAGAATAATAGGTAAATTGCCAGGCTTGGGATCAGATCCAGAAGACATGGGTTCATATCTCATGTCCAACAGTTACCAGCTGTTGCAACTGTGAAAAGACCATTGTGTTATCACTCTATCTACCTTCTTTTATATTTAAATATATTATATTTAAAGTTACATTATTAAATATAAAGCTAATTATATTTAAAGTTAGGAGGAAATCTAGAGATAATTTTGCCCAATTCTCTCAGTTTTCAGATGAGGAAAGTGAGGTTCAGAGAGGTCACAGAATCAAAGATTCAGAATTGTCAGAAGCCTCAGACATTATCTAATCTGACTCCAACTACACATGGAAAAACTAAAGTCTACAGAGATTAAGTGATACCCCAAATTCATACAATAAATGGTAATAATAACAATAACAACAATGATAACAACTTTTAGGCCTACAAGAGCCTTTTTTTATGTTATCTCATTTGATCTTCACAATAAACCTAGTGAGGGAGGTTCTATTATTGCTCCATTTTACAGATAAGGAATCTGAGCATCAGATAATTAAGCTGTTTGCACAGGGTTATAAGTTAATAGGCTTTTGAAGCAAGATTTGAACACAGGACCCCTGACTCCAGTCTGAGTTCTCTATGAATTGCACTACCTCATTAGTTTTAGGACTCAGATTAGAAACTAGTTTTTCCAGTTCAGTGTTATTTCCACCACTCAACAAAATCCTGGCTTAGGGCTTGAGGCCCTAAGAAGCCTTAAAGACAAGCAATTTTCCTCTATCTCAATATACAGATAAGAAAACAACCTACTGCTATCTGTTCAAATTGGCTTATGGGGTCTTAGGCAGAGAGAATCTACTTGTTGGAAGAGATATGAGAGAAGAACTTGTCTTTCTCTTATTCCCAAAATTCATAAAGAGAGAGCCAAGACCTTAGGCAGACCCAAGCAGCCCCTTCCTCCCATTTTCCAAACTTGATCATTTTCCCCCTCTGGGAGCTGTCTGGATCCCAGGCCTCTCTCAATCCCATCCCTTTTCTATGAGCCTTAAATACTAGCAGCATGATGTTTAGATTGATCTAAGTACTACAAATTTTGAAACCAAATATCAGCAATTAGTCCTCCCATTCTTTTCTGCCAGCTCTCTGGCTGATGGCAAAGCAGCCCTCTCAGAGAGAGATGGGGACACAGCTTCAGGGGGTAAGTGATATCATCAAAGCAGCAAAAGAAACCTCTTTCTGTCTTGGAATTCTCTTGCTGGGTCTCTTTCATTGACTTCTTTTTTTATGAGGCAAGCACTGCTGGGCTTTTTAATTTAATTGTGTGTTTTTATAATTTTGTACAAATGCCCAGAGACCTTCAGGCAACCCAGATAGCGAAGGAACGTAGGTGGGCATTTTGTAAGCCTAAATGAATGGATAAATAAACAAATAAATAAGTACATGCTAATTAATTAAGAACATGCATGTGTTCATGAATGAATGAATGTTAGGAGACATCATGGTACAGTGGGAAGGATTCTGGATTTGTAGTAAGAGCATTTGGACTCAAATTCTCATTTTGCTACTTAAACAGGTAATTTCAGGCAGCTACCTTCTCCTTTCCTGCTTTATTTTCCTCAGCTGATGAATGAAGGGATAAATTTAGATCAAGGCTTCTTAAACTTTTTTCCACTTCAAAATTCTTTTCACCGAAGAAATTTTTCCACTATCCCATCTCGAATCTGAGCCTGAGTTCCTGTCAGTGTTCCTACATACACAGTACAAAATGCACATGTGTGTTCAGAATCAAGACTTCCCCAAAGGACGATGATGAAAAATAGACAAGGTCTGCCAAAAACACTTCAGATTCATCATGCATTTGATTGTGAATTAATTTCTGATCGGTGTGTTTAGAAACCTTTTGCTGTTGCTAAGTGTTTCATCACTTGTGACCCACAGTTAAAAAGCAGTGATCTAAATGACCTCCAAGGTCCATTTCTATCATAATTCTATAATCATATGAATCAATGAATTGAAGTCATTATCTAAAACTTGGAGTCCTAAATTAAGGCCTTTTCCCATTTGAAGTAAGGAACAATTCATAGATATTTCAGACTGCCATGGATTAAAAGGTAAGTGTTGACAACAGTCTCAGATAGCTTAGGGAGAAAGCCACCATGGAGGAAGCACCAGAACTGTGCTCTCCATCCCCAGCTTCCATTAGCACTGTCACTACCATCAAGAGCAGTTCAGCAATTTAGAAGTTAACAGAAAAATAACAGCCCAAGTTAACTCTGGGTTAACTCTGGACCCCTACCATTTTGCTACTGAAATCTGCAGCTTCCAGAGACATCCTTGGAGAGCCACCCCTTGGAATCTACTCAGTCTGGGAGATTTGAGAGCTATAGTTGGTCCCTTCTTTGTCCATAATTGGAACTTCTCTAAATTGAGCTTTTCCTTCGATGCTAGGAACTCAAGACACTGCTGGGGTGGGACACAACCAACTTTTTACCACCCAGGAGTTAAAGGAGCCCAAGGCAAGGGGAAAATGAGGTGGTCTTGTCAAGGGAGACAGAGATCAAGCTCACTTCTGAAACCACTCACCCAATTGGCTATACAATTTTTAAAAGTCTGGATTGATATTTAAGACCTGAATTAAATTAGATACTTAGTTTTTAATTAACCCCCATCTTAAAGGGGCTTTTTTTCCCCAAACATAATAAGCCCCAGGCACCACTGTGTCTTACAAATGAATTGTACCCAGATGTCTACACTTGACTCTCCATTTTCCAATTATCTTTGATCAAGAAGAAGAATTCCACAGATCTAGTTTCGAGAACTTAATTGGCTTCCTTATATTTCTCTATTGCTGCTCCTCCTGATTGCCAGGGCTGACTATGTGTCTGTCCAACTCTGGCTCTGGCTCCCCAGACCTGGCTTCTCTCCATCAGTAGAGTGCAGACTGTCTGCACTCCACTGCTTTCCCAAGGGCTACCAGCATTTGCCTTGGTCCAGTCAGAGAGTGTGATCATACTCATAACATGCCCTCTCATTCTGCTTCATGTCTCCACTCCTGGGACCTTGACCCACTCAGCTGAGAGCCCTGACAGACACCTTGGCCCCTTACTCTGAGCACTGATTTAAACCTATAAGACTACCCCATTCAGCCTGGTGGAAGATAAACAGTCCAAGGTCATCAATGTGCCATGTTACTCAGGAAAATTCTAAGGTGCATCTAAAGAATGGTAGAACTCTCCTGATGATGAAGGAGGGGTGACAGGTTGCTTGAATGATCTCACCTTACCTAACTGTCCTACCTACCAAATGTCCCTGTTTCACCTAGGTTTGAAATTCTATTTTCTCTTCAGACTCCAGGTCTCTTATTTCATGCAAAAGAGCAATTAGGTGGTGCAATGGATAGAGTCCCAAACCTGAAATAAAGAAAACTCCTCTTTTTGAGTTCAAATCCAACCTCAGACACTTCCTAGTTATGTGTCCCTGAGCAAGTCACTTAACCCTGTTTACCTCAGTTTCCTCACCTGAAAAAAAAAGCTGAAAAAAGAAATGGCAAACTCCACCATCTTTGCCTCAAAAACCCCAATAAGACCATGAAGAGTTGGATAAGACCCAAACAACTGAACAACAGCAACACCAAATTGAATACAATAATAGAATTTGGGCTTTAACAATCATATAGAATGTACAAAAAAATTAAGGCCCAGAAAACATAACTGAAGAACGACCAGACATACTAGTTAACACAAGTACTGGCTTGGTCCTTTGAGGTATTCTTAAATTCTACTCTTTTTCAATAATAGCTTACATCTAGAGAGTGTTTTGTGGTTTACAATATGGTTTCTTTACAACAACCCAATGCAATAAAAGAAACATTCAAGGAGTTATGGTTTCGTTTCCTCCACCAACTGAGATGGTAAGTTTTCTAGAACTTAGTAGGGGAAAAGAGCAAACTCTAATCAAGGGCTCATAAATATTAGCTCATTTGATCTTCAGTACATCCTTCATAATTAAGAATTGTCACTTATGCAGCCGTTACACCTATTATCTAATCTGATCCTCTCAACAACTCAGTGAAATAGGTGCTATTTTTATCCCCATTTAACAGATGAGGAAACTGAGGCAAATAGAGATCAAATGACCTGTTCAGGATCACATACACATAGTAATTAAGTGTCTAAGGGAGGATTTTTATTTTAATCTTCCTATTATTAGCCCAGAATTCTATTCATGACATCGAGGGCTTCTAAAATTCTTTTCTGCTCACACCCCCTTTTTGCCCAAAGAATTTTTTTTAATTTTATTTTATTTGCATAACATATGTGTGGGTAATTCTTCAACAATAACACTTACATAGCTTTCCATTAGAAATTTTTCCCCCCAACTTCCCCACCCCTCCCCTAGATGGCAGGATATCCACTACATGTTAATTATGTTAAAATATTTTGCCCAAAGAATTTTTACATGATCTCAGCTACATACGATACAATATTTTATATTGTATATATATATAATATATATATATTACATATATATATTATACAATGCATATTGTATATAAAATAGGTATACAAATCAAACATTTACTGATAATAAATCATAATTTTGCAACCTCTATATTCAGTTACGAGACCCCAAAAGGGGTCACAACCCACAGTTTAAGAAGCTGAGTACCATACCATCTAGTCTAGGGAGCTTTCTGAGCTAAGGGAGGTTAGGTCATTTCCCCAGTCTCACAACTAGTAAGCATCTAGGTCAGGATCTAGATCATCTGGGAACTGCAGTACAATGCTGCTTTTTCCATTATTTTACAAATGGAGTTGGAGTCAAAAACACCCAATTCAAATTCTGACGCAGCTTCTTCCTATCGATGGCATCTTCTTGCTATGCAGAATAATGTCTGACTCTTCTTGACCCCATGGATCATAGCACAGACAAGCCCTTCCATCTTCTAGTATCTCTCAAATTCTGTCCAAGTTCATGTTCATTGTTTCCACAGCCCATTTATCTCTATGAACCTTAGTTTTTTCAACTGGAAAAAATAAGAGAGGCAGGGCTGGATGACCTCAAAGTCATGAGGTCATTCACTTCTAAACCTAAGATCCTAAGATGCTATGAATGAATGAATGGATGAGTAAAAGATTATCTCCATTATCTAATGTCACTCACACTATCTCCAATTTACCCGATATATATTATTTGTACATAGTTGTTTTCATGTTGAAATCACAATTAGATTGTAAGTTCTTTGAGGGCAGGGAGTCTTTCTTTGCATTTTTTATGTCCTCAGTGTTTAGCACTGTGCATGAAAGTCAACTAACATTTATTAAGTACCTACTATATGCCAGGCATCGTACTAAGCAATGGGGATAAAAAAGAAAGGCAAAAACAGTTCTTGCCCTCCAGAAGCTCACAGTCTACTGGTGTTTAATAAATGCTTATTGATTAAACATTAATGGAATGATTCACCTAAGTAATCATGGGTTCTCCAAGCAGGAACAATACTAGAACCCATATCTTCTGAAAACCCAAGATCATTACTTTTTTCTACAGTATACTACACCATTTGAAAAAATGGAGCAAGAAAAGTACACACACACACACACACACACACACACACACACACACACACCTCTCTGCTGAAATCCCACATTTCCAGCTACATTCCTTTGGCTTGAATGCAAATCTGCAGCCCTAATTATTTGACTCTTTTACTTCCCTCTTTGCCATCCTAGAGATAATTAGCCTATTGTTGTGCCCACCTGGAAAGGTAATTATGCCCTACAAACCTCTTTGGTCAAATGATTAACAACCACCAATTTTCACAGTTGGATTCAAAAGCCATTGTTTCCTCTGTGTTTCATAGATCACAAGATGTTACAGACTATTACAAGCTGCATTGTGCCTGGTCACCAGACAAAGCCAGAGTTGGCACTGGGCACACAGTATCATGATAGGTGGTGATTTGAGGTCCAAAGATGTCTTACACTGTTCTCTGCTAGAGTTACTTGAGTGTTATAGTTCCTGGAGTCTTAGCAAGATCATTATAACACTGGGGATGAATAAGTGAATACATGCATGGGGGTACCCACATACCCTCTGGGGTAAAGAGCTAAAGGAGACACTGTCAGCTATTGACTTCAAACTGATTAAATCTAAATCTATTCCAATGTGCACACAGACTAAATGAGGGTGGTATTGGTTTAGCATTAGAGACATGGGAACACCAAGAATTGGGGATGAAATGGGAATGGGGGAGGAAGGAAAGGGGAGTTCATGCAAGGATTATAAATCTGCCGGTCATTCAAAAATTTCATAACCAGAGAGTTTGTTGAACATACTAAGCAAGAATGGAAATTATTATATAAATCTAAAGACATAAAAATGGCCTGAGGATTCTAAAATGGAAGCAGAATAAGAGGGGTGAGTATACTCTTTCCATTCTCTCTTCTCCAAAAGCAATGCAAGAGTGGAGTGAGTGGGATTAAGTGGCCTGGGCTAAAGCTTAACTGGACATTTTTGTCACTGTGACAGGCAAGCCACAGAGACCATGCCTGAAGTAAGCTAATTTTGGGGACACCATTGTTCATTCATGGCACCAGGCTGGGGCCAGGATGTGGAGGGGATCTGGAGAATGTCATTGCCAAAGAAGGACTGAGAGAGAGAAAAAAACGCCATTAGGTAGCTACCTTGTTTAAACTAATTATCTTGATAGCCAAATTCCAAGTTCTGTTGTTTCTTTGGGGATGGCAAGTATGATCAGAACTTTCTAAATTTGGCATCTAAAGGCAAAGCTCCCATTGACCTACCTTAGTTACAGATTTAACCCAGCTCCAAACTCTTGCTCTGGCACTCATTGTCTGTATGACCACCTCTGAATCACATTTCCTCAGATTCCAAATGATAGAATCATAGATTTAAGTTGAATGGGACCCTAGAAGTCATAGAAAGCACAGAGCCTTACACCTAGAGCTGGAAAGAACCTCAGAAGTCATCTGATCTAATGATTTCATTTTACATATGAGATCCTTGAGGCCATGGAGGTGAAGTAATGACAATAAGAATAAAAATAATAATTAGCATTTCTATAGCCTTTAAGATTTACAGAGCACTTCATATAAGTTGTCTCATCTAATTCTTACAACCTGGAAATTATTACAATTATTTATAATTATTATTATTAATCCCATTTTACAGATGAGGAAACTCAGGCCCAGAGATTTGTTCAATTAGTGAGTGTCTGAGGAAGCATTTTGAACTGAGGTCTTCTTGACTCTCAGGCCAGTATGCTAACCATTGCACTTCACTATTCACAAAGTGACTAGAACAAGATCCCAAGGGATCCCAAGGGATTGACTTGGGAAGTCAGTAGTCAGAGCCATTCAGTCATCCTAAATCAAAATCTAAACAAATTGAGGAGGTATGATCAAGGCAGCAAGTCAAACTCAGACAAGAAGTCAGGAAGGTAGCAGAGGTAAACACCAAAGATTGAGGCAAAGTGGGTTGGCTGGTGCACCAGTCAGTAATCAATAATCATCACAGAAACCAGCAAAGCAGGAAAAATGAAGAGACACAGAGAACCAAAAAAAAACAATGGGTTCTTAATTCTTCCAGGCTCCCAGAGGTAGCTCCAATTCAGAGGGGAACTGCTCATCTGAATTGGTGAATGACATTTCTATTGGAGAAATAGACCTCAATTTATGAAATCACAGCTCAGACCAGCACCCCTTTAAAAAAAATCTTTAACTTCATGCAAATGAAGAAATATGACTGTTTTTACTGAATGAAATTAAACAAATTTACAAGTTATTTTTAATTGCAGCTTGTTCATTTATTTGGATGTTTCCAAATATCTCAATGCTTGACATTGTGGAACAATCCATCTGGAAACTTGATTGTCTTTTTTAATCCATATATTTGGCTTCATGTAGACCCGGCCTCCTCCTCCTAGGCCCTAATCCCCTATAGCCCCCCTTCCCTTTACTCTCTGTAATTGAATAATTATATGCCCCAATATTCACAGGCTAATCCCTTGGTAATCCTTCTTTGATCCTGCCTCAGTCCCTGACTGGATTACCCTGATCTAGCATGTCTGGCTTTGTGACTAAACTGTCTATGAGCCTGGGGACATTCACCAAATGAATGCCCTGCCTGCCTCTTGACCTGTGTTTGGCAGGCGCTGAGTCCTCCAAGAGGGGATTAGTCTGGATTTATGTGACCATGAAAAGCCTACTCATTGCTCAGCTACCACCAAGGAATCAGCTCACCCTCCTTACCCTGTTCCTGTTCCAGGGTCAGGAAGATGGGAGGGATGGGGAAGGAAGGTGAGAAAAGGGCCTTTTTAGAGCTGGGATTTGGTAGGTTGGGGACTAGGAAATCAGAGCAAAATGAAAAGCAAGGAAAGAGATTGGGTTCATTGTTTCCCATTTGCTAAAGTGGGGATGGAGAAAGAAAGGAGTAAGGGGATTCCCTGGAACAGAAAGACATATGGATATGGGATCCTACTAGCTATGGCATTTCATGCAAGTCCCTTCAGTTCTTTGAGACTCGATAACCCTATGTGTGAAATGGGAATAATAATCAAACAAGAATTCTTAAGCACTTTACTACCCAGGCTCTTTGATAAACAATGGGTATATCAAAACAAAAGTGAAACAGTCACTTCCCTCAAGGAACTTAAATACTCTGGAGGACAGGGGGGAGGAAACATGTACACATGTAGGTATATATAAAATACATGCAAAGTGAAGGGGGAAGGGCAGAAGGCAATACCTCTCAGGATTCTTGTAACAAAAGTGTTTTGTACCTGAAAAAAACAATTTACAAGATTCTCTGATAAGCCTCCTTTTTTTAATGTATAGGAAGCTGAGGCAAATTTATAAAAATGAGCCATTTTTAAAAATTTTCAAGAAAAAATCAAAGTTATTGATAATCATATGAAGAATGCTCTAAATCACTATTAATTAGAAAAATGTAAATTAAAACAACTCTGACATACCACTTCATAGCTTTCAGATTGGCTAATATAACAGAAAAGGAAAATGACAAATATTGGAGGGAATGTGGGAAAATTGGGGCACTGATGCCCTTTTGGTGGAGTTGTGAACTGATCCAGTCATCCTGGAGAACAATTTGGAATTTTGCCCAAAAAGCCATAAAAAAAATCAATACTAGTCTTAAGTCTAACCCTTCCTTCTTCACTTTGCAAAGAGAAAATGGAAGGACTTAACTGTACAAAAATATTTATGGAAGCTTTTTTTTGTAGTGACAAGGAATTGGAAATTGAGGGAATGCCCATCAATTGGCATTGTCTAAAGAAGTTATGATATATGACAATGATGGAAAATTAATATGCTATTAAAAATTACAAAGGGGATGGTTTCAGAAAAACCTGGGGTAATTTATATAAATTGGTGCAAAGTAAAATGATCAGAAACAGAAGAACATTGTAAAAATAACATCAACATTGTAGCAAGGATCAACCTTGAAAGGTTAACTACTCTGACCCAGTACTATTGACTTGAAATGAAAAATGTTGTCCAACTTGTTGGACATTGTACAAATGTCTCCAAAGAAAGAACAGGTGGACTCTGAGTACTGTTTGAAGTATTTTTTTAACTTTCTTTACTTTTACTACTTTTTTGTATTATAACTAATATGGAAATGTTTTGTATGATTTCACATATAAAATAGGTATCATGTTACTTGGCTTCTCGATGGGTAAGGAAGGGACTGGAGGGAGAGAGAATTTTGGACTTAAAATTTAAAAACAAATTTTTAAAAGTGTTCATACTGGATATGTATCCCAAAGAGATAATTTAAAAAAGAAAAAGGACTTATGTGTGTAAAAAATGTTTGTAGCAGCCCTTTTTGTGGTGGCAAAGAATTAGAAATTGAGTAGATTCCCATTGGTTGGGGAATGGCTGAATATGGTATATGAAAGTATTGGAATATTTCTGTTTCTAAAAGAAATGATGAACAGAATGATTTCAGAAAAACATGAAAAGATTTAAATGAACTGAGGCCAAATGAAGTGAGCAGAACCAAGAGAACATTAAACATAATGATCAACAGTGATGGACTCGGCTTTCCTCAGCAATCTATAATTCGAGGCAATTCCAATAGACTTGGGATGAAATATAACAATCACATCCAGAGAGAGAACAGTAGAGACTGAATGGATTGAAGCATAATATTTTCACCTTTTTGTTTGTTTTTTGTTTTCTTTCTCATTTTTTTTTCCTTTTGGTCTGATGTTTCTTGCACAACATGAAAATATAGAAATATATCTAAAAGAATTGGATAAATATCAAAATGTGTTTAAAAGAATTGCACATAATTAACCCATATAAGATTGCTTGCTGTTTTGGGGAGGAGGAGAGGTAAGGTAGGCAAAGAGAAAAATTTAGACACAAAATTTCACAAAAATAAATGTTGAAAACTATCTTTACATGTATTTGGAAAAATAAAATACTATTGAAAAAAGCATTCTGTGAAGTGTTACTATATGTGAGTTTGGACAGTTGTATATTGTCCCATTCAGTTAGCTGTATCAAGACATCAATATCGACTTCTGATCTGAACCTTGCTCACTAGGTGCACTTGGGGTGCACTGTGACCAAGGGATTATGGGTTTACTAAGAGAAGAAATCTTGAGGTCATCTGGTGCAGTCTCTTCTTTATATTGAGGAAACCAAGACCCAGAGTCCAGTCCCTTCCCACTCTGAAATTCTGTGATTCTGTGAAATTAATACCAACAATAACTTGCCCAAAGACACATAGCAGAACCAGAATTCACACCCTCTCCAGTGTACCACTAATTCCTCTTTCTAAAAAAGTATAACTATCCCAGGGAATGACCCTTCAAAAGTCTACTTTAAATCATACCTGCAGGATATTAGAATGGAAAAGATTTTAGATGTTATCAAATTCAATGCTCCTCATCTATTTTACATGAAAAACAGACCCAAAAAAATGAAGAGGCTTACCCAAAGTTTACTCAAGTGGAAGAACCAGATCTAGAGACCAAGAATTTTTCCAACAATTCTAAAGTCAGTATTCTTTCCACATGACACCACTGACCATTGGAATTGTGTATTAATGAAATACTTCATTATTTATTCATTCAGAAATATTATTGGCGCATACTAATGTCCCTGAATGAACTATTAATAACAACAACAACAGCACTGAAGATGATGAAAATTTATGTAGTCATTTAAGAAAGCAGTCTTTCATGGCCAAGCAGACATAAACCCTGATAACCAGGGTTATCTCCATGCCAAAATAGACTATAAGAGCAGAGAGCCGTACCTAAAATTTAAAGCCTAATTCTTAGACTCTATGATTAGCCATTTGTCTTTGACTAATCATGTTGTTTTAAATTAGAGCCACTATTCTCTTTATTCTATTTTAGACTTGGAACAAATAATGGAAGAATAGAAGAGGGTTCTTAAGCAATGGGTTTTATGATAGAATACTGTAGATAGCATTTTACCACTTAATAACACATCAAAACAGGAGTAGATTTCCACTCTACCACATAGTACCTATGTGATCTCTAGCAAGTCATTCATCTCTGGGTATCACTTTCCCCAACTGTAAAAGACATATTGACCTAAATGACCTTGAAGATTCCTTTTACCTCTAAATCTATGTTTCTATGCATCATCCAATAGGGGGAGGATAAAAATGAAGCATATTTTTCCATGATAGCAGAGAAAACTTTCTAACAATTAGTGATTTGGAAGGAAGTTAAAAAATAAATGTGCCATATTAGAAGGTAGCAGGTTGTCTCTCCAGGTCATGGGGATGGGCAGTGGATAGAGGGCATAGATGGCTGATTTGGCAGAAAGCCATCTTTGCTCCTTACCCACTGTTCATCCACATCTCAATCTACTGTCAAACTTTCTAAAGCTCCTTAAGGCTTATACAATGCTTCCTCCTCAAAAAAATAATTCTATGAGATAGGCAAAGGATGAACCATTTGCCTCATTTTACAAATAAGAAAACAGGTTTAAAAAATTAAATAATTTGGTTTTTTTGGCCTATGTTTCACAGTCCACAAAACCATTTACCAAGATACCAGAGTCTACACACAATGGGCACTTTGCCCTCTGCCTTATATGGAAAAAAATCCCATCACCCTCCCAATTCTTGGGAATCAATAATTAAGTCAATCCTGCCAATGCTGCTGAAAAGGATATGGTAATCCACTACCGCATATATGTGTGTGTGTGTGTGTGTGTGTGTGTGTGTGTGTGTATTCAATATCCCAGTGACTGCTTTAACCTGTCCATTTCCAAGGAGTAGAATTATCTCCATTTTAGAATGTTAATTTCCATTATTGTTCTATAAGAAACGACCAGCAGGATGATTTCAGAGAGGCCTGGAGAGACTTGCATGGACTGATGCTGAGTGAAATGAGCAGAACCAGATCATTATACACGGCAACAACAAGATTATATGATGATCAATTCTGATGGACATGGCTCTCTTTAACAATGAAATATTTCAAACCAGTTCCAATTATTCAGTGAAGAAAGACAAATACACCCAGAGAGAGGGATATGAAATGTGGACCACAACATAACATTTTCATGCTCTCTATCGATGTTTGCTTGCATTATGTTTCCTTTCTCAGATTTTTTTTTGTAGATACAATTTTTCTTGCACAGCAAGATGTGTGGAAATATGTATACATATATTCTATTTGTCAAGTTTTTTTAACATAATTAACATGTAATGGACTTCCTGCCATCTAGGGAAGGGTTGGGGACAAGGGGGGAAAAATTTGTAACGGAAAGCTTTGTAAGGGTCAATGTTGAAGAATTATCCATACATATGTTTTGCAAATAAAAAGCTTTAATAAAGAAAAAAAAAGAATGTTAATTCCCTGAAGACAGGAACTCTCTGCAAATAAATATTTGTTGATGTTTTCAGATAAAACCCAATGTTTAGAGAGCTCTGGAAAAGGGTCAAAGGATATGAACAGACAATTTTCAGAAGAAGAAATTGAAACCATTTCTAGTCATATAAAAAGGTGCTCTAAATCACTATTGATTAGAGAAATGCAAATTAAGACAACTCAGATACTACTATATCTCTCTCAGATTGGTTAAGATGATAGGAAAAGATAATGACATATGTTGGAGGAGATGTAGGAAAACTGGAACACTAATACATTGTTGGTGGAGTTGTGAACTGATTCAACCATTCTGGAGAGCAATTTGAAACTGTGCCCAAAGGTCAATCAAAAAGTGCATACCCTTTAATCCAGCACTTTCTCTACTAGGCCTGTATCCCAAAGAGATCATAAAGAATGGAAAGATCCACATGTACAAAAATGTTTGTGGCAGCCCTTTTTGTGGTGACAAGAAACTGGAAACTGAGAGGATACCCATCAGCTGGAAAATGGCTGAATAAGTTATGATATATGAATGTCACGGAATATTATTATTCTATAAGTAACGATCAGCAGGATTATTTCAGAGAGGCCTGGAGAGACTTACATGAACTAATGCTAAATTAAGTTAGTAGAACCAAGAAAACACTGTACACACCAAAGCAAGTGTACAAATCTGAGCAAGATTATATGATGATCAACTGTGATGGACTTGGCTCTTTTCAATAATGAGATGATTCAAGCCAGTTTCAATGGTCTTGTGATGAAGAGAGGCATCTGCACCCAGAGAGAGGATTGAGAATACTCAGTGTGGATCACAACATAATATTTTCACTCTTTTCATTGTTGTTTGCTTGCATTTAGTTTTCTTTCTCAATTTTTTTCCTTTTTTATCTGATTTTTCTTGTGCAACATGATAATTGTAAAAATATGTAGATAAAATTACACATGTTTAACACATATTAGATTACTTGCCATCTAATGGAAGGGGTCAGGGAAGGAAGGGAAAAAATTTGAAACACAAAGTTTTTCAGGAGTGAATATTGAATATTATCCATGAATATGTTTTGAAAATAAAAAGCTTTGATGGGAAAAAAAAGGAAAAGGGACTTATCCACTCATGGGCTATCTCCCATCTTATCTGTCCCCAAACCCTTGCTTTCCCTAAAGAGAAAGGGGATAGAGTAATCAACCATGCAAAAATTCCTAATTACTCTTCTTCTCTTGCAGCAACAGACTATGTCCACTTTCTGAATTGCTGTTTCTATGAACCATATTATTTTCAGTATTCTCTCAATATGTATATTTGTACACATAGCATGTGTATACATATCTATACTCCAAATAGTCCTCAAATCTGTGATAATTCTACTTACTTAAATGTTAGAAATGATATTGACAAAACCCTGAGAGGAAAGTAGATTTAAAATATAACACTATTGCCTTGAAGGAATTATGCTCCATCTATATAAAGGGATGTGACTTCTGACTGGCTGAGATAATCAGACACATGATGCTTCTTGCTACTTGAGGGAAGAGGGAACTTAGGTCAATTTGTTTGTCACACATTTCAAGATGGGGCCTTGAGAAAGAAGATTCAAAAGGGAAATGAAACTTAAACTTCTGAATAGTAAACTAGAGTCCTAAAGCCATGGGGGGAGCCAGCCACCATCATGTTCCTTGATTGCCAATGCCTATAGCCCTAAATAATATTGAAAATGAACTCCCCCTTGGTGAGATGATTCCTCCTCTTGATATGAGCTAAGATCTTAACTGTATTCCATCCAAAGAATTCATTTATTCTTGAGTACTCTTTGTTCTACTCCAATCTAAGTAACTTCTTAGATTTCTCTCTGCCATTTCCTTTAATAAAATGGTTTAGCCATTATTCATAATGATCTTTTGTATGGCACTGCTTGCTGGGAAGGGGCTAAGTTAGAAAGTATAAACTAAGGGCTACTATCTTCCTTGGAAGAAATCATGGAGATCAGAAATAATGCCTTTTATTATAAATCAATCAAACCCCTGAACTGGAAATATTTTAAGAGCAGCTAACATATTGTATCATTTTGAAGATGGGACAGATAGTTCTGGATCCTGCCTGCCTCACCCCCACCCCCATCCCAAACTAGGCTGTGGTAGTTTCAACATGGCTTTCTTATTCTCTGCAAAAATGAATCGGACCTCAGATCATACTCATCCATGTCACCCATAACTGGCATACATATATAAATGTGTGTATACTCATGCAAATATGCACAGACACATATTGACATGCATGTATATATATACACACATATATATTACTTATATACTACATATAATGTATGTGGAACTCAAGTACCAAAGCTTAATGAATGGCATTGGACTCTCTCTTCATGGGTGATCAATTATCCTCTCCTGTATGAGGGTTAGGACCAAAGTTAGCAAAAATAGAAGAGAAGAGAAACTTGGTGTCTCCAGCTTCGAGAAAGAAAATATACAATGGCAACCTCTCTCCAGGTTGCCAAAGGGAAAAAACATTTCTGAAAAGAAGCTAGCATGAGAGGAGCAGGTAGTTTCTATCATTTCCCTAACCTAGTCTTAGCTTGCTACATTAGAAACTTTGGGTTGTGGCAGCCCTTTTTGTAGTGGCTAGAAACTGGAAACTGAATGGATGCCCATCAATTGGAGAGTGGCTGAATAAATTGTGGTATATGAATGTTATGGAATATTATTGTTCTGTAAGAAATGACCAGCAGGACGATTTCAGAGAGGCCTGGAGAGACTTGCATGAACTGATGCTGAGTGAAATCAGCAGAACCAGGAGATCATTATATACGGCAACAGCAACACTACATGACGATCAATTCTGATGGACATGGCTCTCTTCAACAATGAAATGTTTCAAACCACTTCTAATTGTTCAGTGAAGAAAGCCATATACACCCGGAGAGAGGGTTGTGAAATGTGGACCACAACGTATCATTTTCATACTCTCGATTGATGTTTGCTTATATTGTGTTTCCTTTATCTGATATTTCTTTCTTGTAGATATGATTTTTCTTGCACAACAAAGATAAATGTATACATATATTCAATTTGTCAAGTATTTTATCATAATTAACAATTAACATAAATAACATGGATATTCTGCCATCTAGGGGAGGGATGGGGAGTGGGGGGGGATTTGTAACAGCTTCGTAAGGGTTAATGTTGAAGAATTACCCATACATATGTTTTGCAAATAAAAATAAATAAATAAATAAAAGAATTTTTTAAAAAAAAGAAACTTTGGGGAATTTCCCCTTTGGGATTCATATGGGTCTCTCTGTCTCTGTCTATCTGTCTGTCTGTCTCTGTCTCTTTCTCTCTCTGTCTCTTTCTCTTTCTCTTTTGCACTTATTTCACTTTCATGTATTCTATATTGTCTGGCATATATTCTTGTATACTTTCTCTGGTTAATATTTTGCCATCAACTTGAGTAAATGTGTTTCTTTGCTATTTCTTATATGCAAACATTATGGAAATGGCATCTGGTTAAAAAGGGCTCAATCCTTGAATATAAAGCTTGGGACACTCCTTCCTGGTAAGAAATAGAGACCAGGAATTTTGTTTAAACCTAAAAACTGCATCTTTTAGACTAATAATATTTAAGGGAGCAGATGGTATAATGTTAGTCTAGAATCCCTTCTCTTTGAGGATAGCAAAGTGGTTAGCCTCTGGACCCTTCTTGTTTTCCCTCCTGGCAGGAATTGAAGCCTCCCTTGGAGAAGAGAAGAGGGAAAAGGAGATGTTAGGTCTATTCTTGCTTTTCTGTAAGATACACATCAAAAAAGCCACATTACATATGTGCGTGTATATGTATATATGTGTATGTATGCACATGTAAATATGGGTGTATATGTATATATACACATGTATGTGTGTATCTGTATGTATGTACATTACAAAATTATTGAGAATTAACCCTGTAACTATAATCCAAATTAATGCTTCCAGAGCAAGATTTCTAAGTGAGGATTAAAGGATCTAAGAATGATCTTTAGTATCAGATATTCCAAATACACACAAGTAACTGGGATTAAGGGAAAAGTAAGAGAGGAAAGAGGGAGACAGAGGTAGAAGGAGGGGAGGGAGGAAGGAAAAAGGAAAGAGAGGGAAAGAGAGAGAAACAGACAGAGAGAAAGAGAGACAGAGAGAGAAGGAGGAAGGGAAGGAGGAAAGGAGGGAGGGAAGGAGGAAAGTAGGGAGGAAGGGAGGAAAGGAGGGAAGCAGGAAGGAAGGAAAGAAGGAAGAGTATATCTAGTTGGTCCCTTGATTCAGTGGATGACTATGTTCATCTGGCCTTGAAAAGATATATGTTCACCCATGTTGGAGGCCATAGAGAAGCCACTATGAAGATAGCATATGATCCAATATTAGGGACAGCAACCTCTTTAGACCTGGGAGTCAACAGTAAGTGATCTTCTTCCTCTTCCTCTTACTTCTTGTCATATAAACTCTTTCCTCCTCAAAAAAAAATCAAGAAATGTTTGTTAAGCTTACAAAACACCATAACAGATAAGATAAATAAGATATGGTCTCTACATGGGATCTATGGGATCCTGTGGCCAAAAAGTTTCAGCAGAGGTGATCTAGTGTAAGTGTCTTCATTTAATAGATCAGGAAACTGAGTCTCAATTAAGGAAAGTGATTTCTCCATGGCCCCATAAATAGCAAATGGCAAAGCTGAGACTTGAGTTAAGTTCTTCTGATGACAAATCCAGTGCTTATACTCCTATACGGCAGTTTATCATTTTCCATTTTTTCTACAAAATGAAGTAGAAAAGTTCTTCAAAAGTAGTTCTCCTTCAAAGATTTCCTAGAGCAAGTATGACAACACAACAAGAGGAGATTCCATGTTATCTTTAAATAACACCATCTGATCCCTTTGAACTTCATGAAAATGGGAAAGGTGTGGATTAAATCAACCTGATGTTCCAATTAGCCTGATGATGTACATCTGTATTTGGAGGCATCTAAGGACAGTTCTTTGTAGAAAGTGAGCATGACCATTGGCTCTGTACTGATTGGGTTTCAGGAGGCTAGAGCTTCCTCATGATTAGCTGAGAAATAGTCATCACTCCTTGTAGTCCATAAAAATGAGGTAGTTGAGTTTTTCTCACTTTTTCCCCTCCTTTCCACCTTCAGAAGGAAGAACACAGAATGACATACTCTTGTGTCAAGAGTAATATCCTAACCCCACACTCCATGCAAGTTAGGCAAATTTTTCCTTATAAGGTATTGAGATATTTTTCAACACTTGATTAACTCAGGGGTCCTTCCTCATCATTTGGGTATAAAGCAATCACAAGGAGGCAGTGGGACCCTCAGATGTTTGATTGATAGATGGCTATAGTAGATTTGCTTTTCTGAATCCACTCAAGGAGTTCTCAGTGCTTATCTTTGTTCAATATTCTTCTGCTGGTGCCAAATAAACATCCTTTTCTTTACTGTTGAATGACTTACAAACAGGAGTCTTCTGGTAAATGTTTTAACAATGAACCCTCCAAAAAATGTTCGTAGGACACAGTTTTTTAGTTTAATATGAACTAACATTTTTTTCATTACTTTCTTAAGTCTAGAAAATTAAAAAAAATCAAACCTTGATTTATAGTGTTTGAAGATTTTTAAGGTGTACATGCTCAAACTAAAAAATTAACAATTAATAATCTCTGGAGCCAGTTAGTTGAATCCAGCATATCCCTATTGAATATCTCACTTTGTAACAATATTGAACTTAAACTACCAGAAGATTGACCTGAGTAAGGTCCCACCCAGAGAAAATCAGCATTCTGTGCCTATGTGAAGTTTCTCCCCTTCCATCACTCCCAGGGCATTCATAACAATATGAAGCAAAGGCAGATGATGAGAAAATTATATGTGGTTACCCTGTTAGTCTGAAAGAATAGCTCTTGAACCTCAGGTTCCTAGCCACCTTCCTTTCTGTTTCCTTTTCTGAGAATAGATGAGTAAGCTAGAAATCTGAGAGTGGACTTTCCCAGCTCAAGAGATGGTAGCATCTGGACAGTGTGAACTTTCCTTCAGAAGCATGTTGAAGAAACTGATGTTTGTGTGAATCCATTTGGTCTCAAGCACAGGCGTTCCCAAGTTCAAGAGTTTGGGGATTGGCTCTTCCAAAGAGATTAGGGGATTTCCTGTGAAGTGTGCTTCTTGGAGAATGAAGAGAATTATCCACATAATTCTTATGCAGTGTCTTATTTGAAAAACAAAGCCAGTGAATTACTGGAATAGTGTGTCCCGTGGGAAGGGGATTACTTGTTCAGCAGTCCCCCAGATTATGTTTATTTTCCTAGAAAAGTCTAAATCATAGGATAGCACTGAGTCTGGAAGGGACTTAATAACCCTGTAGAAAGAAGAGTTTCACAAGAATATCAGAATGCTGTCCTGATGAAAATCTGGGGAAATTTGATGGACTATTTAAGTAGTTTGTGCATTTTCTGTATCTATTTATAGGTTTCTGTCAATCTTTGCAGTTTTTGCAATTCTGCATAGCCATATAAGGGCTATCCAGTACCTGATATGCATTTGATACTTTGCTTGTATGAAAGAGGAGTAAATTCTTTCATCTACCTCGGGGAAAACTTAGATAAGAGTTATATATATACCCTGAGCACATTCAGAGATTTTCTGGAATAACTATAGCAGAAGGCAATGAGCCAGAGAGGAAATTATCCCCTTGGGGGCAGATCTCAGAACCAAACTTGGCCCATGTGAACCTTGAGCCTTTGGAAGTATCTAGGGATTTACATATAAAAATTAATTAATATTTTGTAATGTTTGAGCTGGGAGGAACCTTGGGCTTCATCTAATCCAAAACCCTAATTATAGATTGATAAGGAAACTGACATGACAACATGACTAAAATGACATAATGATTTGGCCAAGATCATACAAGCAGCCAATGGCAGATTCAAGTCTTGAACCTAAATCTTTTTACACCAAGATGAGCTTTCTTTCTAACAGCATGTTGCCTTAGAAGAACAGGGGAAATTACAATGAATTGTTAGCCAACATATTTAAGGTTCAGTTTGCTTTACATTCATATTTTTAAATACCAATTTAGGAGACATAGTGTTCCACATTGAAGTGACATTAAATACTTCCAAATGTTTAAATCTTTAAGTGTGGTAAATATAAGGTTCTCTTAAAACTCTTTTTGAAGTAGTAAAAAGTCTAGCTAATTCAATTTAATTAAGTTGTCCTTTGGGATTTCCTTCCTTTCTTCTCAGATTTAATAAATTTTAAAGACACCATCAGCAATGTGATCAACAGGATGAGATGGAAATAAAATATGGTTTTTATTTTGATTTCAAGTTGTGATCACCAGAGTTACAAAGCTGGCTTAGTCTCTTTGGGTGGAATAATACTTAGCCTACAATTCACTGTGTACATTACCAGGACTTTCTGGATGCCCTTGTCTACCCAAATAGCTAATAAACCTAAAAATGTTACTTCTATAAGAACAGAGTGCTGTAGTTGAGAGAATGCTGAACCTGGAGTCAGAGAGACTAGAATTCAAATCCTGCTTCAGATATTTACTAGCTGATGAATCTGCAAGTCATTAAATTTCTGTCTGCCTCATTTTCCTCCTCAACAAAATGGAGATATAGTATCTACCTCCTTGGATTGTTGTAAATTTTTTGTATTTGTAAAGCACTTTGTATGTATTAAAAGTTCTATATATTTTTTTCCTAATATCATTATGAATGAGATGAAGTTCAGTGCAAACTTCAAAGCTTTCTATAAAAACCAGCTATGATTATGATTTAACATCTTGGAGCCTCAGTTTCCTCATTTGTAAAATGAAGAGTGATTTGTCAACCTTTGCTGCTCCTGAAATGTGAGTTGTAATTAAGAGATTTGCAAAGGTTTCCCAACACCACAGTTTCTCAACACTATCTGTTCCCAGTAAAATCTTGAGCCCTATCTCCCCTCACACTGAAAAAAAAAAAAAAA
>JAJPUD010001548.1:46881-78675 GCA_023553655.1 Myrmecobius fasciatus | reverse complement strand
AGAAAGAAAGAAAGAAAGAAAGAAAGAAAGAAAGAAAGAAAGAAAGAAAGAAAGAAAGAAAGAAAGAGGGAGTGGAGAGGAAGAGAGGGAGGGAAAAAGGAAGGAAGGAAAAGAAGCAAGAAAGAAGAAAGGAAGGAAAAGGGAAGGAAAGAAAGAAGGGAGGAAAGGAGGGAGGAAGAGAGAGGGAAATAAAAGAAGGAAATGCAAGATTTTGTGTGATCGACCCTCTTAAATTTGAATTCCACAACCTGGCATAGAACTCAAGCCTCCTGCTTCCCAATCATGTGCTTATTTTCTCCACTGGGCAAAGCAAAGGGTGGCATGAATGCCACCACAAGAGCACCAGAGCATAACTACACAGGAGATCACAAGCTTCCAAACCAAATCATCACAAGTAACCAAACCAAGGAGTGCTGGCTTCTAGCAAAATTTATACAGTAAAAGAAGTTTGCATTCCCTCATCCACTGAGGACCTTTCTACCTGCTTTGTCATTAATGCAGCCACTCCACCCCATATCCCTTGACTCCTTAAAACCCTGCCTTTGGCCCACTCTCCTCTTCTACAGCATCCTATGCTTGGAGATCATTCTAACTTCCTATAAATTGGAGGGAGAAGGGATTCCCATCAACTGTCTTCTATCCTGCATTAATCCATTGGGTGCTAATCTGCTCATGTGTCTTGCTTCCCAGGTATCAGTTCATTTTAAAACAGTTGGACCAGAGGCCATGCCTTAACCTAAAAGGAAAAACTCTAATGGTAGGAATTTCAGATCCAGTAAGAAGCCAGTGAAGGAGAAATTTGAGGGAACCTTTCAGGGCACCTCAAATCATTCTATATGTGTGACTTAATGATCCTACAAATATTAACAATATATGTTTGTGTATGCTATACTAATTTTGTCATTGTTCAGCTATTTCAGTTCTATCCATTCTTCATGATGCCATTTGGGGTTTTCTTGACAAAGATATTTTGTTCTCCAGCTCATTTTATAGAGGGGAAAACTGAGACACACAGGGTTAAGTGACTTGCTCAGGGTCACACTGCTAGTCAGTGTCTGAGGCTGGATTTGAATTCTGGAAGAGGAGTCTTCCTGAATCTAGGCCCAGCACTCTATCTATTGTTCCATGTAGCTGCCCACTGCACTATTTTTATCTGATATTTGTATGAAAAGTGTAGTACAGTGGAAAGAGTTCTAGATTAGGATTCAGAAGAAGTAGACTGGAATTCTCTTTATATCATTCACTAGCTGAATAACTTTGAGCGTGTCACTCAATTTCACTGAGCCTCAGTTCCTTCATCTGTAAAATGGGAATAATAATATCATTATTTCACAGGATTAGGTCAGAAAAAAAATTTTAATCTAGATATCTATATAAATGATATTTTTTGTTATTACTAAGCCCTTCAGTGAGTGAGGGTGCATTTGTGTATGTGTGTGTGATGTTCCAAAAGTCTTAGTGCTGTTTAACAGTATTAATAGGTTAAAATTGCACTAAATTAAGGTACCATATATATATGGTACCTTAAAAGTCTTAGTGCAATGTGTGTGTGTGTGTGTGTGTGTGTGTATGAATTGTTTCGATCTGATTTCAACAGGGGGGGTACTCCAGTTGAGAACATTCCTCTCACAAATGCAGAACTGCAATTTATTCTGAAGAGTTGCATAGAGGCACCAAGCCATCAGGTTATGAGAATTACCAGGGGACATTTCCTGGATGAATCTCTATGCCAGCTCTTCTTGACACTAAGACCTATTCTCAACCCATAATGCCTCTCATAGAGACCAAGGCTATTAACAGTGAACAGAGTCCATAATTCAAAGAATTACAAAATTTTAGAGATGAAACCATTAGTAGTCATATATTCCAATTTATAAGTAAAAAAAAAGAAATCCTACTAGAAGGTACCCCATGGGAGGAACAAACCACCTCTCAAGGCAACACACTGCACCCTAATGAATACCTCCAATTATTAAATTAATTTGGTGGGATTTTTTCTTGAACTCTGAAGCTTCTAATCATTCCTTTTTTATATCTTCTAAATCCAAACAAAACAAGATATATCTCTTCCACAAGACAGCCCTTCAGATATTTGCAGACAGTGATCATCTCCCTGAGTCTTCCCTTCTCCAGAATACCAATTCCCCTTTCCTTCTTCCTCATATGGATTCATAGCCCTTCACTATTCTGGTTGTTCTCTTCTAGATGGCATCACACAGAATTGAATACAAAAGCCCAGATATTTTCTGACTGTGGCAGAAAATAATGAGCTTATCCCCTTATTCCTGTAATCTATACTACATTTAACACCACCCAAGAATAGATTGACTTTTTTTTTGGCTCCTAGGTGATACAGTGTATAGAATGTTGACTTGGAGCCATGAAGACATGAATTCAAATCTTGCTTCAGATACTTATTTAGCTGTGTCATTTAACTTCTCTGTGACTCAGTTTCCTCATCTGTAAAATAGGGACAATGATAGCCCCTACCTCCCAGGGTGATTGTGAAGATTTATAAGATAACATATAAAAGAGTTTGCAGACATGAAAGTCCTATACAAATTCTACTGTTATCATTCACCTCCATCATGCTGAACCTACAGTTCACTCAAATTCCTGGTTGTTTTTTTTTTTTGGGGGGGGGGTTAAGTTCAATTGCTATCAAATCATATCTGCCCCATCTTGAACTTATGGAGCTGGAGTTTTTTGGTACCCAAACATAAGACTTTACATTGATGGCCATTAAATTACATCTTGTTAGAAACAGCTCAATGCTCTAGTCTTTCAAGATCTTGACTACGACATCTAGTGTGTTAATTAGCCCTAAAGCTTTGTGTCATCAGAAAACTGAATGAATGTGTCATCTGTGGCTTTATTCAGATTACTGATGACAGTTTCAAACAGTACAAGGTTAAGCACAAAGCCTTAGGGCAGTCCACTGGAGACCTCTGGACAAGCTGACATTGAACCGTCAATGAGTGCTCTTATGATTAAATCATTCAACCAATTCAGAGTTTATCTAATAAGGCGACTTTGTAGCCCATATGTTGCCATTTTTTCCCATAAGAATGTAACTTGCTGAAATGCTTTGCTACAATCTAATTAGACTATTAAATACATTATTCCCCTGCTTTGCCCAGTTAGTAATTCTATCCCCCCCCAAAAAAATGAGGTGCGGGGGTGGAAATAAGGATAGTATGGCATGGTCAGTTCTTGATGAAGCAGGCTGGCCTTTTGTGATCATTGTAGACTTTTCTAAATATTCACTAACTCTCTCAAGTTACAAAGTCTAGAATTTTGCAAGAATAAAAGCCAAGCTCTCTGATCTAAATTCAAATTGGTTCTCTTCTCTCTTTTGAAAACAGAAATTTTGCCTTTCTTGAGTCCTGAAGCACTTCTGCCTTCCATAACATTTGAAAGGCCACTGCAAGTGGACATGTGATCATTAAAAAGGAAAAGATCAGAATGGATTGACTCGAGGAAATTGTGTAATACTTTTTCAGTAAATTAGTAAGTACCTACTATGTGCCAGGTTTTCAATAACCTCAAGCTGCTTGCAGCCACAAAAACTCATCTAGTTTTAATCAGAGGAAGATCTCCAGTGCACTAGGTAGACCCTCAGGAATGGGAATTTGCAAAAAAGGCACACACACACAAAAAATAAAAACACAGAGAGTAACAAAATATGGAGAAAATATGCCAATATGCCAATGTGCCAACATGCCAATATGTGGAAGAAGCAAAAGGATCATGGATCCATGGAGCACTGAAGCTCCTCTCCAGAAGAGATTGTTTCATTCTTAGTACTATTAGCACTATACCTGGCACAGTGCCTGTTGCATAGTAGAAACTTAATCAGATTGATTTCAATCAATGATTGATTATTGATTGATTGAAGCAACACTTAGCAGTATTAATAATATTTTACAATATTATTACAATATTTATTACAATAAGGTTTTAATTTTTCTTTCTGTTTTCTCAGACATTTTTTAAGACAAGTTAACTCATTCCCCAAAATGACAGTTAAATTCTCAATCCTTTCACAGACTCCTCAAAAAATAACCATTAAGCTAAAAGTGTCAAAGATTTTTTTACCTCTTGTGGATACAGAAACAATAACGATAGTATAAGTGGGAACAATATAATAAAATAATATATTATTTATATTATATATTATTAATACATAAAATATGATAAAATAATAAATGAAAATAAGAATAGCATTTGTATGACCCTTTAAGATTTGAAAAGTACTTTACACTTTATCCTATTTTATCCTAATAACATCCCCAGAGAGGTAAGTACTTTATAATCCCATTTTATTGATGAGGAAACCAAGATTTAGAGAGGTTTAGGAATTTGTCCAGGATGATCCAATAAGTCTCTGAGTCTGGATTTGAACTCAATTCTTCCTGACTGGAGGTTCAACACTTTACCCTTTGTACATTGCACCATGTTGTAGTAGTATTAGTGGTGGTGATAGGGTGAGTGGTGGTGATAATGATGAGGAGGAAAATAATGATGATAAGAAGAAAGAAAAAGAAGGAAGAAGGGGAAGAGGAGGACAACAACAAGGAGGAAAAGAAAGAGAAAAAGGCAAAGAAAGAAAAGAAAAAGAAAAAAGAGGAGGAGAAAAGGAAGAAGAGGAGGAGGAAGAGGGGAACAAGAACATAAACAAGAAGAGCAGCAGCTCACTGTTTAACAAACCTGTTTCTAGCCATTATCCCATTTGAGAATCAGCATAGAAGGGCCAAAGATCCCTAAGCAGCCCATCTCACAGCATAGTGGTGTGGATCAAATTAGAACACACATATAGATCATTTTGCAAACCTTGAAACATAATGTAAATGTAGACTGCTTTTACAAATTCTTATTCAATTTGCCTCTAGCTCAGGGTATGCTTTAGGAGTTGGAGAGCAGGGCTATCACCTCTCTTCCATATCTCTCTCTCTCTCTCTCTCTCTCTCTCTCTCTCTCTCTCTCTCTCTCTCTCTCTCTCTCTCTTTCTCTCTCTCTCTGAGTTCAGAGTATAATCTTGACTTTCCCAAAAGTCCCCAGGACTGATGCAGACTGGATTTTCAGAGACAAATTAATGGATATTCAACGATGGGAAAAAATCTTCCTAAGTGCTCAGAGCTGGAGGCAACCCAGAATTAGATGTTTGTCTGAAATTTTATGGGAGCTAGAAGATAGTCTGATAGATTGAGTGGATGCTTCAAATTATTGAAAAGTAGTTTTCCCCCCAATCCCAGAAAATCAGTGATGGAGGAAGCTCAACTCAAGATCCCCTTTGGCCTTTTATTCCTGACCCCCTTCTTTATTCCTTATTCAGACCCCCTTCTTTGCAAAAGCCCAGGTTCTTCCTCCCTGCTGCTCTGAAGTTGGAGCTGACTTTGGGTCAATTCCAAAGAGTTAATGACCTGCCTGAAGAGTCTATAAGTGTTTTAATAATCTTAAGGAAGATTTTCCTAAGTAGATCAGGTCCGAGTACTGTTGATTTTTTTTAAATGTATATTCAGTGAATAAAAGATTATGTGGCTGCTTCTAAATTTTAAAAACAGGCAAGTTGAATATTTTACCTTTCCCTTTCTTAAAAATAAACAATTAGTTTGAAACATTGAAGTTGTGGCCTTCAAATACCACACAGCTATCCCTCCCAAAGATCTGGATTCTATTGCTTAAGCTATGCAGACTGCCATTCCTGTGGTCTTTATAAGTAGATTTGGTTGAAAAACTCATCCCTTTGGTGGCCAACCACTGAAGATGAACTTCTCTTAGCTAAGCAGGAGATGAGATCATAAAACAGTACTCATCAATATATACACACTTGAAGAGTTTCCAGCTTGGTTAAAAGTTGTTGCTGGCATTTTCTCAAGAACTGTTCATTACCTCTATGCCACAAGGAATCATCAAAATAAGACTCTAATGATGCTAGAGGACCATTTTGGTGTTTTAATGGGTCTGAGATCCCATTGAATTAGATATCCCTTCTACTGATGCAGATTGCAACTATCCTATAGCCTACTGGTCAGAGTACTGGTCTTAGAGGCAGGAAGATAGATCTGTTTTGAAATCTAAGTTTCAAATCTCATCTCAGAGGCTAACTGTGTACAAGTAACTTAACCTCTCTGGGTTTTAGTTCTTCATCTGTAAAATGAAATCTTGGACCAAATATACTCCAATGTCCCTTTCCAAGCGTTAAATTTATAATTCTGTATCCTTTCATCTTGCATGGTTCTTGACCATGTCTTTCTGAAAATTATTTTTTTAAATCCATTTGATATCTAAAGGCTTCCTTTGGGTCTTTCATTATTTCTTAGATATCAGAGTGGTACCATGGCAGAGTGAATCCAATGCTGGTCTTGGAACTGGGAAAAACTGGTTTGCATTTTCTGCTTGTGACATACATTATTAGATGTATGATCATCATGCTAATCCCTAAAACTTTCTGAACTTCAGTTCTCTGATATGTAAAATGGAAGCAGTAATATGTATAGAACCTGTCTTATAGGATTGCTGTCAAACTTAAATGAGATAATATGTGGAGACTGCTCTCTAAAGACCAATAAAGAGTAACATAAATGGCAGCTCTTATGCTTCCCTACTCTAGCCATATGATCAGTCCACATCTTTCTCCCAGGCATATATGTATTTGATCAAATCTTATGCCAAATACCCCAAGTCTTTGTTGGCACTATGCAGAGATCCACCATGTGCCTTCCCCCCCTCTGCTGTTAAAATTTTGATTTCTTTTTTTAAAATGTGATGTTCCATGATTGAGAATGTCACTGAGAGAATACTGATGGGAAGAAGATGGGTTTTTTCATGTGGAAAAATGCTACAAATCAGTAAGAAATAGAGAAATGAAAACTAAAGCAACTCTGAGGTTCCATCTCATAACCCTCAAATTGAAAAAGTTGACCAAAAGGGAAAGTGACAAAGTCTGGAGATGCTGCAGAAAAATAGGAACATCAATATATGCTTGTCAGAACTATAAATCAGTCCAGTTATTCTGCAAAGCAATTAAGAACCAAGCCCAAATACTAAATATATGCCACTTGAGCCAACAAAACCAATTTCTAAACCTATACCCAAAAAGATTGAGAAAAGAATAAAAAGACCTGTATATACAAAAAATATTCATAGCAGCTTTTTTAGTGGCTAGTAAATATGTGGAAGTTAAGAGTGTGCCCATCCATTGGGGAATGACAGAGCAAATTATGAATGGAATGGAATACTACTATCTTATAAAAAATTCTGAAAAGAAATGCTTCAAAGAAATCAGGGAAGATGGATGTATTGCGAGGTGAGCAGAGACAGGAGGACAATTTGTACAATAATAACATTATAAAGATGAACAACTTTGAGAAACTTGAGAATTCTGATAAATGTAATGACTACTTTAAAATTTAGGATCACCCTGAATGGTAATCTCAGGGTACAGAATGAGACATGCAGTTTTTAGACATGGCCAGTGAAGGAATATGTTTATTTTATTAGACACAATTGTTATATGGATTTTGGTGTTCTTTTTTTCCAGTGGGAGTAAGAGTATGTGATAAAGAAAGTAAATGTTTGTCATTTTTAAAAATTAATTCACAAGAAAAAGATGCATCTTTGTGGTATCATATGGCTTAGGATCAATGGAAGCAATGTCTGATTGTAAAAATTCAAAATAGTTCAATCTCTTGCTCCTGTTGAAGTCCGAGACAGTTCAGGGCTGCAGTGTCCATTTCAAATACAGGGAATGGGGGCAGCTAGATAATGCAGTAGATACAGCACTAGCCCTGAAGTCAGGAGGACCTGAGTTCATATCTTACTAGCTATGTGATTCCAGGAAGTCACTTAACCCCAACTGCCTTGCAAAAATAATAGTAATAATAATAATACTAAATAAATTGATTGATTGATTAAATCAAATATAAGAAGTGGGGGAGTCTAACCCAATAGGCTATCTCCCAGACAACACACCATAATCTGAACAATTTGCATCTACTTTGTTCTTCCCATACGCCTGCCTGAGTTAAACTCTTCCACAATACTTAGAATCCCACTAAGGAGTCACTACAGAGTTCTAGAGTTCTGCGTTGTGTACAAATAATTTTTAAAAACTCATCATTAGGAAAACAGATTTTTAAAGTATCAAAATAAGTTAGGACCCTTGACAGCATCATGTCATTTTCCAAATGTAATCCAAGCTGAGGGGCAACTAAATGATGCAGTAGATAGAGCACCAAGCCTGGAGTTAGGAGGACCTGAGTTCAAATCCAGCCTCAGATAGTTAGTAGCTTTGTGATCCTAAACAAGTCACTTAGCTCTATTTGCCTCAATTTCCTCATCTGTAAAAAAAAAAAAAAAAAAAAAAACTGTGGAAGGAGATGGCATACCACTCTGATATCTTTGCCAACAAAACCCAAATGGGGTCACATAGAGTAAGACCCCACTAATCAATTAGACAAAAACAAAATCCAATCTTTGATATTTATCAGATGTGTGATCTTGAGCAAATTCATTACCTCAAAGAATTTCAGGTTCCTCATTTATAAATGGGAATAATAATACTTGTGATATCTCTATCCTAGGGTTATTGTGATAGCCAAAGGAGATTAGATTTAATATAAAGAATCATAAAATATCAACTAAAGTTATTGTTTGATATATATTGTAGACATTGATGAAATAATGAGAAAGGCTTCTCAACTAATTGCATTTGTTAGTCTGAGTGATTTGCATTTTACATCCTCATTGAGTTTCTAAGTATAGATGTCTAGTCCAATCTCAGATAATCACTATGGGTTTCACTGAAAAAGACACCTTCACTGAGGAAAATAGTGGCAAATATTTTGACTGAACTATGGGGCCATCAAAATTCTTTGATTGTCTAGTGCAAAATGTTCTACTTTCTATAACCTCAATGATTTTGGTAGCATAGGGAGTAGAGATTTAAAAATGGGAAGAAAGGAGTTAGGGTTGAAGGAGCAGGATTGCGAAGGGGGTAAGAGCATTATTATCAGTTAGAGTTGGTCATGGTCATGTAGAGCAATGAAGTTTCTTTCCAGCTGAGATGAATTCAAAAGCTGACTGATAGGCCTGGCTAAGCAAAGTAGACAGGAAAACCTTCAGGCACTTACAAAGAGTTCTATGAAGCAAACTTAAAAAGAAATTGGCAAAACTCAGCCTCCTCTTACTTAGCTCAGTATTAAGTCCCTGTAAACTGATCTCCATTCAATACAATCCAATAAACTTATTAAATGCCTCTATGTACATGGTACTATACTAGACACTGAAATGGAAAAAAAAAAGAAAGAAAGAAATATCCCTGCCCTCCAGGAGCTTAAATCTACTCCAGACCTCATCTCTTGGGAGCCCACTTCGTAAGTGTTTAGTCATTCAGTCATGTCCTACTCTTAAGGACCCCATGGACCATACTGTCCATGAGATTTTTATGGCAAAGATATTGGGGTGGTTCACCATTTCCTTCTCCAGTGAATTAAAGCAGCTAGAACCTAAATGGTTTGCCCAAGGTCACACAGCTAGTAACTGACTAATGGTAGATTTGATCTCCCTAACTCCAGGACTAGCAATTTATCCACTGAGACACCTAGCTGTCTCCTACTTCATATTCAGTTCTTTTTTTTTTTAATCCTACTTGCACTCCATATACTACTTTCTGCCTCTGGCTCTTTAACTCCAGAGCCTATATCCTAGTTATTGACTTTGGCTTAATGGCAACCCTAATAACTCAGATTCTGAGGTAGCTTACCAGAAAGACCATCAGTTGAAAATAGCCAGAACCTTCCCTTGCCATCTGAAGCATCACAAGAGCATTGGTTTCTGGGGTAGCTTCCTAGAAAATCCATCCTTTGTTACCCACAGCATCACAAGAGCATTGGTTTGTGGGATAGCTTCCCAGAAAGTCCATCAGTTGGGAGCAGCCAGAGATTTTTTTGTCATCCACAGAATTGCAAGAGCATTGGGTACTGGGGTACTGATGTAATGCAGAGTAAAAAGAGTCAAAGGCCAAGAGAGAATTAACTACAGTACTCCAGGATGTCAGCATTGCCTGGAATTATATCACTGCAATGGAGAAGCTAAGCACTTTTACAAGCTTCTCTTCCTCTTCCCCAGCTCTTGAGGTTCTCTTGTTTGACAATTTAACAAATGCCATAGAGACACAATGAGGAAACCAGAAGCTCAGAGCATTTGAACACCAACCAATTATCCTCCTAGCAAAGCATATCCATTGTGAAACCAAGAAGGTGGCAACTCATAAAACAGAAGGGGTGGAAACCTAATTGAACTCCTTCATTTTACAGACAGGGACACTGAGGTCTTGAAAGGGGAAGTGAGCAGTATGTACAATGGAAAAAGTATTGCCTTTGGAGTCAAAGAACCTAAGTTGAAATTCTACCTCTCATTTACTCCTTACCTTTAATAAAAAACATTGACCAAAAACTATTATTACACTAATGCCACAAAAGCTTTTTGACTTCATCTAGAACAAAACATTTCTTCAATGCTTTTGAGTTGGGTTCCAAGTACTTTGTGAGCTACATGTGGAAGAGAAAGACAGACAGAGACAGAAACAAAGACAGAGATCTAGGCAGAGAGAGTAGCAGAGACAGAAAGAGAGAAACAGAGGGGGGTTAAAAGGGAGAAAGACAAAAACACAGACAGAGAGAGAGAAACAGTGGGGGATTAAAGGGGAGGAAGAGAAAAAACAGACAGAGAGACAGAGACAGAGAGAGGCAGAGATATAGAGAAAGAGACAGAGAGACAAAGACAGAGAGAGAGATAGAGAGACAGAGAGAAAAAGAGACAGAGAGAGAAAGGGAGGGAGGGAGAAGAGGAGGAGGAAGAGAAAGAGGGAAAATGAGCATTCCATACTTTCACTACTAGTCTTGAGTTTTAAAAAAAACTCAAACTATTCTGAGGAAAATGGGAGGATACTATATTCATTTGCATCTAAGTTCAAATCTGGCCTCATATATTAATTAGCTGAGTGATCCTGAACAAGTCATTTCACCTCTATCTCAGTTTCCTCGGCTGTAAAATGAAGATAATAATGGGACCTACCCCCACAGGGTTTATAAGGTAATCTAAGGATCACAAGATAATATTTGTAAAACACTTAGCCCAGTGCCTGATACATAATAAGCACTTAATAACTTTTTCCCCTTCCTTCCTCTTTCAGGAATGTGTACTAATATTTTAATTGACTTGCTGATAATTTCTGTCCTGAGAGGATATAAGCTTCTTGAAGGCAATGACTATTTCTTCCCTTTCTTTGTATTCCCAATGTCTAGTCCAGTGTCTGGCATATAGTAGGTGCTTAATAAAGGCTTATTGATTGATTACTTTCTTGTTGCAAAGCTACAGTGCTGAGTCTATTCCAGGGTGGACAGCAAAATGACTAAGCTTCAGTAAATATCAAAGGTTGTGTTTTGTTTTTTTTTCTTCTCCAATCTATAAAGGAGCACAAAAAAAAAAATCATAGGAGGTGAATTCAGATTCATGATTTGAACCCAAGTCCACATGTGGGTAGGACTTATGTATTCAGAATTCCAAAGGAAAATGCTTGAATAGGATGAAATGTCCAAAATCGTCAGAACTCCAACAGGCAAGCTCTGGAACTGGTTCCGAGAACTCTGGGTTCCATCCTCAATCTGCCTGCCCCTCTCCCACCAGTCCTTCTGCAAAGGCTGCTGCTGACCTACTTCTCACAAGGGAAGGAAGACAAAGTCACACAGGCTGCTTTTCCCTGCTGGAGGGGTGCAGGGGGGGAGAAGGGAGCCCAGTCCCCTCCCCCACCCCTGATTTTCTGGGCCTGAAGTGGCCTGCCTGATTGAGTGAGAAAAGGGCAAAGCCACAGTCCCATGTGAGGAGCTAAGAAAACACAGCCAATGGAGAATTTTCCCATAACCTCTAGGATGGAGATGTTTGTAATAAATGAACGAGCCAAAATATGCAATCATTGCATGATGTTTCTGTCCTTTATGAGGTTTTCACTTATCTCTGTTAAGACTCATTAAAGTATGAGAGACAATTTTCTATCTCTATCCTCCTGGCAAGGGCAAGACCAGAGGTCCATTGGCTCAGGTAGGATGTCAGGGCCATCTATCTCTCCAAGGCAGTTAATGAATGAGCCTTATTATGTTCCCCATTCCTCTAGCAACTAGAAAGAACTATGGAAACTCTATAGGGCATCTGGAGTCTTGTTTGGACCTGGACCAAACTCTTCCATGACAATGATAATCACTTTTGGAGAACACACAGTCTCTAAATTTTCTGACACACTTGATAATCATTGAACAATTAATTCTCTCTATGGCCAAATTTATCATGGTGTCTTAAATGATCTTTATGTATTCATTCAAGATTACTTCTGGGAAGAAAATGAGGTCCCTTCAACTAGTTCTGATACTTTTTGAAATCTATCGATTGGAACCATAGCGAGATCTTTTACATTTAACTCAAATTGTGTGACTGTTAAAAAATGGATCTTTTGTTTTATTTTTTTCTGAATTTAGAGACAGAAAGAGCCTTCTAGTTCATCTAATTCAATTCCTTCTCTCTTTTCTATTTTATAGATCAAATGACCCAGATAGGAATTAGCAGAGAATGGATTTGAACACTCTTCCATGCCATCATCCTCACCACATAAAGATGATGATGGTCTTCTTAGATGTGAACGTCAGCTCTGCCATCTGCTACCTTCTAAGCCTCAGTTTAATCATTTGTAAAAAATGAGGGGATTGGACTAATAGATCTCCTAAAACCCCTTTCTACTTGGTAATACAGTTTCAACCACAATCTACTTCAAAGGTGGATGTTATGGGGTCCTTCCTAGAGAGTCATTTGTCATCTGCCAAAACAGCATATTGAGAAGGTGGTAAATGGGGAAGTTATCTAGGGTCTCCATCAAAAGGATATGCTCCCCTATTCATAGACTCACAGATTTAGAAGAGCTTAGAGTTGGAATGAACATTAGAGATCCATTAGTCTATCCCTCTCATTGTACAAATGAAAAGAAATTGAGATCCAGAGAAGTGATGGACAGGGCAGAAAAAGGTCCGAGGTTCCCAGAAGCAGAACCAAAAGCATTTTTGAAGTCATCTAATCTAATCCCTTCATTTTACAGAGAAAGAAACTGAGACTCAAAGACAAGAAGCTTCTTAGCTGGAAGGGACATCAGAGGTTAGCTAGCTATCCTCCCTCATTTTACCATGGCCTTTTCAAAAAGGCCCAAAGAAGTAATTACTTCCCCAAGGTCATAGAAGATATTATATGGCAGAGATGGTCTTCAATGTCAAGTCTAATCTCTTCATCGATATTCACAACACCCTCTTCTTCATAGCAGATGCTTCCTAATAAAGATTCACACAGACTTGGGTCTCCCATTTAACTCTTTAGGAGTTTTTGCCCACCATTATTAACCCTTTAGACTTCAGAAGAGTTTCATTTTCTTATCATGATTGAGATGATTTTAATCAGAGCAAAAAAACAATTTTTAAGAGAGGTCCCTGGGACAGATTAAATGTTGACTTCAAATTGTTTTCTTGCCTCTGTCTTCCAAGGCCATGATAAAAATGATTATTTTTGGCAATGTCTCAAAAATGTCTTCTGTTTGTGCTGAAACTAGACAGACAGAAAAATGACACTGATAATTGTCTGAAACCTCCACAGTGGCTGGAGCCAGGGCAGAAAGTATGACATCATCTGAAAACTGCAATCAAGTGGGAAGCTGAAGATTTGGGTGGACAAAGATGTGCAAGAAGATAGAAAAAACTAGGGAAGGGCCAAGAGACAGGGAGAGAAGTGGATCCACAAAGAAAAAAAAATATATGCAGGCTTTGGGAGAGGCAGGCAATATTCTAGAGGTACAAAAGACAGTAGGATATGAGCCAGAAAATGAAGAAAGCAGTGGCTTGAGCTGAAAAGAATGCAGGGTTTGGAATCAAAGGTGTGATTCAAATTCCAGCTTGGACATTGTCTTGTGACCTTGGACAAGTCACTTAAACCCTATAGGCCTCAGTTTGCTCATCTGTAAAATAAGGTTATACAATAATATACAAAATATAAAATAAGAATTTTGTGCTCTCAGATGTCCCTTTTTAACTGACATTATATGCTCCTAGGGCAGAAACTTTAATAAATTCCTTGGTCCTTCAAAAAGAATAATGGTAGGGGCAGCTAAGTAGCAGAGTAGATAGAACACCACCACTGAAGTCAAAAGGACCTGAGTTCAAATTTGGTCTCAGATACTTAACACTTCCTAACTGTGTGACCCTGGGCAAGTCACTTAACCCCAATTGCCTCAGCAAAATAATAATAATAATAATAATGGTGCTATTGGGCCACAAGGGCCATGAACACAATACAATATTTGTGAGAATAGATACCTGCAACCTTTTCTCAATATGAACATCTTTCACACACCATTCAAGCTTCTGGTAGCATTGGGGTAGTTATCTATTTAAATTCACTTCTCATGAGCCCCCACGATGTTTCATTTTCATCAGTTTATCCTGTATGTATCATGTTTGGGTATTTCTATATTGTCTCCTCCATTGGAAAGTAAGCTCCTTGAGGTCAGGAACTGTTTTTGCCAGTCTTTGTATCCCCAACACTTGCCCAGTGATACATAGTAATAAATCCTCAATAAGCTGGTTTGACTTCAACAAAATCAAACTTCACTTTAAAGCAAAAACATTTAATGAAAGAATAATAATCAATGCCATGACACTAAATCAGGTTTTAAATTCTCCTAGCAACCATCTATCTCTCAACCTATATCCCACTAATCTCCCTTCCAATTGACCCAATGATCTTCATAACACAACCAGAGGAATAGATCAGTTACTCTTTACAGAAAATGTGATCTCTCTCCTTGGGTCCAAATCCCTTTCTCAGTTGTTTATCTGCTCTTCCAGTAAGAACCTGTCCCTTTCCCCTGACTCCTGTCATTTTCATTCAAGTCCTTAGTCTCTAGGCACCTTTAACCTTGGCTACCAGTCAATTATCCCCTAGCCCAGTTTCTGGTCTGTGTCTTTCTACCATAATAATTCATCCCTTTGAAACTGAGCATGATGAAAGTGTCTGACAGCACACAAACCTTTTCTGGATGTAGTTCTCCAAAACAAATATGGTATCAGTCCCCTGATTCCATTCTGCTGTGTAACTATTGTTGTATTTCAAGGTGTCTTAATTCTATTTGGAAGTCTCTTCTTTATTCCCATCCCAGTTATTTACAAGGTGGCAAAAGAAATATCAAGAAGAATCATAGAAACATAGAATTCTCATCACTGAAACTCTCTTCCTCTTGTAATAAGAACTGACCTTTACACCGAAGCGTTTAAGATTTATATTGCATTCTGCATATATTATCTCATTTGATCTCCTATCTTCAATTCAATTAAGCATTTATTAAGTATTTACTATTTGCAGACATTGTGCTAAGCAAGTGGAGATACAAATAAGAAAAAGACTCTTGCCTTCAAGAAGCTTACAATCTAATGTGGGAAGGGGAGAGAGAGAGAGAGGGAGGAAGGGAGGAAAAGAAAGAGGGGGTAGAGAGGGAGGGAGAGAGAGAAAGAGAGAGGGAGATGGGGAGAGGGGTGGGGAGAGAAGGAAGAGGGGTTCGAAGAAGAAAAAGGATAGAGAGGGAGAGGAGGAGGGGAGGGGGAGGAAGAGAGAAAGTAATGGGAAGGAGGAGGGAGAGAAGGAGGGAGAAGAGCAAAGGAAGGCAGAGGGAGATGGAGAAGGGGAGGGAGAGGGAGAGAGAAGCTAAAAAAGAAAACAAGGACCACCATAAAGTATGATGCTCCACAGAGTAGAAACCAAACAGAGCTAATGATAGAAAATGGAGTTATCTAGGAAGTTCTGAAAGTTCTACTCCCTCTAACAAGAGAGACTTCTGGAGGAATCTATTACTCTTCCCTCCAGCTGTTCAATCAGAGGGGAGAGGAAATTGAAGAAGTTCGGCTCTATCTGGTGTCTACACAGAGACATTAAGAGAGACTATAGAGACATTAAGAGAGAAAGGGTCTACTGCCTCCTCCCAAGTGCCAAGGGGTCCCGGAAAGAGCTGCATGAGGGAATTCTAGCTTGCCTTTTTCCAGACTGACATGTTTCTGTTCTCAGATCTTCCCCTCTCTTGTATAAGCATATGCAAAGAAAAGTTGATAATTCCCTAAATCAAATAAACATTTACAATGCTAAAATCCCAAAATAATGTTCTATAAACATTTTCAAAGCTTTCTACTTATTCTCCCAGCTATCAGGCTGCCTCCTCTTGGGGCCATTTCCCAATGAACCCAACTCCATCTGTCGGAATGGAAGAAAGGAAAAATTTTGTTCAGAAGAAAGAAAATATTTCTTCTCTGCTTCCTAACATGAGTAACACTGTCATTCTCAAACATTGTCCCAGTTCCAAGTACTTAATTCTATACTGCATTTTGTCATGTCATGGCTTCATGCTGTCATGAGGAACTCAGAAACAAGCTCAGAGAGGCAAAAGTAATAAATATATCTGCACAGACCCCAACACAATTAAAAGAATCAAGAGAAATTTGAGAAAGGATTCTGGCAAATTGAGACTAAATAATGCAATCCCAAAGAAGGAATGGGTCAAAGAACAAATCATAGACACAATCAATTATTGAATTAAAGAAAATGACGATAATCAGACAGCATACCAAAAATTTATGGGATGTAGCCAAAACAACCCTCAAGGGAAAATACATATCCCTAAATACTCATGGCAACAAGAGAAAAAATAAATCAACAAACTGAATATGCAACTTAAAAAACTAGAAAATAAAAATTTTAACAATGCCCAACTATTCAGCTAAACCCAAAAATAAAAGCTCTGGAAATCAAAAATATAAATAAAATTGAAACAAAAAAGCTAGCAAATTGATAAATAAAACTAATTTGTTCAACAAATTAGAACAACCGTTAATTAAGTTGATATTCTCTACAACCACACACCCCCCCAAAAAAAAAACAAATTATCAAAATCAAAAGGGAAGGAGTAGCTAGGGTTCGAAGTGGATAGAGCAAAAGCCCTGAAGTCAGGAGGACCTGAGTTCAAATCTGGTCTCAGACACTTAACATTCCCTAGCTGGGTGACCCTGAGCAAGTCACTTAACCTCAATTGCCTTAGCCAAAAAAAAAAAAATTCAAAAGGGGAAAAAAGAAATTCATGATAAAGAAAATTGTAAAATTGCAAATAAGACTTAAAACTAAAAATACAGTTTCAGAGCATGAGTCAGTTAAAGAGCATTTATTAAGGAAGGCACAATGCTAAGTGTTGGAAGATAGGGAAAAAGGCAAGAACAAGGCAAGCTGTCCTCAAGGAGTTTCCATTCTAATGGGAGCAGGGGAGGAACCACATGCAAATAGCTATGTATTTAGCAAGCTATACAACAAAGTAGACAGAAAGTAATCTAAGAGAAAAAACTCTTAACAATGAGGGGACCAGAGAAAATCTCTAATAGAATGTGAGAGCTGAGTCATCTTGAAGAAAATCAGGAAAATGGATACATCAAGGTAGTGAAGTAGAGCATTATGGGAATGGGGAATGCCAGTGTACAGGTACAGATACAGGAGCCGGTGTTGTGTCCAAGAAACTACAAAGTCTAGAGTAGTTGGATCTTAGTAAATAAAGGTGAATAAAGTATAAGAGGGAGCTTAAGAAAAGTTTTAGATGCCAAATAGAGGATTTTATCTTTGTTCCTGAAGGTTAAAAGAAGCCCCTGGAGCTCATTGATGAGAGAGCAATAATGACATAATCATACCTGTGCTTTGGGGGAAAGCTTCTGAACAGTTGAGAGGAGGATGGTTTAGAGTGGGGAGAGACTCGAAGGCAGGCAGACCCACCCTATTGCAGTAGCCCAATTATGAAGTGATACATGTATCTTAGAGATGCTGTGAGTAGACACATCAAGATTTGACAACAAACTGAAATGAGAAAGAATAAGAAATTTTCAAGGTTGACAACAAGCTTGTGAGTATAAGAAGCCTAGATTGACTAAAAGGATGTGAAACCCTCACAATTATACACAAAATATTAGGCAAGATGGTTGTCAGGGTATCTCTCTTTCTTTGTCTTGGAGAAAAGGGCAAATGTTAACCTTTATCAGCTCAGGACGGTGAGTTTGGGAAGATGGAGCTCCATGAAGGGTTGTCAACAAAATTCTGGATATCTTTTCTATCCAGAGGACTCCTGCCCAATCAGCTCTCCCTACTTCACAAACACCCTTTGTTTTCTCAGCTGGGATATATTAGTATGTGTCCAGGCAAACTCACCTGATGAAATATTTGACAAAATCTGTACATCTTCTGGTATTGATCGGAATACCAGCCAAGGGTGGATGGATGATTAAAATCAACCAGCAGTCTCCTTTTCTGGACTTTGTTGCTACAAAGTGCCTCTCTCATACCCTTCCCCCACATTCATTGAATCTCTGGGACAATATTATTCAATAACTTCAGTTGTGTCCAACTTTTTGTGACCCATGTAAGGTTTTCTTTGCCAAGATACTAGAGTGGTTTTCCATTTCCTTCTTCAGGTCATTTTACAGATGAGGAAACAGGCAAATAGGATTAAGGGGCTTGCCCAGGATTACACAGGTAGTATCTGAGGTAGATTTCAACTCAAGAAGGATGAGTTTTCCCTACTCCAGATTTAGCACTCTATCCACTGCACCATCTAGCTGCCCCCTTTTCAATAATAGTCAAGTACAAAGCAGTAGTTAAGTCAAGTTCAATGGCACATTGAATGTCTGTATCACATCTTAACCCATAAAGTACAACTATTCATTAGAAACTACAAAATTATATTGGAGTCATTTTTAGTTTCTTTTAAGTCCCAACAAAAATCCTATCTTTCATAGGAAATCTTTTTCATCTTCTCTTATCTCTAATGCTTTCTCTGTCAATTATTTGCTTTTTATTTTGTATATAAATTGTTTATTTTTGTTTGCATCTCCTCATTAGATAATAAGTTCCTTGAAGGCAAGAACTATCTTTTGCCTCTTTTTGTATCCCTAGTAGCTTTAACACCTTGCTTAACATGAAAGAAATCCTAAATAAATATTGATTGATTGATGTCTAGTAGAATACTGCAGAGATCTGTCATTGGCTCCTTGCTATTCAAAATTAACAATAATAATAATAACTAGCATTTTGTAGTGCTTTAAGATTTGTGAAACACTTTACAAAGATTATCTCATTTTGTTTCCCTAACAACCTTGGGAGGTATGTGTGATTATTATGATGATAATAATAATAGCTAGCATTTATAAAGTACATTAAGGTTTGCAAAGCACATTTTACATATTATCTCATGTGATCCTCACAAAAACATCATAAGGTAGGTGCTATCATCATCCCCATTTTTTTAAATTCATGAGACATTGATGCTGAGAAAAATTTGCTGATTGCCAAGGGTCATTCAACTGACAGTATGTGAGACAGGATTGAAACATGTGCTGTGGCCTAACCTTTGGGACTCAGTTTCTCTTTGAAGAGCTAGGAAGGGGAGAAGATTTTGAATCCAATGAGATCTCTCTTGACAGGCTGGAATGAAGGGCTGAAACTAAGGAGAAGAAATTTAACTGGATTAATCTGATCCAACTACAACTTCCAACCAAGATATTCCATACTGTGCTAGCTCTATGATTTCATCAGCATAAACCAGAGGTAGCAGCTGGTGAAAACAGTGGATAGAGCACTGAGTTTGGAGTCAGGAAGATCTAATTTCAAATCTAGCCTCAGACACTCACTAGTTGTGTGACCCTGGGCCAGTCACCTCACCCTGTTAACATCAGTTTCCTCATCTGTAAAATGAGCTGTGAAATGAGAAGGTAATGGCAAATCACTGCAGTATCTTTGCTAAGGAAACCTCACATGGGGTCATGAATAGTTGCACACGATTGAAATGACTGAACAAAAAAATGGGAAGTCAGTGAAAGCCCTTTTCAGTTTCCAAAACATACTCCAGTCCAATAGTATCTATCCAAAATATATAATATGCAGACATAGGACTAGACCTCTGATTTCATTGATATGGGGAAATCTCCTGGGTAGAGATATTCTCTCTATGAAGGTCAGCACCTTCTTGCCCTAGAGATATATGTAAAACTCTGAATGTACAAGTGATTTGATCTGGGACACACAAGATCATCTACATCTATGCAAGATATAGATCAGAGATGAGGCTCAACAGTGTTCTGGGATGATCAGGTGTGAATGATTTTCCAATACAATGACCCATGACTACTCTGAAGGACTTATGATGAAAAATGCTATCCATATCCAAAGAAAGAACTGATTGTGTCTAACTAGACTGAAGCATTCTCTTTCTTTCTCTGTCTCTCTCTGTGTGTCTATCTGTCTCTATCTCTCTGTCTCTCTCTGTTTCTTTCCGTCTGTCTGTCTCTCTCTTTTCTGTCTCTGTCTCTGTCTCTCTTTCTCTCTGTCTCTCTGTCTCTCTGTCTCTGTCTCTCTCTGTCTCTCTCTGTATCTCTCTGTCTCTCTGTCTCTGTCTCTCTGTCTCTCTCTCTGTGTCTCTTTCTCTCTCTCTCTCTCTCTCTCTCTCTCTCTGTCTCTTCGTTGTCCCTGTCTCTCTCTTCTCTATTTCTCTCTTCTCTGTTTCTCTCTTTATTGTTCTTAAGGGTTTTTCTTTTTAGGGGAGGAGATCTATATTTTCTTTCATAACATAATTTTTATGGAAATGTTTTGCATGAAAAAAAAGAAAGACAGAGCTCATACTCAGGTCTTCCTGGCTTTGAGACCACTATGTTCTCCAACTACTATGCTATGAGGGCTCTAAATAAGATAGCTAAAGAAAAATAGGGACAACTTGTTCAAGGATAAAGAGGAAAACAATAGAGGGTACATTGGATATAGCACTGGACCTGGAATGAGGATGACCTGAGTTCAAATTCTGCTTCCAACATTTACTAGACATGTGATCCTGAGCAAGTTACCACTTCAGTCTAACTCAATTTTCTCATCTCTAACATGGAGATAATCATAGCACCTACCTCCTAGAAATGTTATGAGGATAAAATGAGATCAAGTAAGATGATATTTGTAAAATATTTTTGTAGACCTTAATGTGCTATATAAACGTTAGCTATTATTAAGGAAATGTTTGGGGAACTGCAGGTTTACCATGTTGGCTGAGGTATATAATGTGTGTGAATTAAGTTTGGAAAGGAAGGCTGGAGCCAAATCACCAAAGCTTTGAAATGCCAAATTGAGGAGTTTGTCTTTTAGCCAAGATGCAATAGAAAAGCACTGAATATTTCGAGTGGATTTGTACTGCATAATCTCAGAAGACCTTCCCATTCTTGATCTATGAGCAATTGATTTCAAGGCTCTCCAATGGACACTAGAAACAGAAGGCACATTTTGTGATCCCAAAGTCCAGTTTATCTCAGTCAGTATATTGATATATCCAGATCTATATAGATAGTTCACTGGGGAGATTGATGATGACAATGATTACAGTGATGGTTATAATGGGGGTGATGATGGGAATGACAATGATGAGGGTAGTGATGATGATACATCAAATGTGTTTAGCAATTTAAGTTTCCAGGGCATAACACATGCAATAATTATCACACTTGACCAATATACCCAACCTCACCATGAAGGGCCTCTTCTCAAGGCCAGATCTCCCTCCTCCACATCCAGTTGTGCACATATTCATCCTATTAATTGATGCCTAGAATAACTTGTCAACCTGGAAGAACAATCTGCTTTTTGCAGTCACGACTGCATCTGAATTATGGAAGCAGTCTCTAGGGGCCATGGCATAACATACCCATCCACATGGGCTATAAAACCCAGACAGCTCGTTCAATGTCAGAACCATAGGGCATTATTTCTCATGAGGGTTAGCTTGACTAACAAGAATCTTTACTTCAGGATATAAACATTTTGGACAACTATGCCATAATAAAAATCCCAACTCAGACGCCTGACTTAGAAGTTATCCTGGAAAGCTCTTCCAAAGAAGGGAGATCCTACAATCACTAAGCCTCCACCAGAGATAAGGGATGCAGTAGCACCAGTAAATACTCCAGCATATTCTTCACCCAGTCATGATTTCCTCACCTAAGAATCAGCAGGTCTCAGATAGATAGATGCCTCTGCTTTCTCATGTCTATACATCAATCATAGCAAAACTCAGTAAGCCCACATCTGCCCAGCAACAGTCCATAGGATCCTTTCAAACTTTTAAGCATTTTTGTTATTGTTTTTGGCTCTTTATGAGCCCAATTTGAGGTTTTCTTAGCAAAGATATTGGAGCTATTTGTCATTTTCTTCTCCAGTTCATTTAACAGATGAGGAAACTGAGGCAAACACGGTTAAATGACTTACCCAGGGTCACACAAGTAGTAAGTGTCTGAGGCTGAATTTGAACTCAAATCTTCCTGGATTTGCTCCCCTCTTTATACATATTGACTGGTAACTCTTGTGGCCATTAACTATGGCATCACATCATAAGTACTCATGCCATCAGTGGACTGGATGCTAGTGTAGCCATAGTTAGCAATTCTTCTCCAATCCCTGGAAATAGCAAAGTTAGATTTCACCATAAATATGCCAGGAATGTTCTGGTAAATATTTAACAGCCAACTCTCTGAAGGGAAGGGGAGGAAATGTATGTGCAACTCATTTTTAAGTTTAATCTGCATTATTAGTATTTTTTCCATCATTTTCTTAAGTCTAGACAATCAACAAAACAATAAATCAAGTCCCCATTTGTAGCATTTACCAGTTTCTGAGGTGTAAATGCTCACAATAAAAATCCAAAGATAACTTCTTCCTATCCAATAAATATGAATTATCTCTAGCACATTCCTGCACATGTTGCTTTCCCAATAGTATGCTGAAATCTTGGGCCATTGCCCAATGAGAAACCTTTAACAAATCCCCTGGATGTTAGTGTTCCCTTCCTTGTTGGGCATATACTTAGCTAATTCTATACAACTATTAGCCCCAATATAAGTTCCTTGAAGCCAGGGATTATTTCTTATTTTGTCTTTGCATCTTGACATTTAGCTGAGTGTTTTGCACACCGCATGTATTCAATAAATGAATTTGGATTGGATTGGATTGCTCTGGTGGTGCACACCCTGACCAAGAGAGTTCACTTCACTTTCTGCATCATAATTATCTTGCCAGAGCCTTTGGGCCATTCATGAAGGATATTTTCTACCTCCAAGATCTTGCCTCCTATACCTAAAAAGGAGTTCTGTAGTTTATCTACCATTTCTAGGTATGCTCTATTTATCACCCTTCAGATAAAGATTCATTTTTCTACCACAAATCACACCCACTACAATGGGCAGATAGAAAATTTTACCAGTAAGGGCAGATAGATTACTTTACCAGCAATGTCAAAACTAAGAGGGATATCTAGCTCACTGGATGATAAAATATATAAGATCCAAAAATATCTTAACAGACTAGAAAAAATGGGCCAAAGATATAAGATTTAATATTTTACAATAAAATCTATATTTGGGGTGAAAAATCAACTATGTAAATGCAGAAGGAAGGTGGCAAGACTAGAAAAATGCCTGGAGAGTTTTAGTAGACTGAAAACTTAATATAAGGCACAAATGTAGCCCAATTAAAAAAAGGGGGTGGGGGGGAGTAATGAGACCTTAAGCTGCAGAGTTAGAAACCCATTATTCAGAATAAAGAAGGTGAAAGTATTTCTGTATTCTGTTTTGATCTCATCATATCCACAATATCATATCAATTCTCAGCACCACATTTTAGAAAGGACATAGACAAGGGGAAAGTCATCCAGAAGAGTGCATTCAAATGGGGAGAAAGCTAGAAACACTGCTGTATGAAGATCCATTAAAGTAGCCAGAATGTTTAGCCTGGATAAAAGAAGGTTTACAGTAGGTCTTATTTCAAGGAGATCCTATCAGATGTCTTACAGTATTTGAAGGGTAGTGTTGTGAAAGACAGATGGATTTGTATGTTCTGCTTCTCTCCAGAAGACAAAAATTAGAGCAATGAGTAGAAATTGCAGAGAGGCAAGTTTGAACTTGCTATCAGGAAAAACTAATTATAACTAGGGCTATTTTTTTTAATGGAATAGGTTGCTTCATAAGGTAGTAATTTTCTCTTCACTGGAGTTCTTCAGAATGAGTCTGGAAGATGACTTATCAGAAATGTTGTAGAAAGAATTCCTACTCAAGTATGGCTTAGAATAGATGGGTCTTGAGGTCTTTATCCAGCTGACATCCTGTGATTTGGTGGAGATTAGCAGAGAGCAAAATCAACAAACAGTAAAGTACCACACTTCTTATTAATATTTACAGGATTTTTAATTAACAAAATGCTATGCAACGTACCGGCACCCTTGATGCCAAAACAGAAGATTCCAAATTTGGGGACTAGAATTTCATTCTCAAACAATTCCTTTATTCATTCCATTTTCCATGTACTTCCTCTCATTAAATACTTCCTCTTCTTCAAAGAGATTTTTACTCTATAGACGCTATAAAGTTCCTTTCTACAATTATGAAAACAGTATCAGACAAGGGAGAGACAGTATGGCTGAATGGATAGAATGTCAACTCTGAAATTAGGCAGCCTAGGGTTTAATTTCTGCCTTTGACACATACTAGCTGTGTGACCATGGGCAAGACAATTAATCTCTCAATGGCCCCTCCATGGCCCAAATAACTTTCTGAGACTGTAATTTGTGGATGAATTGCTGAACTGCATCCATGAAAGGAGTTTCCACACTAAATGTTCCTCACACTAATAAGGGTCAGACTTAAAGAAGACTTTAAAAAAAGCCAGACATGGACCTTCTCACTTAAGTTGGACCTCACAGTTTCTTTCTCACACCTGTTTTTCTTGGAACATTCTCTACAAGTTATATCTGCCTTCAACCAGAGTAGCCGGCTGAAATGCCATCCTGTCCTTCTAGCAATTCCCATGTTTTCTCACTAAGTAGAAGGGAAAATCAAAATCTCCCAACAGAAATGTCATTGGAAAATAAAATAATCTTGACCTTTCTAAATGAATAGATGGATTGTTTGTAGATCTTGCCAGCAACTGTGTTAAATAAAAAAGACCTAGAATAAAATCAATGCTTTTCAATATGGTTTTTCCCTTGGAGATAAAACTGTCTGGGAATTAAAGACTTTGAAAGAGGCACTGAAGTATGTTTACTAACCTTCATAGCCAGAGCATGGGAGTCAGCTGCTATCATGAGATCAAAACAATAACTTCCAAATTGTGAAAAGGGCACAAAGGAGCAGCATAAATGTTATTTGCCAGCTCTGGTGAACTAATAGATAACTGTAATGATTTGAATAGAAAATTTTCTATAAATGACTAGCCACAAGCATTAATGTCCAAATGGGGACATGTCTCTTTCCTTCAGTAAAATGACATCACCTGTCAATCAAGCAGTGCCATCTGGTTCTAATTTCCCCCTTATATGTTTTTATTTAACTTGACCTCAATTACAGTGCATCAAACACTGTGCTCAGCCTGCATTTTAAGAGAGAGGGGGGGAAAGTTTCTTTTTTAATCCTGTTAAATTCCAAACTTGGCTCTATAAATCCTACAAAACAAAATCCATCCCCAAAAAAGCCCCTTATTAAACTCCAGTGAACAAGCCCCATAATCAGGGTCTCTAATCCCCCAATGCCTCTAATCTCTATTCAGTTCTGAACTCTAAAGGTTTATTTCATATGCTATAAAATCAGCGCCAAAGGGAACCATTGGAACATGGAAGGAAAAAAAAAACTGGACCCTTACAAAAGTTTGACCCTTTCCCTCTCTCCCAACTCCAAAGACACGTTTGCTAACTCTACTGGAAAGTATGCACTGTCTTTTCAAAGCCTCCATTTCTCTATGAAAACCCTAATGGGACCCACAAGAAACCAACTGTCCAAGTCAACTGCCAGGCCTACATTTGCTTTGGCCAAAGCAAATGGTTGATTTGGTCCTTTCAAACAAGCAACCAATTAATTTGATGAAAACATTGATCAAAAAACTTTTATGTCATCATCGAAACCTTTGCCATTTTCAACTGGTTTTATTGTAGCTGTATAAGCAAGATGGGTGGCAGAATTAGCCCAACTATTTTTAATCTTTCAGGATACATGAGCAGAGACTACAAACCCTTTCTGGAACAAATCTTCTTAAGTAGCCAATATATAGAACTCTGACCTTGGAGTCAGGAGAACCTGAGTTCAAATGTGGCCTCAGAAACTTATTAGTTGTGTGACTCTTAGCAAATCACTTATCCCTGTTTGCCTCAGCTTCCTCGTCTGAAAAATGAGCTGGAGAAGGAGATGGCAAACCACTCCAATATTTACCAAGAAAACTCCAAATAGGGGGAGCTAGGTGGTGCAGTGGATAGAGCACCAGCCCTGAAGTCAGGAGGACCTGAGTTCAAATTTGATTTCAGACACTTAACATTCCCTAACTGTGTGATCCTGGGCAAGTCACTTAACCTCAATTGCCTCAGCAAAAAGCAAAAAAAAAAAAAAGAAAACTCCAAATGTAGTCAAGAACAATCATACAAGATTAAAACAATTCAAAAACAATGACAAAGCCCTTAGTAAGTGCAGTGGTATATTTGAACCAAACAGAATAAAGCTTTGTGGGGCAGTTGGATAGTATAGTAGAGAGACACTGATCTTGGGATCAGGAGGACCTGAGTTCAAATCTGGTTTCAGACACTTAACACTTACTAGCTGTGTGACCCTGAGCAAGTTACTTAACTCCAATAGCCTAGCTACAAAATAATAATAATAATAATAAAGCTTTGTCCCCTAAAACAATCCCCCTTCCGATTTGGAGGATTTTTTCCTTATAAACTGACCAGGTAATTTGGCATCCTCTAGCTATAGCTCAAATTCAAAACATATAATTGTACATTTTGAACTGGAAGAAACCCTCAAAGAGCAGCTAATCCAACAGTATCATTTTACAGATGAGAAAATTGAGGCCCAACCAAGGTCAGTTAAGAGGTAGTTAAGAGACAGAGGACAGGATCTGATCAGATAATCAGAGCTAGAAAAGAACCTAGAGCCATCATTTCCTTGATACTTTGCAGTAATTCGCTGGCCTCCAGTTTAAGGAGCCATTTGTATAATAGCAAAAAGCATTAGTTTAAAAACCAGGAAAGCTGGGGCAGGTGGGTGGTGTAGTAGATAGAGCACCAGCCCTGAAGTCAAGAGGACCTGAGTTCAAATCTGGTCTCAAACACTTAACATTCCCTAGCTGTGTGACCCTGGGCAAGTCACTTGACCTCAATTGCCTCAGAAAAAAAAAAAAAAAACAACACAGGAAAGCTGAATTTTAATCCTTATCCTAGCATTATATGACCTGTCATTTCATTCTTCATTCGCCTCCCTTGTCTAATCAGTTGTTGTGTTTTATATTCTCCTTCCATGTCATCTCTCATACCTACCCCCCTTACTCCATTGTTCAAACTTTAGTTTAGGCCTTACTTACCTTTCACCTGGACTACTGAAATAAATGTCTATATATGGTCTGCTTTCTTTAAGACCCTCTCCCCTCCACTGTATCTTCCTCAAATTGTGGAGGTATGGAAAATAAAACTAGAAATCTGACCTGGAGTCAGAAAGACCTGACTTCAAATTCAATTTTAGACACTTCCTAGCTATGTGATCCTGGGCAAGTCACTTAACCCCGTTTGCTTTAGTTTCCTCATCTGTTAAAGAAGTTAGAGGTGGCAAATTGATCCACAATTTCTGCCAGAAAAACCCCAAATGGGGTCATGAAGAGGTAGACACAACTGAACAACATTGCATGTGGTATAAAACACAAATTGATCAGCTTATCATTTATTGTCTGGTTCTAGTCTCCCTCTCCAGTCTTTTTTTCCATCCCTCCACAATATAAAATCTATACCAAGTTCCTACTACCCAAATCCAGACAAACATGCTTACTTATTGGTCCTTACATTCTGCATTTCATCTTCTATATTATCTTTCTCCCCTGCCTGGACTGCACTCCATCACTGAGTCACTCTGAAATCAGTGGGAAGGCACATGGTGAGTGAAAGATATCTTCTTAGCCTCCTTTCTGCCTCTTAGAATCCTCTTCCTTCAAAGTTCAATTTAGATACTAATCCTGTAGGAAATCTTTCATAATCCCTTTAGTCACTAATATTATCCCTATTCTAAAATGATCTATTTTCATGTGCTATCCTCACATAGATCTTAAGCTCCTTGAAGACAAGGGCTATTGGCCATTTGCCATTTAGCTCTCTGCATATCCAGTGCACACAGTTGACATTTAACACAGTTCCATGCAACTAGTAGGTGCTTAACAAATATTTGTTGAGTTTAAATGAATGTAAAATCTGATGATGACTGAAGTCTCTTTAAGTCCCAGATTGGATGATTATATATGGATCAAAAAATCAGGAACTGGATTCTAAATAATATGCAATAATCTGGTCAAGAAATTTGTCTCTACACCCAGAAAGAGGACTGTGGGAACTAAATGTGGATCACAACATAACATTCTCACTCTTTTTGATATTGTTTGCTTGAATTTTGTTTTCTTACTCATTTTCTTTCCTTTTTGATCTGATTTTTCTTGTACAACAAGAGAATTGTATAAATATGTTTACATATATTGGATTTAACATATTTTAACATGTATAACATATATTGGATTGCTTGCCATCTAGGGGAAGGGTTGGGAGGAAGGAGGGGAAAATCGAAAAACACAAGGCAAGGGTCAATATTGAAAAATTATCTGTGCCACTGTTTCGAAAATAAAAGGCTTTAAAAAAATAAAATGAATTAGTTTAACAAAAAAAAGAAATTTTATCTTTAAGTTACTACTTCTCTATATGATCAATAAAACATTCTAAAGACCATGCTTTCTCCTCTTTCCCATCTAAATGATTATAGTGAAGAAATGGGGTGTTTGAATTTCAGAGTTTGGCATCATCAATATACAGTCCAAATTTTATTAATTAATAATAATGGCTAACATTTATATATCACCATATATATATATCACCTGGCACCTATGCCAGGCACTATGCTAACCACTTTATAAAGATTATCTCATTAGACCTTCACAACAATCCTAGGAGATAAGTCTTATTATTATCCCAGTGTTACAAAAGAGGAAACTAAGGTAAGCCAGGTTAAATGATTTGTCCAAGATCACATAGAAGTATTAGAGGATGAATTTGAACTCGAATCTTCCTGACTCCAGAAAGCAATCTCTCCACCACACCATTAGCTGTCACCACAATCAAATGGATATGTGGTCTCATCCATATGACCTTTTCTTCCTCAATGTAGCTTATAACCCATTCAGAACATATCCTTCCTACATACTCTTGTTCATGTTCTCCCATTAATTCACCAAAATTCTAATACTTTCCTCACTTTTTTTCCCTTTCACAGAAAGATGTGAATCATTTAATAGTTCACTCTCAGTCTTACCATATAACTTCTTTGGTTTATCATGCTTTTTAAAAAGTTCACCCTTTATTCTGTCTCTTTCTCACTGCTTATGTGGTGAAGCTTCTTCACAATCACCATGTGCCTCTTCATTTCCCTCTGATTTTTTGCTGTTGCAAAGAAAACCAGTGATATCAGGAAGGCGATATCATGGTTTGCAAGTGAATTGGATTGTGGTGAGGCAGGATTGAGTAAAGTCGCCAGCCTCCCTCTCTTTCCTGGAGCTATGTGGGTTCAGTGCTGATCTCCAGTTGCCCTCATCTACATTTTGCCACTGGAACCAAATGACTCCAGAGGACAGAGTGAAGTTGGTGACTTTGCTCATCTCTGCCTCACCTAAATCCAATTCACTTGCAAGTCATGACAGCACCTTGCCGATGTCACTAGTTTTCTTTGAGAAAGAAGGACAAACAACAATCTCTGAGTAGTAGTAACTGTCCCACTAGGGATACAGCTGGCTAATTGCCTTCCAGTTGGGCAATATTCTTTCCTTCCTTCCTTCTTTTCTTCCTTCCTTCCCTCCTCTCTCTCCTCTTCATTTGCCCTCATAGAAAATCATACCTTTACCTGTAGGTGCTCTGCCCAAAGGAATATAAATTTTTATTTGAAACCTTACAATATTGGAACAGACTGATCCTCAGAGCAGCTGTGTCTAGCAGATCTGCTTTTTCAGGTGAACTTCCTCCTTTGGTAAACACTTTGTTATTGGCTAGGTAGATTCCAATGTAAATCTGAACTCCTAGGCAAGATGAAAGGTCAGGAAGTGAAGGAGGGGGAGATTTTGCATTAAGATCTACATAATCTTACATTTTACACTTTTACATTCTTATACCGAATCCTACTACCATAATAAATCCTTTTTGCTTTTAAAAAAGAAAGAAAAAAAAAGAAAAGAAACCTTACAATATATCTTGGGGTTTATGAGCTTTTAAAGGACCATACCTTACATCCAGATCACTCTGGATCTCATTGATTGGCCAATAATAGACCCTGGTCCAAGCCTCACTTAGCCCAGTGAATGATACTCAGAAAATTAGTGAATAAACATTTTAAGTGCTTATCTTATACCAAGCACTGTGCTCAGTGTTAACTCTTCAGAGAATATAGTATTAACTGCCTTATAGCCATACAACAAGGCAGATAAGATTTTTATTAGTCAAAGATAAAATGAGGTATATATAGCTATAAAGGATGAAAAGATAAAGAGAGAATAGATGGAGGTAAAATTAGAAGGAATATGAAAAGATAATAGGGGAAAATTTTCAATCCAATTCAATTCAAATCAGTAAACCAGATTTGAGAATAGAGGAAAATAAGGAAGGAAAACAGAAATGATACAATCTCAAAGAGTTTTCAATATTAGCAGGGAGCTTGTTTTTTATCTTTTATTCTCAAAGAGGACCATAATATCAGGGAAGTGATGCTATGATTTAAGTGAAGATTTTTATTAATCAAAAATAAAATTAGGTCTATATAGCCATGAAGGAGAAAAAGATTAAGAGAGAACAGATGGAATAAAAGTAAAAGTAATATGAAAAGATGAGAACTAAGAGAAGATTTTCAATCCAATTCAATTCAAATCAGTAAACTAGGTGTCAAGAATAGAGGAAAAGAAGAAAGGAGAATGGAAATAATACAGTCTCCAATCTCAAAGAGTTTTCAATATAAATAAGGGAGGTTGATATTTATCCTTCATTCTCAAAGAGGACCACACTATCAGGGAAGTGATGATATGATTTAAATGAAAGATGGTTGTATAAAATCACCAGTTTTACTTTCTTCTCTGGAATCATCTGGGTCCAGTGGCAATATATAGATCAGGGTGACTGGAGAGAGCCTTGGATATGGTGAGAGACTTTGGTCTTTAAAAGCTAAGGAAGATAAAATACATAGATTAGCATGGTATGGTGTGATGGATAGAGTTGGCCTCAGTATCAAGAAGACCTAGGTTCAAGAACAGCCTCTGACATCTACATACAGACCCCAAATAATTCACGGAAGTTTTAAGTGTCCCAGGTGACTCTTTGAATCTATAAGGTATAGAGCAGTAATGGGAATTTCCTTACTGAGAATCTAGACACAACACATGAATTCATTTTTTTAAAAGTGGACATCAGTTAAGTGTCATGCAAGTGATAGTAACAAAAATACTAAGGAGAGACAAACAAAAACTATAAGAAATTTGAGCAGGGAGAGACTACTTTCAACCCAGAAGATGTCATGAAGGACATGGTACCTGAGCTGGCCTTAAAAAAAAAAAAAAAAA
>JAJPUD010001548.1:0-35575 GCA_023553655.1 Myrmecobius fasciatus | reverse complement strand
ACGCGTCCGACGCGGGACAGGAGGCGGCGGCAGCTGGGGCTGCGGCGGAGCCCCGCGTGGAGGCGGCGGCTGCAGCTGCTGGGGAGAGCCCCCAGGGGGACGCGGAGCCCGGCGTCTGGTTCCCCTCCGCCACCTACTCGTCTCCTCCTCGTAAGTCCGCGGCGATGTCCAGATCTCGGCCACAGCCTCTGAGTCTCGGCTTCTTTTCCCAACTTCACCCCAGGCCTGCAGCGCAGGCGGGCGGTGGGGCAGGCTGCGCTCCGCTTGGCCCGGAGGAGCCGACCCCAGCTCCAAGGAGGGCAGGTGGGGAGGCCGAGCAGTCCCTAGCTCTCATGTCTTGCCCGCTCTTACTTACATCTCCTGGGTCGCCCAGCTTGGGGTCCCAAAAAGGCCAAGTGGAATCTGGGGAGTCAAAGTTTTAACTTCGGTTCCTGCCACTTCCCCTTCTGGACCTCAGTTGTCTCATTTGTTACATAAAGAGGCTGAGCCAAATGATCCCTAAGAATCTTTCCAATTTCTGTCATTCTCTAAGTCTCTACAGAAGGGCTTTTCCACCCCTGGCCTTTCCCAACTGTTTCCCCAGAAGAAAAAAACCGACCCTTATCTATTTACTTAGTGGAGGTGGGGGAAGTTAGAGCTAGAAAGGGCTAGGTTTGGTTGTGTGAAGCATCCTTAGCCTTTAAATTGGAGGATCAAGCTGGGAATAGTGAATCCTTTCTGTTGAAACTTTTTTTCCCCCTAAATGGTGCTCTTAAATAATGCCCTCTTTGGAGAAAAAACAACTCCTCTCTCCCAAAAGAAAGTAGGGCTTGAACTGGTACTTAAAACCATTTATATCATCTACCAGGTTATCATATGGGCTCAGGCTTTAGGATCTAGAAACACAGAAAAACTAGTTTTCTCCCTCCATCCCACCCCTATTATTTGTTATTCTACAAACTGCAACTCCTAAGTTGAAGCCTATTTGATATGAATATTTTGATTTTCAGAAGTTGCTCACCCCTACATTCACCATCTTATATTTGCTGGGAATATTTGCAGAGAGGGTGAGGGAGGGAGAGAAAGAATGGTTGGGTAGGTGGTGTACTGAACCCTAATTTTCCAGGGCAGTTTTTCACCTTAAGAAACAGGGGTATGATGGATTTACAGAGCAGGAGAAATTAATTGAACTTATTTGTTATTGAGATTTTGGAGGAACCTAACCTAGGACACCTCTCTAGAAATGTGGACTTTCTTAGAGGAAATTAGAGGAATTCCAGTTCCCATGAAGGGAAAGAGTGATACTCATAAGTACATCCAGTCCAGAATATAGAATTGGGATCTTCTGCACTTGAGCGGTTTCTTGGGTCCCAAATGAAATCTGTCCCTGTCTCTGTCCCCCCCCCTTCTTCTTTTCTCTCTTTCTATGTGTGTCTGTCTTTCTGTCTCTCTTTCTACCCTCTATGCATGTGTCTGTCTCTGTCTCCCTGTTTCTCTCGTCTCTGTTTCTGTCTCTATGGTGTGTGTCTCTATCTCTCTCTCCCCCTTCCCTCCCTCCTTCCTCTCCCTTCTTCTTGCCAGCTAGGTTACCTCTACCTCAGTTTTCCTCCCTGATTCTGTAGGGCCCCCACTAATTTTCAGCAACAGACACAGTTAAGTTAGAGTCATAAACAGTGAAACTTGAGGACAAAATTGTCAGTTGAACCACGTCACCCAAAATCTGCAGGGCCTGAAGCCTCAGTGGTTGGACTCCAAGTAGCTTCTTTGTGTTTTTCTCTCTCTCACAGAGCCCCCCAGTCCCCCACCGTGCACACTCCGAAAACACAAGAACAATCGAAAGCCTCGGACACCCTTTACTACGGCACAACTGTTGGCCTTAGAACGAAAATTTCGGCAGAAACAGTACCTGTCCATCGCCGAGCGAGCAGAGTTCTCCAGTTCTCTGAGCCTCACGGAGACACAGGTCAAGATTTGGTTTCAGAATCGAAGGGCAAAAGCCAAGAGACTGCAGGAAGCCGAGTTAGAGAAACTGAAGCTAGCGGCCAAGCCCCTTTTGCCTTCTTTTGCCCTGCCCTTCCCATTGGGGGCTCACCTGCAGGGTTCACCTACTCTGTATGGAGCCTCCAGCACCTTTCCCCGGGGCACCCTGCAGCCAGTGCCAGGGCTTTTTACAACCCCGGTCACCTATGGCATGTACTACCTGTCCTAGGGGGCACTAGTCTACTCATATAACCCCAAAGACTCCCCAAGCCTGGAGCCCTTCAGAAAGCCTTAGGCCTAAACCTGAGATCTGGATGCCTGGGAAGGAATAGAGATATGGGCCAAGCAATATGTCTTAATCTGTGACTGGAAGAAATGACCCTGTAGTGGGTAAAAGTTCTGGGTGAGAATTGCTTGAGATTGAAACCTTTGGGTGGTAACAATCAGTATACTGAATAGAATCCGACCTGGGTTTTTTTTGTTTTGTTTTGATTTGTTTTTTTGTTTTGTTTTGTTTTGTTTTTTTCTTTTCTTTTCTTTCTTTTTTTTTTTTTTTTTTGCATTCTCTCCAGAGACAAGGGAAAGGGGTGGGGAGGAACCTCTAAATCTAAGGTTTTAGGTTCCCAGAAAAGAATTGTCCTGGACTTACTCAGAGGAGTTTATGGAGATATCCTTGGATTATTTTTTTTTTTACACCAGCCTCTGAAGCCACCCAAATTGGTTAGCAATTTGAAGTGAATACAGTCAAAATCAGGCAGTGAAGGACCTCTTCCTGAACAATATAAAGGAAAGCAGCCTATGGAAGACAACTTGGGTTTGCTCTTTGATGTAAATCTGTGAAAGTAAGATCTCTTAGGACTGTAAATTCAGATTTCCGCCAGTCTCCACAACTCAGTGCCCGAAGCAGCAGGCTTTTGTAACTATCAAGCCTTTTGATTTTCTTTTTCTTTTTTGATTAATATGAGTTGCATTTGAGGTCAGAAATCTGCTTGGCAGTGCCTCTTACAGATATTTAAAAGATGTATTTTTAAAAGTCGTGTGCATATCAGAATTAAGGAAACTGTTTACGGAAAGACAATGTACATAGTTTTTGTACAGTGGCCTCGGATGGACTGAAATAAAATGTCCTATTTTGTACAAAGCAGTCAATAAAATATTCTAAATTTAATCCATTGACTTGCTCCTGCCTCATTTCTGCAGAATTTCTCTGTGATCCTGAAAGTCTCAAGGAAGGAATTTCTTCTATCGTTGATTTGTACAGCAAATCTTTAACAAAATAATAATAATTAAAAGGAAAGGTTTTGTAGCTTATATTTTAGAAAAATTTTTTCCCTAGGGGATTTTGTAAAGGATATTAACTCCTTACTGCTAATCTGCAATGTTTCTTTAAGCAGGATTAAGGGAGACTTTCTCTAAACCCAAATCCCCATCTTTTGGCTCCCCTTTCCGCCACTTCGTTCCTTCAAAAAATGAAATTCGCTAAATAATAGGAGGGCTTTGGGCGGCCTAGAGGCCTCCCATCCAGAGATCTAAGTGCGGTAAATGTGGGCGCAGGGGGTTGAATCTTAGTGGCGTCCTGGAGTTGAATCCGGTTCTATTTTTGGAATGCTGCACTGTGGAATTTCGGGTGCCATCTGAAGTTCCCGATTCCGGGGGGTGGAAGGAGACAGGGCAGCGCCCTGGGGTCCACCTCAGCTGGCCCACGCTTTTGTGCAAACCTCGACTTTCAGCCATCCCCACCCTTTCCCTATCTCTTCCTTCCGCCCCCACTCCCCAGCCCTTTTCAGCGCTTTGTCGGTTGCCCCGGAGCCATCCTGGCGCTGCAAGAGGCGGTGCCTGTAAGCTGCAGCTCCCTCCTGGGGAGTCGGGATGCGGGCAGGGCCTAAGGATCCCTGCCCGCCGAGACGCCAAAGGGCAGCTCACCTGAGGACAGGACTAGGGCCGAAGCGCATGGCTGGCGCTTGCTGGAAGCGAAGCATCTCAACCAGGTGAGCTCCCACCGGGCAGATAACATACAGACCGAGCCGTGGTCTATTCAGCAGTTTCCAGTCACCCGGACCTCTCTTAGCAAACTACGCCACCTACCGGCCCAAAAGCTTCTAGCTGGTGCTGGGGCATAATAAGTGATGCTGTGATCCTGATCCTCCGGTGCTGGGTACCACGAGAAGGAGAGTCTCGGCTAAGGTTCCCCAGCGTCACTGGAACGGTCAGGTAATGTCTGCAGTTAAGTACTCTATATCACAAAACTCTGGGAGAAAGGAGGAGGGAAGTGGTTCCGTGGTTAAGTATAGAGCTACTTTCCCCCTTTTCAGTCACTCTAATGAAAACACTTAACTAGCTCACTCCAAATCATTTTTATTAGTAATTGAAAAATAACTGGGAAGCAGTGAAGTGCAGTAAGAGAGATCTGGGTTCGGAATCGGTAAAACCTTGGTTCAAGCTCCGCTTCTGAAATCTATTATGTAATTCTTGTCTAATCAACTAACCTTTGTGTGGCCTGAGCAAATCTCTAAGACTATATATTGATAGATGGGTGTCTATATCCGTTGGTCACATGACACGATCTATTCCGCTGGTCAGAATTAGATCCCCGAAGTCACTAACCAGAGGCTCCCGCGACACCCATCACCTCACACCTTGACAAAAGCAATAACCTCCTAGAGCCTGCTAGTCTTCCAGTTCCAGGTATCTCTCGACTCCAATTCATCCTCCTCCCAACTGTCAAAGTGATTTTCTAAAGTGCACATCTGACCACATCACCTGTACCAATCTAATACTCAATAAACTTCAATGGCTTTCTATCAATTCTTGGATCAAATATATAAAAATCTTCTATTTGGCATTTAAAACCTTTCATAATCTGGCTTCTTCTGCCTCTCCACTCTTCTCATATCTTACAACACCTAGACCCCACAGACCATACCATCTGGTACTGTTATCCAAACAAATGTTGATTTCCATGTATTTTTCACTGCTGTCCCTCGTGTCTGGAATTCTCTCCCTCTTCACCTCCACTCCTTAGCTTCTCTCTTTTTTTAAGTTGTTTAATTTTTTTTACATTATTATTTTAAACATTCTTTTCTTTTTAAATTTGGAAATACAAATTCTTTCTCTCCCTCTCTCCTGCCCTTTTCACCCATTGTGAAGGCAAGCAAAATATCAATTAATTATATGTGTGAAATCATGCAAAATATTTGCCAGTTTACCACATTACAAAAAATAATAAAGCAAGAAAAATATACTCCACTTTGCAATTCATTAGTTCTTTCTCTCTCTGGAGGTAAATATCTTTTTTTCCCATCATGAGCCATTTGGAATTGTCATATGTTGATCAGAGTAGCCAAGTTTTTCACAGTTGATTATTAGTACAACATTGCTATTACTGTGCACAGTAATTTTCTGGTTCTCATCCCTTCATCTCAGTTCATATAGATCTTACCATATTGTTTGTTTTTCTAAAAGCACCCCTCCATCATTTCTTGTATAAAATAGTACTACATCACAATTATATATCACACCTTGTTCAGCCATTCCCCAACTGATGAGCACCCCTTGATTTCCACTTCTTTGTCAATATAAAAAGAGCTGCTATAAATATCTTTGTACGTATACCTCCTTTTCCTTTAAGTTTGATCTCTGGGTTACAGACTTAGTAGTACTGCTAGGTATATGCAGTTTTATAGCCTTTTAGGCATAGTTCTAAATGGTTCTCCAGAATGTCTGGACCAGTTCACAACTCTACCAACAGTTTATTAGTATAGCTGTTTTTTCTCACCCTCTCTGTTTAGTTATTTGTCATATCTGATCAGTGTAATATGGTACCTCAGAGTTGTTTTAATTTGCCTTTCTCTAACCAATAGTACTTTATAGCATCTTTTCTTATGAATACATACAGGTTTTATTTTTTTTCTGAAAATGTCCTTTTTGCATTATTTGATCACTTAATTGGGGAATAGTTTTATTTTTATAAATTTGACTCAGTTTACTATATATTTGAGAAACAACATCTTTATCAAAGCAATGCTGTAAAAAATTTTCTATTACTCCACTGTATGTTATCTTTTAGCAAAATAAAGTTTCTCTAATTATCTCTTGCTTGTTGTCTGAGATCATGATTGCTATCTTTGCCTTTTTGACTCCAGCTGACGCATAATAGATTTTGTGCCAGATCTTTATTTTAACTCTGTGTGTGTTGCTTTGTTTCAAGTATGTCTCTAGTAAACAAGATATTGTTAGATTTTGGTTTCTGATCCATTCTCTACTATTCACTTTCATTTTATGGGTGAACTCATTACATTGTATTCACAGTTAATGATTAATAACTCTATTTCCTACCACTCTCTTTTCTTCTGTTTATTTTTTTTTTTTGGTCTCTCTTTATCTGGTTTCTTCTCAAAAGTTCATTTTGCTTCTGACCACTCCCTTTTATCATTTCCTTCCCCAAATCTCTTATTCGCCTTCCCTTCTTATTTTCATATTCAATAAAGATATACTTTTATATTCAATTGAGTGTATACATATATGTGTGTATATACATACATATATGTGTTGTGTTTATTCTTCCCTCTTTTAATTAATTTTGATGAGAGTAAGGTTTAAGGATTATTGCCACCACCACCACCATCACAGTTGTCCCTCCACTATAAAAGCTCTTCCTTCCTTACTTCTTTTATGTGAGAAAGTTTTCTCCATTCTCTCTCTTCCTCCTTGTCCCAATGCATTCCTCTTTCTCACTTCATTTTTTTTAATTTCTTTTTTTTGAGATTATCCCAACATAAATGACTCATAATTGACTCATGCCCTGTATCTATGTAGACTCTTTTTAACTGCTCTAATAATGATAAAGTTACAAGTATCATCTTTCCAAATAGGAATTTAAACAGTTTAACTTTATTGAATCACTTATGATTGTTCTTTCATGTTTATCTTTTATATGCTTCTCTTGAGTCTTGTGTTTGAATGCCACATTTTTTATTCTTCTTTAGTTTTTTCATAAGGATTGCTTAAAAGTCTTCTTTTTAATTAAAGATTATTTCTCCCTTGAAGGATTATACTGTTTTGCTGGGCAAATTGATTTTGGTTGTAACCCTAGCTCCCTTACTTTCTGGAATATTATATTCCAAAACCTTCATTCCTTTCATGTGGAAAAATGTTAAATCTTATTGTCTCTATAATATTTGAATTGTTTCTTTCTGGTTACTTGCAATATTTTTTTCTTGAGAAGCTCTGGAATTTGGCTATAATATTCCTGGGAGTTTTCATTTTAGGATCTCTTTCAGAAGATGATCAGTATCTTAGACACTGGGGCAGTTTTCCTTTATAATTTCTTGAAATGTAATATCTAGGCTCTTCTTTTTTATCATGACTTTCAGGTTGTCTAATAATTCTTAAAGTATTCCTCTTTGATCTATTTTCTAAGTCAATTGCTTTCCAGATGAATTTTTTCACATTTTCTTTTTTTTTTCAGTCTTTGGACTTATTTTTTCTTAATGTCTCATGGAGTCATTAGTTTTCGCTTGCTAGATGTTAATTTTGAAGGAATTATTTCCTTTAATGAGCTTTTGACTTCTTTTACCAAACTGTTCATCTCTTTGTAATTTTCTTACATCACTAATTTCTTTTTCCATTTTTTCCTCTACCACTCATCTATTTCTTTAAGTCTTCTAGATTTTTTGTTAGATTTGGAGTTAATTAGCATTTTCCTTTGAGGTTTTGTTCATAGATGTTTTCACATTATTGTCTTCTGAGTTTGTCTTGGTTTTCCCTAACAATGTAGGACCTTCTTATGACAAAGTTCCCTTTTTGGTGTTTGCTCATTTTTCCAGCCTATTTTTTGACTTTGAACATATGTTAAAGTTGGGTTCTCTTCACTTGGGGGTGAGAAGTCACTGTCCCAAGCTTCGGGTTTTTTGATGTTGCTGTTTTCAAAGCTAGTTCTGGGAGTCTGCAAGTTTTTGGTGTTTCCCATGTAGTATGATCTGGGAAAAGGTATATTCACTGTTCTCTTGTCTTCACTCTGGTCTTCACCCAGGAAGGTCTCCTGCTCCCCTGCAGCTGCAAACTCTAACACTTCTGTTGGCCTTGGATCTTTGACCATGGCCCTTGTTCCCTTGTAAACAACCATAAGTGCTTCTTCGCTCTGGAACTGCAACTCAGACATGCTTAGTAGCAATAGAGCTGTCAAACAGTGCCAGCCAAAAGCAAAGGGTCCCCTATAATCTTTCTCACCAGTTGCCTAACCCCCTTACTGTCTCTGGGCTGAAAGCTCCCAAAGCTGTTGCTGCTACTGCTTCCACCTCTGTCATAACACCTTTAAGGCTCACTGCTGCTGCTCCTACCTTACCATCCCATTGTCACAAACCTTTCCTGCCAGTGTTCTAAATTGTCTTAGGTCAGTAAAAGGTCTCACACTGACTTTTTATTGTCTTTGCCACTTTTGAATTTAAATTAAGGAGTTACTTTTTTAATGCAGAAAAGATTTATGCTTACAAGAATGGGTGTGTAGATTAGTAGACACATCTTTGAAACTTCAGAGGAAGTATTTTATTTCCTATCCTAAAGAGAAAGTCCCTCCCCTGATTCCCCATTAACTGAATGTTACAGAAATTATAAGATACAGAGTTACTTTAAAGTTGTTTGAAGGGAAATGTTGAAAGCATTCAGCTAGACTGCTGTCTATACTCTGCCATCTTGATTCTGCTTTTGCCTTCCTTGGCTTCTTTCAAGATTCAGTTCAAATCCCATCTTCTTCAGGAAGATTTTTCCAGTCTTTCTTCCAAATTATGCTCCATTTACTTTGCATATATTTTATATATACACAGTTATTTGCATGTTGTTCTTTCCATTTGAATATGAGCTCCTCAAGAGCAAAGACTGGGGTTTGGTTGGTTGGTTTGGGGGTTGAGGTTTGCTGGGGTTTTTTTTATTTGTTTTTGCCTTTCCTTATATACCAAGAATGAGCTAAGTACAGTGTGTAGACATAGTAGGGGTTTAATAAATGCTTGTTGACTGCCAGTGCCAAGCATATACAGGTGCTTAATAAATGAAAATAGAATTCATTTACAAAAAGATTCAATAAAGGAAAAATAAATAGCCTCTAATGCATTTCAAGGCCATCTACCTGCTCAGGAAAGTTTTCAATGATTAGCCTCAAGAAATCATAATTGTTCCTTGAGTCTTCTTCAAAGAATATAGAGAATTTCCAAATACCATGCAATTTTTGCTGGAAACCATTACTCCATATGTATAAAGCACTAGACAATAGGAGCATACAGTTTCTGCCTCATTGGAAAGTGCATGAAGCTGTTTTTATTCTCCACAAATCCCTACAGGTGATCTCTACTAAGAGCAATGAGCATAGTCTGGCTAAACTAACTATGGAACCAACCACTAGCTTTGACCCTTCCCTACTTTGCAACTTGAGAGATCCAAAGCATGCATTTAATTAATTAGTTCAACAGTAGGATAATATTTAAAGAATAAATTCTTGAACTAATTCTTTTTTAAAATTATATTGATAGTATTTGTATTTATATCATCATTTTCATTTCCAAATAAATCCTTTCCTTCCCCTTTCTAAGCTATCCTTTGAAACAAAGAATTTTTTAAAAGGGAGGGAGAGGGAGAAACAGGTTAGCAAAACTTATCAATTTGAAATTTCACAGCATACACAATCTTTCACACCCATGGTCCCTCTACAGCTGTGAAAAAAAAAGGAAGAGAGATGTATTTTTTCAATTCTTTCAGAGAGTCAAGTTTAGACCTTGTAATTAAAGTCCTAAATTTCATTTGTTTTTTGGTTCTTTCTACTTACATTGTTGTAACCTTTTTGAATTCTGTTTACCTAGTTTTATGTCCTTTTTTCCCCTCCATCCATTTACTTACATTGGATTTACTTAAATTAAGTCAATGCCTCTCTGAATTCTTCATACTGATTAAATTCAAGCATAACTGGTGTAGGTAATGTATTGTATCACAGGTACTAGTAGTGCTGAAAAGCAGGATAAAGAACTATATCTGTGAAGAAAAGTGGATTTTTCTAGAGTATTTACTGAGTAGTTTAAGGATTATAAAGCATATACTTGTCTTCCAATAACCTTATGAAATAGGTAGTGCAACTATCATCTCCATTTTACAGATGAGCAGAAGTGAGAGGTTTCAGAGATGTTTAAAGGCTCCTCAGGGCTCACAAACAAGAATCATGAGACATTTAGCCTTGAAACATACCTCTAAGTCAAGTTTTCTTTCTCTGTCCTCCAAAAGAAATTTCCATATTGAGACACATATGATAATCTTGGATTACAATTTCTCATGAGGCATCTCAATATAATGATAATACTAAAACTATATTGGTATAAATTAAGTTTTTCCTCCATTTTCTCCTGCACTTTTAAGGATCCATGACTCCTGTCTTTGAGGAGTCTCCAAACACTCCACCCATATAGGTTAAGAGATCTTTCCACCCAAAGGGACAGTTCTCATGATTTACCCTGGGCAAGAAAGCAAAACAAACATCAGAACAAAGCAATTCATTACCTGGTGTCCACCCTTCTGCTTATTTACCTCTGCTAAGCTCTTGAACTTGAATTCTTTCCAACTGAGTAAAACCTGCCAGATCTTATACTCTGCTCACATAGGCTTTCGAGGTCACCACTACACCAAGGATTTTCAGTGGAACAAAAAAAAATATTCCCTCGCCAAAAGAAAACAAATAAAAAAATCTTTTGGTCTCTGAAGAGGAAGGAATCGTATGCTTAAGAAAAAGATACTTAGGATGGAAACTAGGTGACTGATACAAGTTTCATGTCTTTTCTGAATTATAAATGGTAAATTTTGGCACTCAAATATAAAATACACTTTGCTTTAGAAAATCCTGTGTTCTGGAACTATAAACCAATAATCTGATTGACACAAGTTAAATAAATGGTTTGAGATTGGTATTTCCCCCCTTTTTATCTTAAAATCCAGTGGAAATCTAGCCACAATATGTTAACATCTGAATATAATTACACAAGATAAAGAATACAGAAAATACTGATTTAAAAGTTTACTTAATTGCTTATTTTTAATTCAGTCCAGTTCAACATTTTTTAAGAGTTTTAGGGTTGTTGTTTTGTTTGTTTTTTCATTACTGGGCCTTTGACATCACTGATAAAGAATATTCCAATGAAGAAATTCTTTCAATTAGTGCAGATCTACATCTGTTTTCTGCGACTTTGTAGTCTTAGAGAGTAACCTGGGGCATTGAGAAATTTTGACTTGTCATTAGGAGCCAATAAGTGTCAAAGGCAAGACTTGAACCCAAATATTCCAATCCTTGAAATTCCTTTTTGATTGACTCTCAATTTTTATTGGGTTTTTTTGTGTTATTCTTACCTACTTTTCCTTCCCAGATATATTCTTCCTCTTTCCCAAACTAAATAATCCACTTTGTGACTGAGAGAAAGAGACAACGACAGAGAGAGGGAGAGGGAGTGAGAAGGGAGGAGGAAGTAACAGAGGGAGGGAGAGAAAGTGAGAGAGAGAGGGAGGAAGGGAGAGAGAATGTTTCAATCTGTATTCAGACACTCATAATTAAGAATTAGAGGTGGGATTTGAACTCAGGTTCTCTTTCTCCAAAGCCAGAGTTCTTTCCAGTTCCCTCATTTCATTTGACAAATTCTTAATTCCTATTTTATTTAAGCCTTTTAATGTATTGGAATGTGTTCCAAATATTCTTCTATTCCTCTGCTGAATCGCCCCTTGTAACAAAGGAAGAATTTAGGAAAAAAAATTAACAAAATATGGAAAAGTGTATTCATCATTCTGAATTCTTTAGTATATATTCCTGTGCCTTACACATGGTGAGACAATCAAGGTACAATTTGCTGGTGATTTACTGATATTCCATACACATAGTTCAGAGCATATACCCCAGGGAGATCTTTGACAAAAGGAAAGGTCTCATTTGTAACAAAATGGTCATCTTGGTAGCCAAAAACAGGAAACAAGATGTATATCCATTTTTTTTGGATAGTAACTGAATAAATTGAAGTATTGTATATAATGGTGTATTAGTGCACCTTAAGAAACAATGAATATGAAGAATCTAGAGAAGCACTGGAAGGCCCTGGGGAATCATAGGAAGACCTTTACAAACCAAAGTTGAATGAAGAGAATAGAATCAAGAGAAAAAAAATATAAACACAGAGGAGCATAAAATATAACCCTGTACAGGAGGACAAAATTGATAATCTAGCCTGGAAAATTAAACTAGCAATTGCTCTTTAATTCCATGTAAGAGCTAAAAATGTGTGTCATAAAAAGAATTCAGGAAAGAAGAGGATGTGTGTGGGCTAGAATTGTTGGAAGAGATGGGATATAGCTGGTCTAGTTTCACAAAGAAAAATGAAGCAGATGGAACTAAGAAAAACCTTTATCAGAGACTGAAAAGACCAGTCTGACTATAGCAGAGCTGATTTGGGGGTATAAGAAGCAAGGTTCCAGGGGAAAAGTATAGTCAGATTATAAATAATATTTATATTATAAATAATCAGTACAGTAATGGTTTTGGGTGGTTCCAATTTTGACACCTGCTTCTTTCACAACATGACTAGTATAGAAATATAGTTTGCATGATTGTACAAGTATAATATATCAAATTACTTACTGTCTCAGAGAGGGGCTGGGAAGGGAGGAAGAGAATTTGGGACTCAACATTTTTCAATTAATGTTAAAACTTGTTTTTATATGGAATTAGAAAAAAATCAAATATTATTCAAAAAAAAATCTTGATAGCTAGATTCAATCCACTGCTTTGAAATCATCCAGTATCTGTAAAGGATATTTGAACTCATTAGAGAAAGAAGAATTAGCAAGGAATCAGAATTTGTCTCATTTTAATATCACCAGAAACATGAAATCTCCGTAAGATCCAAAATTTTATTCTAGTGGTATGAAAAGCAACTTCTCTGAGTCTTGTAGAATAGAGTTGCTTACTCTGTCCCTAATTACACTGTAATTAACCCATCTGTCTACATGTTTTGTTGCCCAATGCAAGGTAAGATTCTACAGGACAGGGACATCTTGTGTCAGTACTCTATGCCCCATGAGACCCCCTAGCTGTCCCTTTTGATATACATCAGATTTTTTTTTCAGTCTTTGTCCTCCTAGGGTCTACACCCAATAGCAGAAATGTCAATAGGTCAAAGACTGTGAACAACTCGGACACTTTTCTTACATACAAACAAGATGTTTTCAAGGTCTCCAAGTTCAACACAATTTACACATCATCATCTGCAAATAGGAATATCGGAAGGACATAATGATCAATAATAAATCTTTCTTTCACTTCGATGTTTGCAGCTGACTTCCATGACGCTGGCAAAATATGAGGAAAAAATAAACAAATAAAACTCTGCTTTATAAGCAAGAACAATGAACCACAAAATTGAAAGCAATGCACAGCTCTTTATGGGAAAGTATTGTGTAGTCTAGGACCTGTGTCCAGTGATTCTCCTTCTCCACTTTTAGACATTAGCTTTAATAGCTTAAAACTACACTAAGAATTTTGGGACACCATGTCTGTGTTAGTGAGAGAAAAACATCTAAATGTGTGTTCACATAAAAACATAGCCCAGAGTATTTGGCTTGCTGGGTATTTCTTTAAAAGGGATTCTCATTTTTAAGTGAAGGATTAAAAAGCCTTATGGTTCGGGAGAAAACATTTGGGTAATTCTTTCCCTAGTTTATCAGATAACAGAGGACAGGATGTACCTAAGAAGCATCCTAGGAAAACATGAGATTTATGAAAGATCCTAAATGGGAGATAGTTCCCCAGGCAAAGTAATCATAGATGCCTTTTCATTAGGAAGCTGAGATTCTTGCTGGCCTTGTAAGGTGAAAAATAGATTTGAATGTGTCCAATTGGGGTGTCTTACATGAGCCTATTCCTATCACCTGGATATTTTGCTCTCCCAAAACTTATCAGAAGGCCTCTCACAGACTGCATATTTATGGGAGAAAAAAAAAGTTTTTAAAGTTCTCTGGGGGGAAAGGGGAGGGAAGTAGTCTTGTTACCTACACTTCCTTCCCCAAAACTTTTGTTTAGGCTTTCAGAAACCAAAAGAAAAAACACCACAAGGGTCAGACTTCTATATGAACACAGTTAGAAATCAACAATTACATATTTGGCCCTAAGTGAACAAATATTGCAAGGTTTCAATTGTAAATCATGGAGGAAAGAAAGGGTTATTTTTTTTTGGAGGGATCAGTTAGTGAGATACACAGAAATAAGTAAAGAATCAACTGAGATCAGGGTGTAAAAGTGCTTTTTAAATTGAAAGACCCTGTGAAATGTAAGAATCTTGAGGATGAACTTGACCTTCATTGCTAGAAAAATTCTAGAATGCATTCTTAAAGGAATGGTTTGGAGGTACTTGGAGAGTCCTGAAAAACAATTGTCATTACTATGATGATGGAATAGACTACTAGTATCATACTGAAACATGATCTAAATTTGAATCATTTTGATTTTTTTTGTTTAACTGACATGTTTAAACCCACCTCCAGTATTTTTATAATTTGCCAATCTCTTTTTTTTTCTTTTTTTTTTTAGCTTTGGTTAAGTGTGTTTTTTTTTCCCTCAAATGCAGAGAAACATAATTCATTTCTTATTCCCATTCAAGCAACCACAACTCTGTAAAGTCACCCAGATAGGAAACTTGAGAATGAGTTTTATCCATTCTACCTCCACAACAGAGTCCTTAGTGAGCACCATAATGCACAATGCTGGACCTGGAGTTAGATTCCTCTTTCCAAGTTCAAATGTGACTACAGACACTAGTTGTGTGATCCTGGGCAAGTGACAAAAAGAGCCATCTAAGTCCAGTGGCAAAATATGGATCAGGCTGACTGGAGATGGCCCTGGATGCAATAGGAGATTTTTAAAGTCCTATATATAGCTTGTATGTCTTCCCAATCAATTAACAAGTTCTTAATGATTAGTTGTTTATTAAACTTTATTGAAGCTTTTTATTTTCAAAACATATGCAAGTATAATTTTTCACCATTGACTTTGTGTTCCAATTTCCTCCTCTTCCCTCCACCCCCTTCCCTAAATGACAAGTAATCCAACATATGTTAAACATGGCAAAAATATATGTAAATACAATATAGGCATATGTATTTATACTATTATCTTGCTGCACAAGAAAAAATGAGATCAAAAAGCAAAAAAATGAGAAAAAATAAAATTCAAGCAAACAACAACAAAAGAAGTGAAAATGCTGTGTTGCAATCCACACTCAGTTCCCATAGTCCTCTCTCTGGGTGTAGATAGCTCTCATCATCACAAGATCATTGGAACTGGCCTGAATTGTCTCATTGTTGAGAAGAGCCATCCAATCAGAATTGATCATTGTATAATCTTGCCATTGCCCTGTATAATGATCTCCTGGTTCTCTTCATTTCACTTAGCATCATCCAGGCCTCTCTGAAATCATCCTGTTGATCATTTATTAAATTTTTAATAATCAATCAACTAATTATTTATTTTGCATATAATTAAATAATAATTTGAGATAATTAACTAAACAATTAACATTTGTTTAATGATTAATTAATAAATAATTGCATGAATGTTTAATGATTGAGTCTGAATCCCAGTTTAAGAGTCTCCATTACCTCATCTGCTAAATGGGAATTATATTTACACTATTTACCTCGCAAGCCGGTAGTGAACAAACAATTTTGTAAATTTTAAAAGTGCTATAGAAATATTACTTTTTGTTCCTGTTCAGCTCTTTCAGTCATATCTGACTCTTCGTAACCCAATTTGGGATTTTCTTGGCAAAGATACTGGACTGATTTGCTATTTTCTTCCCCAGGTCATTTTACTGCTGAGGAAACTGAGGCAAACAGAGTTAAGTGGCTTGAGATCACATTCAAACTCAGGTTTTCCGGACTCTAAGCCTGGAGCTATAGCACCTCAATGCCCCAAAAATATTATTTACTATTCCTATAATTATTATACTATTATTACAATAAATACTTGCTAAATAAAAGAAGTCCAGCAAGGCAACATCTCAGTACAAGAGATGGGTACCTGAATTAAGAAAGTGGCAACAGCAACGGAAATGAATCAGATGCAAGAGATTTTGCAGCTAATAGGGTAGATTGGTGCAAAAGGCATGATGACATGGCTAGCTTTGCTCTGTGGGTTTGGATTTGCTGTATTTTTCTTCTTTGCATGGAACACAGATTTAGAACAACCATATCTGGTGCTCAGAATCTAAATGCTTCCAATTACTATTAGAAACAGCCATTTGCCTTACATTTGCAATCTAATACTCTCAGTATTTTAAGGAGAAAAAAACTAGGTTAAAGTTAGTCCTGAATCTTATCTTGCATGAAAGGAAAGCAAATGTAACCAATAACACTGAAAAGAGACTGTTTCTTGGCTTAGCATCGTGACTTTTGGGGGAGTCAGAGCATCTTAGCCCAGGTGATTTCAAGAAGATCCCAGTCAACCAAAAGCTATGAAATTGTTAGAAAATGAGTCAGATAACTAAGCATTATCCACAGACATGGATGTAATAGAAAGAGCTACATGTACTGACCTGCAACCTCATCCTACTAAAGAACTGGGTCATCATGTTTTGTTCTTCTTGAAGAATCAATAATCATTATGAAGTCTGATGATAAAGTCAGCTATTCTTGAGGGCCATGCTCATTCATATAAAGTAGGGAATCACAAAATGTTCACGACAGGGCAGTTAGGTAGCACAGTGAATAGAGAATAGATCCTGGAAGTAGGAGGACCCAAGTTCAAATTCAGCCTCAGACACTGACTAGCTATGTGACCTTGGGCAAATTACTTAAGCCCAATTACCTCCAAAAAAAAAAAAAAAGTCTGACAGAGACTTTATGGATCATTTATTCCAACCCCTTTATTGGAGACGACAGTCAGAAAGTCCTGAGTTCAATGTTCTCAGACTTTTGCTAGCTATATAGTCCCAGGCAAGCTGATTTTGGACCTCAGTACCCTCATTTGTAAAAATAATAATAACACCTCCTCCCCAGGTTTGCTATAAGGATATAATAATCTTTGTAAAGTGGTTTATAAACCTTAAAGTACTATATAAATGCCAACTATTAGCATTCTTCTTATTATTATTATTACAGATGGTAAAACTGAGGCCCCAAATCAAGAGCTAGTAAATGGTTAAGGTAGAACACAAATCTTGGTCTTCTAACTGTTCTTTGCACAATATCTTACAAGTAACTATGTTTTTCAATTTTTCTGCAGCAACTATGCTTTTGATATTAGCCAGTTGTCTGTGGTGAAGAGCAGAACATACTATCCCTTGGAATCACAGAATCTCCAATTTGGAAGGGACTTCAGAGGTCAGCTAGTTCAAACTATCCCTATATTGGGAATTTCTCTACAAGTGATGATCCAGTTTTGCCTTCCCCCTCCTAAACTTGAATAATTGAAAAAAAAATTTAATCCAAGAACAGAATTTTCCATCTATTCAATTTCATCTTCTTAGATGGCTTCAGCTGGTTTACATTTTTTTGGATCCCAGTTCTATAATTCAGTGTAATAGCTCTCCCAAGTCAGTTTCACACAGACCAAAAATTTGTTAAGATTGTCTTTTATTCTCTCATCCAAGTCGTTGATTAAAATGTTCAGTAGAATACAGTCAAAAACAGAACCTTGGGGCACGCTACCAGATACTATCTTCTAGGTTTACAACATAATCACCACTCTCTGAGTCTAGTGATTCAATCAATTCAAAATCCAATCAGTGTACTTACTATATTTGTTAAATTGAATTCTATTGACTATACTCTTTTCAGTTAGTCTTCTGGCAACTCCTTTGCTGAAATACAGGTTTACTGTGTCTACAGAGAAAATGGCATATGGTATGGGGTCAAAACTTTGCTCAGCCAAGCTCAGAATGTGTTTTATGGATATTATAATTCCCAAGGGAGCTCAGAGGGTGTTCTCGCTGTATTACAATATTATTATATATACTACATATTATATAATAGAGCTCAGTCCTATTGAGGAGGGTTGGAAAACATATTAAAAATGTTTTTAATTTCCACAGCCCTCCTTAAAATGACACGCCTTTCAAAGGGCACAGAATTCTCCATTACGTGGTTCCAAGTGCACCTTCCCAGTTTTGTTCAAACAACATAAAGAGATATTTAACCTGGGATCTGTGGAATTGTTATTTTTAAAAATATTTTGATAATTTTATTTCAATGTAATTGATTTTTTTATATTCTGATATATTTTATGCATTTAGAAATATTAGAAGGGATCCAATGGTTTCCCCATTTAGAGACTACTGCCTTTCCTTATCAAATATAAGTGGGCCTACTAGAATTTAGAAGATATTACAAAATATTTTTCTCTTTTTTTCTTTTTCTCCAGCTAAAGCAATTGGGGTTAAGTGACTTGCCTAAGGTCACTCAGCTAGGAAGTGTTAAGTGTGAGAAGTCCCATTTGAAATCAGATGCTCCTGACTTCGGGCTGGTGCTCTATCTACTGCGCCACCTAGCTGCCCCTAAATATTATTATTTCTAAATAAAGTTAAAAAGGCATTTCAAGACCTTAGTTTTCTCCTCTGGGATTTTTCAAAGACATGTTTCCCTAGTTATTTTCAGGGCATTTTTTAGGGGTCTCGTCTTCCCTAGAAGGGTACAGTTTTGATTTTAAAGACCCCCAATTTCTTTAGTCTGGACTAGAGAGAATGCTAGGGATACAATCTTAACCCAGTAAGATTGGGATTGTGGGGATAAAACCTGGGGGTCAGTCTCTGAGTCTCATTTGTAAAATATGAGTAATAATAACACCTGCAGTAGTATTTCTCTCACTGAGCTGTTGTGAGGACCCTAGGAAATCATGTCATAAAGCCCTTTTGGAAATCCCATGCTACCTAAGCACATGTTATGGCTTGCTAAGGTGAGGACTTTTGTTCTGTAGCTGTCCCAGGGCCATGACTTTCTTCCGTGGGGCCAGCACCTTCCGTACTCAGTGAAACAGTCCCAGAGTCACAATCCCAGCTGAAGGCTACCTGAAGGACCATCAGTCATCCACCACTGAACCAAGAATGTTGTCTCCAACAACCCCATCAAGTTATTCCCTACTCCTGAGACACGACTCTTCAGAAGGACACTTTTTTTATGTTTTTAATGAATCTTTATTAACCAAACAAGCATCAATTGAGAGCCAACATGGAAAATTGTTCTTTATTTGAGCCAAATAAATTCTCAGCATTTTTATTAAAGCTCCTGGTTCTGCCTCTGGGATTAAACAATGAACAAAACCTTTCTTCCATATGACAGTCTTTCAAATACTGGAAGATACTTCCATTATCTTCCCAAGCCTTATCTTCTCTAGGCTAAGAAATCTTATTTTCTCCTATTGATCCTCCTACAGTATGACTTCTGTAGCTGTACTCAAGACGTTTTCCTCAGGACCACAATATTCCACGGTAGTACCCAAAGGGAGCTCTCCACCTCAGAGCTTCTAAAGGCATTCTAAGGGCACAGAATGGGCTAGGTACCATGGAACTAGCATTCTTGAGTGGTGAGGAGGGGGAAAGACAGATTTCAGGGTCCCAGCCTCTCCCCAGTTCTAGTCTTCTCCAGTTGGGCTCACAGGTCACGTCAGAGACAGCCTCCCTCAATTGATCTAGGAAGGTCCAATGGAGACAATGAGTATCCCAATAAAATGAGGGTGTGGTGGATGCACCAAGCAGAGAGTGAAGATAAAAGCAGATCTGTTAGGGATGCAGTGAAGACATGAGAGTTAAAGGTGCATTAAGGCTCCAGTGAGGATGCAGGAAATCATTGACAAAGATGACAGACAAAAGAGACAGGTACATAAGACAGAGACAGGCACGTTCCAAATACAGCATTCTTTGGAAGGAACTCCACTTCCAGATCCATTTCTGACTCACTGGATTTTTTTTTTACCATGCCTCAGCTTCCTTCTTATCATGGAAGATCCTTCAACTCATCCTGTGTCTGTCTCTCTGTCTCTGTCTCTGTGTCTCTCTCCCTCTCTCTTGTCTTTGTCTCACTGTTTCTTCCTTCCTCCTTCTCTCTCCCTTCTTCCCTCCCTCTTTATTCTCTCCTCCTTCTCTTCCTCCCCCCTTCTCCCTCTGTGTCTGTTTCTCTGAATCTGTCTCTGAATGTTTTTCTCTCCGTCTCTGTCTCCATCTGTTTCTTTTTGCCATATAACTCTGTGTGCCTCAGTTTGTTTATCTGTAAAATGAGGTGAAGAAGGAAATGGCAAACCACTCCAATACCCTTGCCAAGAAAACCCCCAAAAAGGATTCCCTAAGAGTCTGAAACGACTAAAACAACAAATATTTTGGCATATACACAGGTGGGTACCCACAACTTACATATATACATACATATATATGATATATGTGCATATAGACACACATCTACTTATGCAATTCCTTTTTCCTCCCTTCCTTTAAAACTTAAAATTCTTCTGATTACTGAGTGAAATGAGCAGAACCAGGAGATCATTATATACGGCAACAAGAAGACTATATGATGATCAATTGTGATGGACATGGCTCTCTGCAACAATGAAATGTTTCAAACCAGTTCCAATTGTTCAGTGAAGAAAGCCATATACACCCAGAGAGAGGGGTGTGAAATGTGGACCACAACATAACATTTCCCTTCTCTCTATTGATGTTTGCTTGCATTGTGTTTCCTTTCTCTGATTTTTTTTTTCTTGTAGATACGAGTTTTCTTGCACAACAATGATAAGTGTGGAAATATGTATACATATATTCGATTTGTCAAATATTTTAACATAATTAACATGTAGTGGATATCCTGCCATCTAGGGGGAGGGGGAGGGACTAAGGGGGGAAAATTTCTAACAGAAAGCTTTGTAAGGGTCAGTGTTGAAGAATTTTACCCATACATATGTTTTGCAAATAAAAAGCTTTAATTAAAAAAAAATTAGTGAAAAAAATTCTTCTGATTGGATTTGCAAGACTAGGAAAATACTTTCTTTTCCACCTTTATTAAGTGTATTCCATTTCTAATCAACTCTGGCCTGTCACTGATATTTTAAGTCATGGTCCAGAAAACGAATCCCACTCATAGAAACCACTGTTTAACTTCTCAAATCTCACTTTCTCTTCTGAATCCCTTGTTTCCTCTGGGCAGCAGGGATGGAGAGGCCCTCTTAGGGTCCCCAGCTTCCTAAGACTTCAGAAGCAGCATGGATGGTATCTGCCCGAGATCCTCCTCGAATCCCTGTGTAACCCTGTTTTTATCCTCAAGGTTTCAAAGGGTACCCGATTATGTTATCTGTCCTCACTGTTATGTTCCTGTGGTCTTCACTGGATCCTGAGACTTGCCAACTTTGTCTTGTGCCTATGCCCTCAGCAAGCATGACTTTATCTGCTCAATGATCTCCATGGTGGCTCTTCTCAATGTTTTCATACTGGGTGTCCACTGCCTTCCGCTCATACCCCCTTGTCTTTACCAGACCTCCTTGTCTTCACTGAATTCTCCAAATTACGTTTATGTTCAACATACCCAATGGGGAACTCAGGGTACCTTCCTACTTCCTACATATATATGTACTTCCTACATATATATATATGTGTGTGTGTGTGTGTGTATGTGTATATATTTATATATGTGTGTATACATGTATATGTGTGTGTATATATCAATGTGTATATATACATGTGTGCATATACATGTGTATGTTTTTGTGTGTACATATATGTGTGGATATATGCATATTTATACACACACACAATACACACTTACAAACTGCCTGCAGTTTACTGATCTGCCTTCCCTTTGCCTTCTGTGTTTCTCTGTTTTCCAGGTATCCCCCTCCATTTGTTTTCAGGGTACCTGAGGCCTCAGTAGGGCCATAGGTGTCTGTTCAGGGGAAATGGTGTCTCAATATCCATGCTCTTCTGTGGGTACCTATCTCCCCCCATCTTCAGTGTGCCTGTCTATAGCCACAAAACACCCTATGTTCAGTTAAGTACTTTATACAAAGCACCCATCTAATGATTGGGGGCACAAAGTTCCTGGGCTCAGGGAGACCCCACTCTCCTGGGAGGACACACACTCCCATAAGAGCACACACAAAGTGCGTTGCAGGAAACAGACCACACTAATAGCTGGTGGGGGGGCAGGAGGGACATGAGCTAACATGGAGAGGAGGGGGTGAGTGCAGGAGGCAGGAGGAGGGAAGTAGGGCCTTCTGGGTGTGAGGGAAAACCGGGGTAAAAGCATGGAGAGGAAAAGGAACGTTTTCTCCTCCTTCCTCCGCCCCCCCCCCCCCAGTAATCGAGGGTGAATGATGTAAAACAAGCCTGGAAAGTCAGATTGGAGCCAGATTATGAGAGTCTGAACTGCCTTCCTGGAGGGAATGGGAAATGCTGAAGCTCAGGGCCCTGGGGAGCTGTGGGCACAGGTCTGGAAGTCAGGAAGGTCAATTTTGTCCAGGTGTGGAGGGCGGGTTGGAAGTGAGAAGATGGGATAGCCAAGAGGTAGTGAAACCCTGAATCTGGGGTGGCTATGTGAGCCGAGAAAGGGATAGACTGCTTCTGTAGGAGGGGAAGAAAGTCTCATAAAGGACTCTGAGGATGGCAGTGAACAGGGTACAGGGATGGGTTTAGAGTTGGGGCTCTTAATTTGGGTGCCGTGAAATTTTTCTTTTACTGTCTCAGAAACCGGGGCAGTGAGGTGCTGCAGCAAGAGCACTGGCCCTGGAGTCAGGACCTGAGTTCAAATCCAGCCTCATGCACTTGATTCTTATTAGTTTGTGATCCTGAGCAAGTCACTCAGCCCCTATGGGTTCATCCTCTCTACCCATCCCTCAAATTCTGATAATTGTACTTTGCTACAATTTGGTTCCCTTTGTAATCCTTTTTATTTTACTTTACACATTTAAAAACATTATTCTGATAAGGGATCCTATAAGCTCTCCCCAAACTCCCAGACTGTCAAAGGAACATTACCCAGAGAACTTAAGATCCTTTAGAGGATATTAATCAGAGAAATGCAAATTAAGTCAACTCTGAGATACCACTACACACCTCTCTGAAAAAGATAGTGACGAATGTTGGAGTCAATGTGGGAAAACTGGGACACTAACACACTGTTGGTGGAGCTGTGAACACATCCAACCATTCTGGAAAGCAATCTGGAATTATGCCCAGTTACCAAACTGCATACCCCTTGATCCGCCACTGGGCTTATATCCCAAAGAGATCATAAAAAAGTGAGAGGGACCCACATGTGCAAAAATGTTTGTGGCAGGCTCTTTATAGTGGCAAGAAACTGAAAACTGAGTGGATGCCCATCAATTGGAGAATGGCTGAACAAATTATGGGATATGAATGTAATGGAATATTATTGCTCTGTAAGAAACGACCAGCAGGAGGATTTCAGAGAGGCCTGGAGAGACTTGCATGAACTGATGCTGAGTGAAGTGAGCAGAACCAGGAGATCATTGTACACAGCAACTACAAGGCTATGTGATGATCAATTCTAATGGATGTGGCTCTTTCAACTATGAAATGATTGAGGTCAGTTCCAATGGTCTTGATGAGAGCTATCTACACCCAGAGAAAGGACTGTGGGAACTGAGTGTGGATCACAACACAGCATCCTCACTCCTTTTTTGTTTGCTTACATTTTGTTTTCTGTTTTCCCCTTTTGGATCTGATTTTTCTTGTGCAGCATGATAATTGTGAAAACATGTACAGAAGATTTGCACATGTTTAACCTATATTGGATTACTTGCTGTCTAGGGGAGGAGGTGGGGGGAAGGGAGGGAAAAATTTTGGAACACAAGGTTTTGCAAGAGTGAATGTTGAAAATTATCCACATACATGTTTTGAAAATAAAAAGCTTAATTTAAAAAAAGAAGAAGAAGATCCCTTGGGGAAGAGAGAGTTTATCTCCCGAGCTGGTCCCATGAATATTCCCAAGTCGATTTACCAGTTTCTGTTTACTTTTAGGTCCTCACTGTGTTCCCATCCCACCCTCTCCGGGTTATGTCCCAGTCTCCTAGCCCAGGCCCGCCCACCATCCTCCTCTTCCTCCTCCCTTCTGTAGGCAATGGCAGGCCGTGATCTCCCTGGGTTCCTACATGCCACATATTGTCAGCACCTCCTGGGCACACATCCGGGCCCTTGGCTATGCCCGAGCCCGAGGAGCGCTCCGCGTGACCACTCGCTCCACGCTGCCCTCAGCGGGCCCGAGTAGGGCGCTCCCTGCCTCCTCCGCGGTCGCCTTTTCTCGGCAGACGCCAGTAACCGTAATGACGATGCTCTCGCTTGCTCTTTCACTGCTCTCTCGGCCTGTCTGCCGCTCGCTTATCTGGGTCCTTGCCGGTGCCGATGGCGCTCACACTGAGCTTCAGCGATGCCGCCTGGCTCGAGGCGCCACGTCCCACCCAGTGTGAGTTACCTCCCTGAGCTCCAGGGCCTCGGCCTTCACCCCCACCTTTATTTTCCAGGCTCCCTCCCGCTCCTCGCCCGCTGCCCAGCTTCCCTCACTACATCCCGTGTTCTTACCACATCCCTGCCTCCCCCGGTCTGCCCCGCACCCGCGCCGGTGTGCGACGGGAGGGGGCAGCATCAGCAGTTTGCCCTGGGTCGTCCATGACCCTCATCGTGTCTTCTGACGGCTCACATTGCCCCCCATCGAGGTGGGGGTGGGGGGCCGTCCCACCTGTCCCGTTTCCACCTGAGCCTTGGGGTACAGTTTCATATTCTGTGTGCCTTTGGGGCTCCTTCCTCATCCTCACCATAGCTCTCAAGGCTGCCACCTCGTCACCGTCAGTCTCGGTGCTCTGCCGACCGCTGCCGGGTCTTGGCCCGTTCTCCCCGTATTTTCCTCCTCCCTATACCTTCAGCAGGCCCGCCCATGCCCACATGGCCCCTGGCCCTCATTTATCTCCTGTACCCTCAATGGCTGTTGCAGGATCACCTCTACAGACCCAAGATGATCTTGAGAGAGCTCTTCGTTGTTCATCGTCCCCTCAGCTCCTTCTTCCCCCTGACTGTACCCCCTTACCTTTCCTCCATGAGCCCCAGGACACCTCCTTTTGCCACCACTACCTGCTCTCTCTCCCCCATCTCCCCTTTCTGGGCCCCCTTCCACTGCCTGTGCGACATTCTCCCCCCCTGAAGGGCACCTAGCACAAGCCCACCCACCAGGAGGCATCAGAGACACAGGAAGTCAGACATCGGGGAGTCCACACTGGCCACCAGGAGGGGGTCACTCTATTGGCTCACCAATAGCTGACAGGGTCACCCCTTCATTTCTAGGGGATCAGTTGCCAAAGAGATCTCACCTTCACTGGCAGAACCTAGTTTGCTGATTTTGGCAAGCAAAAATTTCATAGGGTAATTTCTTACACCAACACAAAAAGTTAATTGACTATTGAAACTAAAAATCATTTAATTCACAAAACATCATTTAGTTCACATATAATAAAAAACATCTGTCTTCCTTGTACAACCCTACTCTAGGTTTCTGAAATACTGTATAGAATTTATACAATAAAACCTATTAAGACTCTTGAAAACATTGTTGCTTACCCAATGACATTTGTAGTAGGAACTGAAAAAAACACACCTCCAAAGTGCACATAAATTACAGAATACGACATCATTAATGTACATTTTAAACAAATATACATGTCAGTGTACACAACACATTTACACCACCAGTCCCACTCTTCGGAAAAGATGCCAACTCTCTTGGGTACCAAAGGTATTAGTAAAGGGATGTGAACAAACCCATGCCCAGCTCACTCAGAAAGAACTTGGGTGCCTCAACATGTGTTTATTCTCACTCCTGTGGCAGTGTCTTTGGTGCCGGGACACATGTGAATAAAATTTGTATTTCTCTGCCAAAATAAATTGCCTAAATTTCCTGGAAAATATTCTGAAGTCAGGAAAAATGAATACAGCAAAAAGACGATGTGAAAAAGAGTTGGGGCTTCACCTCCATGGACTGTATTCACTCCAATCCAATCTCTCATTAGCTTCAGTTGAATCACCCATAATTGGCACCAAAGCCCCAAAGATCCCATTCTCAAAAGGAAAGCCAGTTTATGAAGGTGGTTGGAAAATTCTTGTTCCCAATCCTTTTTCCACTTTTCCACTTCCAGAAGGTTGCCCTTGACTTGTATCTTTCTGTAGTAAAAATGCCTAAAAGAGAAGGCAGTTGGGGGCAGCGAGATGGCACAGTGGATAGAGCACCAGGACTGAAGTCAGGAGGACCTGAGTTCAAATCTGGCCTCAGACACTTAACTTTCCTAGCTGTGTGACCCTGGGCAAGTCACTTAACCCTAATTGCCTCAGCAAAAAGAGAGGCAGAGGGCAGTGGCTAAGTAAGGAAAAAAAAAAAAAAAGAGTGAGCTTTAAAGCTCACTCAAAAGGATGGTTCACAGTGCTCCCAAGTACCTACTCGGTAAATGGTATTATGCATTTTTTAAAAAGTCAATGACCTTCAGATAATTTAACACAGATTAAAATGAATGGAAACCAAATCCCCGTACACATAACCCTAGAGCAGATTCTGGTGTCTGTGGGATGCATAAGAACAATCAATATCTTCATGAGTTTTAGGAAAATCGGAGGTCAGCATTACTTCAGCCAACTCCAATCAAGACTCTGAATCCAGACATAAAAAAGAAAGAAAAGATAAATGAAGTCAGAAAAGTCTATTTTTGTTGTTGTTGTTGTGCTACAACAGAATTCAAAAGAATTTGACAATGATCTCCTGCGCCTTGAAAATGAAAAAATGAAATGTCAGCAAGTATTTAGTGGGGAAGTTAACTGGAGGCTCAAGTGTAGCAAAATTTGGGCAGTTAGGTTTTCCACAGACTTTCTAAGTTTATCATCACAGTATTTTTCACACTAACCTAATATCAGAATACTCTTACTCTATTAACATCTACAAACAACAAATATAATCATGTTAACTCAGAAGTAAAGCAACAATTGCTTTTTAAGTCAGAAGCATCCCTCCCAAATACAAATGTTAACTGCTGTGTTAGAAGACATAATCTACCCAGTTGAAAGGCCAAAAGGAACAAAGAAAAACCAGACAGATTCAGGTAAGGGATCACTCAAGTAATCCCATCAAAAGTAGTCATGGAAGAATGCTCAAGATTCCCAGAGCTGAGTAATTAGCTACAGAAGTCTCCTACCTCTCTTTCCGATACACTAACTGCTCTAGCACAGGTAGGGCAAGGAAGAGAAAGCATGGGGCAAGGAAGAGAAAGCATGAAGACTTACCATCAGACTCTTACCCTGTTCCTCTGTTGCTTCACGAATAACAGTACTCAAACAGCCAAGATAATTCAGATTTTCCTCTACTATTTGTGTAAAAGTTTCTCTGTAGAACGAAACAGACAATAATATAAACTTTGACTTGGGAACACGTTTTCTTCTATTTTACCTGTCTGATATCAAACTGCAGATCAGATGTGTGCCAACCAAATGTCTTTTGTTTTTCCATAATTTTACAAGGACACTAGCAATTTAGTAAAAAGACACTGTCGTCCCTCAACATTCACAGGGGTCAAGAAAGCAGGGCCCCTACAAATGTGAAAAACTGCAAATAACTGTAGACCCCACTCCAAGCCTCTATTTTTAATAATTCTGATATTTAACACACAAAACAAAGGTATACATCCATAAAAAAAGTTGCAGTTTCTAGAAGAGAGATTAGTATCTTACACGCCATACAGTCTTTGCAGTCGCAGGTGTACCTACAATTTTCTTCTAAAAAATCACAACATAACAATGATCACTGAGAAAGAATATCACATGCCCAAGTCTGAATGGTAGAGAGACAGAGATGTTCCCAAAAAGAATGTTTAGACTGTAGTTCTTTAGCACACTGAAATGTTTAACAAAATTTAACTGCTTTGAATAAATTTACACGTGTGTACTTGTTAGTAAATGACAAAAATATATTAATAATATGCAGTATTTATGACAGTTTTTTCTAGTTTTCCTTAAATACAAGCGTTGTTTATGATATTCTACAGTACACTGCAAATCTCCAAAAATTCCCATTTAATTATTGACAGACTTTGATGCCATGAAAAATCAAAACTGTGACCTTCTCTTGCTTGACATGTTAAAGAGGAAGGTAATCACTTACTGGATTTGAAGGAAAAAACGATTAAACTAACATATGAAATAAAAGCATGGGAAATGAGGGGAAATATGCCAGCCAATTGAATGCTACAGGGAAACAATTCTTAGTCTGCAAAGGTACCAGTTGCTTTCAATAAATCTGGAGAATGAAATGACCCAACTATACTTCTCCATACAATGAACCACAAGTCCCTCTATACTGTCATTTCTTTCTACTTAAAGATCACAGATCAAATTAGGACTAGAAGGGATATTAGAGGCCATCTAGTCCAACTTTCTAGATTTATAAATGGAAAAAAATGAGGCTTAGAGATTTAGGTGTCTTATCCAGGGTGATGTAGCCTTTAAGTGTCTGAGGTAGAACTTGAACCCAGAGCTCCTTGATTCCAGCCCATCATGCTTTCCATTCTCCTTGACCATGTGCACTTCAAAGCTCTTCGTGAATCTTGCTAATCAGGTCTCAGAGAGAAGACAACAGGGAATCTTCCTTCATAAAGCCTTCCCTGATAAACCCCACTCTGATCAATTCACAGTTTATTTTTTATACAGATAATCAAATGACAAGTTGATTTAGATTGTCACACTTGCAACACCAATTTTAACCCTGTCTGCTTGCACTAAAATGTCTCATTCTCCAACTATATGGAGAACCATAGCACATCCCATCACTTGTGGCTAATCACTACCAAACAGACCGAACACAAAAATGACCTTAATTTGCCACCCATCTTTGTCCAGTGGTTCAAGAAGCCATTTAAGGAAAGCCCTGCACACATCTCGATCCTTGTCATGTTCCAAACACTCAAGGAAGTGCTGGCAGTGACCCTGGGAAGCTGAGACAGAGCTCAGTCAGCATCTCACCCGGGAAGTGACCAATCCTCCAAAAGGGACCCCACCATCACCTGAGTGAAGCACCAGCCTAGGCGTGTAGGTCAAGGAGGAATGGGCGTATAGGCCAAGAAATGCTCATGTCCTAGGGAACAGCAAGACTGCTCAGTAGTCTGCTTACAGTTCTACTTGGAAGAGTAAGTGAAATTAAGACCACTCTTCAATATTTCAAAGGCTCCATAGTGAAAATAAGTTGCCCCATCCTGCAGACTTCACCCTTTCACATCCTACTATAGTTATTGTGGTCAACAGAATAAAAATCAGGACTTTCTCCACCTCAATTAGACAGACCCACAATTCACCACCAGGACTGTGTGAGCAAAGATTTCCTCTGACAATAAATAATTGTGAAATCCCAATAGTCTTGGGAGCTTTATATCTATTAGTGTATATTTCAAGTGCTAAATGCGCAGAACCACAGAATCTGAGCTGGGAGGACCCAGCTCAGGTAGTTCATCTTTCTTGTTTCATGAACCTAAAGCACCTGTAATAAAGGCAGAAGAGGCTGTTCAGCCTTTAAGCACCAAAAGTTTCTTGTTCAACCTGTCTAGGTAGACATTTTCTTATAAGAGATATATGATCAATTATTCTATTGTACTACAGAATTAACAGTGGGATTTGAGACTGAATCTTTACTAAGTCCAGAATGAACTGTGGAAATTGCTTTCTTTAAAAAATTTTTTATCGGTTTTCTTTCTCATATTATGACTCTCATAAGAGTAAGATGCAGTTCTCTGGCTGTGTGTGATGTGGCTCCACCCTTCTTGATTATGGACTGGGCTCCTGGTTGGTAGCACTGAGTTTTTTAGAGTTTGCATTCTGAAAGTAGCTGGGGTAGGGTGAGGGGTGGATGTGAGAGGAAGAAATTCAGAAAGAAATGAGGATACAATAAACTGAGAGAGAGAATTCTTGATTTCAGATGAAGAGCAAATATAGTCGCATTTTTCATTCTACAGTTATGTAAAAAGGAAACCCACCCATCCTGAGCATTTAGTACACATGCCAGAGAACGGGGTACAGGGGCTGTCAAAGTTGAAGGTAGACCTGCAGGAGCTGGAGTAGTGACTGCACCTTCTAGACTGGCTCCAACAAGGGATCGAGCAGAACTCTGAGTCTGAAAAGATGGAGAAGAAATGTCAAATATCATTACCTACTCATACTATTTGCTACTTTAACTTCTAAATAAAATCTAACATGTGGATAACCTCTGTGAGTCCCTAGGTATTTAAGTGTCTTTGGCCCGCTAAATCACTGGATCTAAAGCCAACATCCGCCCCCCCCCCAGTACTCTTGGGGGCCCTTTGGATTTTCCTGCTAGGTGGAGCAGACACCCAGCAGAGAGCATCTACTGGGACAAGTCTTGGCACCAAAAGGAGCAGGTTAAACATCTTTGCGGGACCTTCAGTGCTCTCTCAAGTTCACATACTACAATGGACTTGGGGATAAGCAGCAGGACAGCAGACAAAAAGATGAAGAGATGGAAGGACTTCCAAGGACTGTGAGCCAAGGATCAAAGAGCAGTGTCACAGCCTATCAGGAAACATACACCTAAAAAGGCCTAGCTCATCCCACCCTTACATCACTCTTTTGCAGGGACATCTGTCACTACCAAGCATGACTTACACAAGCAATTTTTAACAGATGCCAAATTTCCCTCTGCCTCTTTCCCTGCATCAACATGACCATGTTGTCAGCTTCTTTGATGTTATTGAGGGCCACTTCAATCTTGGGGAGCAGGTCAATGATCTTCTGCTTACAGCCCAACAACTTGCTGGAGAGAAGAGCCAGGGTCAGTGTCAGAAGGAAGGCCCAATCCCCTGAAGAATATGAACAGATACAAGCACAGCACCATGCTGCTCTCTGCTGAGCATATGGGACATTTTGGAAGGGACTGGCTTGGAACTCTTTGGGTTTAAAACAGGGAGATAAAAGAGAATTTCTACCTAAGGTGACCAAACAACTCCTTGAGAACTCGGTCCTGGTTCTGCACAGTCAGCACAATGATCTTCACCATTTCAGAGCTATCACTGTAGGAATGATCTGTAAGAAATCACAAAGAGCAAGGCCAGTCACTCTTCACCAGTAGCCTTGAGAAAGAACTCATTTAAATTCAAAATGTGATTTGGTAAATGAATGACTATTAGAAGAGGCCAAATAATAACTGTAACAGTAATTCAAATTAATACAGCACTTTAAGGTTTACAAAATGTTTTCTTCACATCAATCTGGGAGGGTTGGGTAACAAATTTAATAGAAGTGGAAACTGAACAGGAGAGAGGCTTGGTGACCTACTTGTGGCAAGTTAGTGTCAGATTTGGGACCAAAATGCAAATTTCTCAATTCCCAAGTTAAATGTCCTTTTCACTGCATCATGTTGTTTCAATAGACATTGTTGTTATTTAGTCATTTTTTCAGTCATGTCCAATTCTTTGTGACCCCATTCGGGGTTTTCTTAGCAGACACAGCAGTAGTTTGCCACTTCTTTCTCCAGCTCATTTTTCAGATGAGGAAACCAAAGTCACAGAGGTACCATGTCAGAGGCCAAATATGAACTCAAGTCCAGTCCAGTAGGCTTATCCACTGGGCCACCTAGATGTGCCTTCAGGAGAGATTAGTTAATCTAAATCTAAAACTGGAAACATGCCAGGCCTGGGTGGCCCAGATAAGTGGGTCCAAGGTTCAGAGGCTCTGATCCTGTGAGGCTGCATTCCCTTACTTGGATGTGACAGAGAAATTCAACTAAATACAACATTACTTAAATGTTTATTATGTATAAGGCATAATTGCAAATACAAAAATCCTAATAGTTCTTGTCTTCAATTTAAGTTCAACTTAAGACAGGGATTAGTATACAGGAACATGAAAGATATATGTAGCTAACCATACAAGTGGCAGCTCTGCTTCTTGAGCAAGGGAACTGTTTTATTGCTCTCTCAGTATATACCAGTGCCTATAATATGGTAAGCCCTTTAAAAATGTTTGTGAAGCCTTTGAACTGAGGTGCGTTTGTGGGACCCTCAGAGACCTCTGCATTCAAGGGTCCTTGAGGCCAACTTGCAAATTAACTAAAATTTTAAAATAACTTTTTTTCCATTGTAAATATTTCTGTAAATACTATCAATTGGAAATTAGAAAAGTAGAGTACTTTTCTGAATCCAATCCTATTTTTATTTTATACAGTATTTCTCAGCTGTGATCTTTGGAGCAAAAGCCAACGGCAGGAAAAAATAGTTTGTACCAGTTTCATGAAGTATGTCTTTGGGTTTTTGTAAATAATTTTAACTCAAATAAAATTGCTACTTTTAATATTTAAAAAATGTTTGTGAAGGCAGAGTGCATTAAAGGCACTTGAGGAAGGAAAGAACGCTGCTAGCTCAGGAGCTCGGCAAAGAGGAAATATGCCAATTCGGCAGGACAGCCGATGCTCCAAAGGCAGAGGCCCTAGCTCCAACTTGGTTGTTCAGAATGCCATCTGTACATTCCATGATTTTCTAGATTGGCAGAATCTCACCCAATGTGGTAAACTCATCAACGACACAAGATGTGCCTTAAGTTTTAAGGGATCCACACAGCTCCACTATACTGCAATCAAAGAGCAAGTACTTTTCAAATCCTCTTATCCTATTTCACCTCAAACATCCAATCACTTCATGCCTCAAACTCTTCCTGTTATAGTCATCATTTCTGGAAATTCCATAGACCAGAGCTTCTTGATTACATAAATATGTTTTATATAAATAAATATACTCATTAATGGTTTCTAGGAACAGGTTAAAATTTGGACTATCTGTGGAAATGGAAAAAAAGTGATTGAAAAGTGGAAGAAATGAGAGAAGCAGCAGATGAATGATGCCTGTATATGAAAAAGTTGGCAGCAAGAAATGTGAAAGAGAATTATACCAATTCATGAGTCATGTCAACTTCAAGTCAAAAATCTGGCCTATTAACTAATCAAACGAGAAGGAAGAGCTTCAGCAGACTGACTAACCTGATCTGGTAGGAGCCTCACAGCGAGGGTTAATTTGTCCTGGGGGAAAAAGGAGAGCAGGAGGAGGAAGAGCAGAAGAGGAAGCCCAGAAGGACCAGCATGGGATGTGGTTCCATGACCAGAGTTTTCTACAAAAGCTGTACAAAACTGGACAAAGCTAGGCACCCAGAACCTACCAATCTGCACAGATCATTTGTATCCCACGATTCCTCACCACAGTAAACAGCTTATTGCACTTAAAACAAGTGGCCTGAATAGGTCATAGTTCTGTTAACTTGTCACTAAGAAGGGGTGCGGAACAAGAGGAGAACAAACCCCAAATGCGGGGACAGAGGCAGCTGAAGAACTGTCAAAACCAGACAGTGTGAGAGGCTGGCAAGCCATCACCTCCCAAGCCCCTCCACATGCCCACATCACAAAGCAGCGTCATTAACCAAACATTCAGAAGCCCAGAGGAAGGAAGCAATGAGTACATGGGATCCTCTTTCCTTCTGGTTTCCATTTACTTTTGCTCACTTTGTTACCTACAAGCCATTGGCCCCGAGTTGTTTCAGTTGATGAGAATGTGACTTCTGGTACCACATTAATCACTATAAAACCTCCCTATACCAAAATCAGTTTAGGGTCAGATGTGCAGCAATTTGCCCTTTCCCATCATAACAAGCCACGTGCTATCTTATTTGGAGCAAACATAGGCTAGCCGGTCCAACAAGTAATGAACAGCAGGTGCAGTCACACAAATGAGCAGCTTTCAATGTGTCCTGCCCTATCCCATGTGAATGTGGATCTCTACTCTCTACACATAAGGTTTCTGCCAACTTCCCTAAACAGACAATAGATTTTAGTGCTTTTTTTTTTAATCTTGTTCTTATCTTCCTTCTAAGATCTCATCACTTCATGCTTCCTGTTCGTCTTCCATCCCTAACTTAGCTTGAGTTCCCCAAGATGAGCAATTTGTGACAACTCCTCTGTACTGTAAACCTTATGTAAGCCCAGGTACCACCAAAAAGATATGGGCGCCAGCCCCAGATTTCAACTCAACCCTCCCAGGACAGCAAGTGAAATTGGTCACTAGCCTTGAAAAGTTTATTTCCTGTGCTATGATGATAGGGTCTTACCTGGAGACCTGGGCTTCAATTGTTTGTAGAGATCAATGGCTTTCTGCTCCCTACAAAAGAAAAATCAAGTTGTTTTACAGTCATGCTATGATAAATGTCATTAAATAATTCTAATAATCCACAAATGAAAGCAGTATTTACTGGGTTTAGTCACATTCCATATTTTTAAAAAGGCACAGAACTCTACTTGCCAATTACAGAGCATTTCTTAGTGTACATTTCAGAAAATATAGAACTAAAAGAACCAAAATACAGTACTGTATTTTATTCCAAAATGCTGATTTACAATTCCACTGCATTTCTTCATAAGGGCAAAAAAGCTGGAGTTCTTCCTAGAAGACAACTCATGAGTAAATCTGAAGTTTCCCCTGGAGCACCTCAGGTTGTATAACCTAGGAGTGAGGAGCCATGGAAAACTGAAACTCACACTTAAAGAAATTCACCTAGATCAACCTCACAACAACCCTTTGAAGTAGAAATGTTCAAAGTAGGGAAGTCTCCATTTCATAGATGAGAAAACTGGGGCTCAAAGAATATAAATCACACTGTCAGAAAGTATAGGACAAATGTTCTGACTGGGAAGAGTTCAACATTCTTTTCATTTATGAAGTAAAAAACCTACTACAGACTACATAGGGTAATTTTTGGGAAATATCTAAAAATCCACCCATCTAACAGAAGCAACTTCTCAACAATACTATCACTTTATCAGATTAAAGTCAAATAGTCAGAAACAATCCAAATACCTGATAATGTCGTCATGATCAATCAGCCACCCCCAGCTCAAGGTCCCAGCCCATACAGACCCAGAGGGGAAGGATTTCTTACAGAGACTCCATGACATCTTCTTGACGCCTCGCAGAAGGGCTCCTCTGCAACTCCACAATTTCAGTATGCAGGGACATGATCTGCTCATCTAAGTATCCAATATCACCAGCCTAATTCAGACAAATGGGGATATCACTTACTCATCTCAGTTGTGCCCACAAAGCACAGTAGGGTTAAGAAAGGACAACAGGTTTAAAGAGAGACAGGGGGCTTGCTGCTTTAAAGTTAGAAATGAATTAGTGGAATAGGACTGGCTCACAGGATAAACCAGGCAATAACTATAGCAGTCTAATGTTTGATAAACACAAAGACCCCAGCTTTTGGGATAAGAACTTACTATTTGACAAAAACTGCTGGGAAAATTGGAAACTAGTATGGAAGAAATTAGGGCTTGACCCACACCTAACATCACATACCAAGATAAGATATAAATGGGTTCATGATTTAGATATAGAGTGATATTATAAGCAAATTAGAGGAACATAGGATAGTGTATCTCTCAGACCTGTGGAGAAGGAAGGAATTTGTGTCCAAAGAAGAACTGTAACTCTTAATTGAACACCAGATAATTTTGATTATATTAAGTTTTTTTTTTTTTTTTTTTTTTT
>JAJPUD010001547.1:407956-421990 GCA_023553655.1 Myrmecobius fasciatus | reverse complement strand
CTGGGTCAAAGGGTATGCACAGTTTGACAACTTTTTGAGCATAGCTCCAAATTGTTGAGCATAGTTCTAAATTGCTCTCCAGAATAGTTGGATCAATTCACAATTCCACCAACAATGTATTAGTGTCCCAGTTTTCCCACATCCCCTCCAACATTCATCATTATCTTTTCCTGTCAGCTTAGCCAATCTGAGAGGTGTGTAGTGGTACCTCAGAACTGACAAATGACCTATTTTTAAACAATGTTCATTTTAAGTAGACTAAAATGGTGATATTCTTCTTTCTGTAAGTTTCATAAAACTTCAAAAACTACTAAAGGGCAAAATAATGTTAAATAATACAATTGTTTGAGATATTTCATAAAAGTTCTAAAGATAAAGAAATATAGTTCTGTTCTCTTGGTGGAGAAGTAGGGGATTACTTTGAGAGAACATCTCATTATTCATGAGAGTAGAACATTGTTTATAGTGACTTTTTTAGGTTTTACTGATATTTTTGGCTTCCTTTTAGATAAGATTTTTCATCATAAGTCTTTCAAAGTATGGATGCCCATCAATTGGAGAGTGGCTGAATAAATTATGGTATATGAATGTTATGGAATATTATTGCTCTGTAAGAAACAACCAGCAGGACGATTTCAGAGAGGCCTGGAGAGACTTGCATGAACTGATACTGAGTGAAACGAGCATAACCAGGAGATCGTTGTACACGGCAACAACAGTACTATATGAGGATCAGTTCTAATGGACATGACTCTCTTCAACAATGAAATGCTTCAAACCAATTACAATTGTTCAGTGAAGAAGGCCATATATACCCAGAGAGAGGGATGTGAAATGTGGACCACAACATAACATTTTCATGTTCTCTATTGATGTTTGCTTACATTGTATTTCCTTTACCGGATTATTCTCTCTTATAGATATGATTTCTCCTGAACAAAAAAATGATGTGTGGCAATAACTATACATATTTTTGATTTAAGTATTCTAACATAATTATCATGTAGTGGATATCCTGCTATCTAGGGGAGGGGTGGGGAGTAGGGGGGAAAAATTTATAACAGAAAGCTTTGTAAGGGTTAATATTTAGGAATTACCCATACATATGTTTTGCAAATAAAAAGTATTAATATATATATAAAAAAACAAATAAGGAGAATGCTGTATATACAGTTTCCCGGATTTTAGCAAAGAAGCTGATGAATGGGTCTCTTGCTATTTTTGTAGAAAAGATGGATCTATGTGGGCTATATTTGTCCAGTCATTTCAATCATGTCTAACTTTTTGACCCCATTTGGGATTTTCCTTATAAAAGTACTGGAGCATTTCTTTCTCCAGCTCATTTTACAGATGAGGAAACTGAGGCAAACAGGATTGAATGACTTGCCCAGGCCACAAAGATAGTATCTGAAGACAGATTTAAACTTAGATCTTCCTGACTAGAAGGACAGTTCTCTATCCACTGTGCCACCTTGATGACCACACACATTTAGAACTGAATAGTTGGTGTGGAATCAAATTTTGGCTTGGCACCACGTTACTTAACATTTTTATCAGTGATTTGAATAAACACAAAGGTACTCATCAAATCTTGAAGGGGTAGCTAATAGTTTGGCTGATAGTCTTAGGATCCCAAAAGATCCTGATGGGCTAGAACTGAGGTGAATCTAATGAGATAATATTTAACAGAGATAAATATAAATTTAAAATTTTGGGTTCCCCAAACTCAGCTTTACAAACTAGGAGAGGTGTGGTGAGATAGCTCATTTGAAAAAGAATGAGTTTAAGTATGCTTTAAACTCAATATTTCATCAAGAGTATGATAGCCAGGAAACCAAATTCAGTCTTAGGGTTCTTGAAGAGAGGCACATTGTCCAGGACTAGGGAGGTTTCAACTCAATCCAGTAGAGTATAATGCTAAGTTTTGGAAATGACAGTTTAGAAAGAACACTGATGAACTGTAGTGTGGCACTGATGAAATGTAATGTTATAAACTATTGGAAGGCCATTTAGAATAGTGATAGACCTTGTAATCTTGCTACATGAGCTTTAGTTTAAAGAAGTTGGGATGTTGAACTTGGATTTCTAAAGGGTTTTGGGGTGCCATGATATCTACCACACATTGCCTTGATCCTCTCCTTCCTGCTTTCTGATGGAACACAGAACCATGTAAAACTTGGTATTGTAGAGTTTTCATGATTATCAGGTTAATAAAGGAAGAGTCAGGTATGAGAACAATTAAGAAGAAAAATCAGAGAAAGGTAACAGTAAAGGTAAACAGTAAAAGGACAGAAAGGAAACCAAAAAAGGACTCTGTTGTTCAATATATGAACAATCTAATAAAAATATGAATTATTAATTATAAAATTAGTAAACTGGATTAGATCAGTGATTCTCCAAATATAGACCATGTGATCCCTGCAAATTATTTAAAAGGATCCAAAATTCCAAAGTTGTACCAAGCATTTTTATTTTCATTTTTAACTCTAACAAAATATCTCAGTATCATAAATAAGCAAACTTATCTACTAAAGATCAAATATCTCACAATAATGCATATTACTGTTTTAAAATATATGTGAATGCTATTATGAGAAAAGCATTTAATAGCATTATTCAATTCACAGAAATTTTGTTTAATATATATTCTTAACAGTAATAAAGAAGGTTTTATAACTAATATGTGAAGATGGGAAATTTTTTAATGTCAAAAAAAGTCATAAACAGTCTATAACTAATAAAAATTAAGGCTAAATTTCAGGCTTCATTTTGAGTTTGCTCATACACTCAAAATCCTAATGCTAATCAAAGGAAATGTTCCTTCTATGTTAATTATATAAAATGTAATAGTCAAATGATATTCATTCAGCATACTAAAAACAAGTACCATTTGTTATATTCATTAGTTGACTAAAACAAAATCTTATTTCTTATGAGAATATCCTGTAGAGCATTTTAAAATGAAGTATATGTCAGTTACACTCTGAATTTTAAATAATTCCACATAAGATTAAAGATTTAAAAAATTTTTTTTTGAGGAAGTTTCTTTTTTCTTTCTTTCTTTAAAAGCTTTAATGCCAAAGCTCATTTAAATCTCCCAGGAAGGTAGATTGAGGGGAAATTAATTAGATAATGTACCCATTCAAAATTAGTTTCCTTTATACTATAATAATTCTATGAACTAATCCTTTCAAGCAGGCTATCAAGCAAATGATATTTTAAATATAATTAATATAATCAACACTTTGAGTAAACTGCTTTACTCTTTACTGATTTATTTCATGGACTTAATTTCATATGCATATTTTATTTAATGGCACTGATAGAACTTTTAATAACAGAATATATTAGATACAACCTGGAATTAAATTCTGTCCTTGCCCCAGACTTCTTAGGTAACTACAGGCAAAAAATTACCTATTTCTTTTTTGGTCTCAGAGTTCCTATTTATGAAATGAAGTATATAGACATTTCATTAGTACTTTCCACTATAAGCAAGATTCAGAAAGGAATAGATAATTTAGAATGTAAACATCTGGCTAAGAAGGTGATGACTGAAAATGGGATTTAAATTTCTGGACCATGTATTAAAATTTAAGAATGACACTTGGTTGGGGAGCTCAAAAGAATGTGGTATATGGCAAGAAAAAAACAAGTAGATGATTAATTCTCATTGCAGTGACTATGATAATTAGTGGACAAATGATCTCTAGAGCTTTTCTTTTTGTGTGCATACATACACACAAATACATACTTATCTTGGATAAATATTATAAATTGAAGAGGGAAAGAGAAAGGGCCTAGTCATATGACAAATCTTAATAATTTATGACATATAGCACACATGCTAAATGGGTGTCCTTATACTATCAAAAGAAAAGAATAAGTGAACTCTTTATGGTAAATTTATAGACGGACATGGTTAAGAATCACAAAAAATGGTAAAATATTGATGGGTTACAATCTGAATTACTGCAGGGAATACCTATATCTGCTGAAGGATCAAGAAAAAATGTACTAGTAATTAGAGATAGCCCAAAGGGGAAGGAGCTGCCTTAAAGGATAGTAGATTCTCATCCATTAAGTTGACAGCATGATGTAATGGACAGAGAATTGGTCAGGGAAGTATGAAGATCTGGGTTCAAGCTTTGTCTCTGACACTTCTTAGTATTATATAATCCTTGGCAGGTCCCTTTGCCTGTCCATTGCTCTGTGGGTAACACTTATCTCTAATTCTTCAGAGTTCATGGTGCTATGTATCTTCCTGATACATAACAAACTCAAGATGATAGTAATGAAAATGAAATTTATAGATGATTCCAGCCTATATCTGGGATTAGCAAAAGAACTCTGTAATTTCTTAAAAGCAAATAGCTTTCCTTTTCAATTCTGGGCCTAGCTTATTTTATCTATATCATGTCTCAGATACAAATATTGGGCAAACTAAAAAGTTTGTCTAGTGTTAAAACGAGGACAAATAGACATTCTTTACCCATTTAGTATTTACACAGTTGGATGGACAGACTAAACTCTTTTTAGTCATGATAAAACTCTTCTAGGAGATTCTATAATGTCCTGAGGTTTGATGAAATAGGCAAAAATATCATTTGCAAACAAGTAATCGAGGACCTTAACATTCACAAGGAATTCCTCTTCTAGAGTTTTGTGCTGGATCTTGCATACAGTAGTAAGTAACTGGTACTTTCCCAAATACCTTTGGGATCTGGTATAATCTCCCTGTTTTATATATAGTCATATTTATTATCCAAGGGTCACTTAACAGTTATTTCTGTAATGCAAATTAAGACAACTCTGAGATACCACTACACACCTGTCAGATTGGCTAAAATGACAGGACAAGATAATGCCAAATGTTGGAGGGGATGTGGGAAAACTGGTACACTGATACATTGTTGGTGGAACTGTGAACGGATCCAACCATTCTGGAGAGCAATCTGGAACTATGCTCAAAAAGTTATCAAACTGTGCATACCATTTGACCCAGCAGTGTTTCTACTGGGACTATATCCCAAAGAGATCTTAAAGGAGGGAAAGGGACCCACATGTGCAAAAATGTTTGTGGCAGCCCTTTCTGTAGTGGCAAGAAACTGGAAACGAATGGATGCCCATCAATTGGAGAATGGCTGAATAAATTATGGTATATGAATGTTATGGAATATTATTGTTCTGTAAGAAACGACCAGCAGGGTGATTTCAGAGAGGACTGGAGGGACTTGCATGAACTGATGCTGAGTGAAATCAGCAGAACCAGAACATTATACACACCAACAAGACTATACAATGATCAATTCTGATGGACATGGTTCTCTTCAACAATGATGTGTTTCAAACCAGTTCCTATTGTTCAGCGATGAAGATAGTTATATACATCCAGAGAGAGGCCTGAAGGAACTGAGTGAACCACCACACAGTATTCTAATGCTTTCTGTGAATATTTCCCTGCATTTTGTTTTCCTTCTTAGGTTGTTTTTTTTTTCCCTCTCTTTCTAGATCTGATGTTTCTTGTGCAGTAAGATAACTGTACAGATATGTATACATATATTGGATTTGTCATATAATTTAACATATTTAGCATGTGTTAGATTACCTGTCATCTAGGGGTGGGGGCTGGGAGAGAGAGAGGAAAAGTTTGGAACAAAAAAAAAAGTTTTGCAAAGGTCAATGTAGAAAAATCACTCATGTTTTGTAAATAAAAAGCTTTTAATAAAAACAAAAAAAACAAAAAAAAACCCAGTTATTTCTGTGTTATATCTTTCTAACTGATCCTGATTGGAGCCCACTGCTTCCCTACTAACACCCTCACTGAGGATGCCATCAATTCATAAATTGATGGCTCTCATAAAGATTTTGCAGAGATAAAAGAATAAGCCTAAGAGTAAGAATAGCTAGTCGTGATGATCTCTCAGTCACTCTTTTTAAGTATTAATGATGATGTTGTTTAGTTGTGTCTAACTTCAAGCTCCCCTTTGGAGTGTTCTTGGCAAAGGTACTAGAGTGGTTTAATGTTTCTTTCTCCAGCTCATTTTATAGATGAAGACTTGAGGTGAACAGTGTTGAGTGACTTGCCCAGGGTTGCGTAACTAGTAAGTGTTTGAGATCAGATTTGAACTCAGGAAGATGCATCATGGCTTCAGGTTTGGCATTCTCTCCCTAAGTCAATTAAAACCCCATTTAGGTTATTTATATTCATTTTCAAATATTGTCACTATTGTATCACCCCTAGCATGGGATTATCTCCTTTAAACACTTGGTAGGATACTGTGGAGACACAAGATAGTACTAAAAATAAATCAGTGCTTAAGTTAATTTAGAAATCCACTAGCTAATTAAAGTAGGAATAGTTATTACTCTACAATTATAAGGGTCAAAGGACCTTTAAATGGGCTTTGTACAACAAATCACAAACTATAATTATAGCCTCCTAAGTGGTATCCTTGTCTCTAGTCTACTTTCTGCAATTTCTCTTTCATCCACTTTTCAAAATAATTTTATTAAGGCACAGATATATTACTCCTCTGCTCAAGGAGTTTCAGTAACTCCCTATTGTTTCTACGGTTCAATAAAAATTCTCTAGGCCTGGCATTTAAGGACATCTACTATCTGTGTCCAAACTACCTTTATAATCTCATTTCACTTTTTACACTTCTTTACGCTCTCTGCTTCAGTCAGACAAGGCTATTAACTGATTCCTGAACATGAATTCCATAGAATTACAGAAACTGAGAGTTAAAAGGAACCTCAGCACCCATCTAATCTGACTCACATTAGAAAAGAATCCACATTATCACATACACAAGTGGCCATTCAGTCTGTGCATGAAGACTTCTAAGGAGAGCATAACACCTCTCAAGGCAGTTTATTCCATTTTTCTGAGATAATTCTAAGTTAGGAAGACGTTACTAATATAAAATGGCCTCTTTGTAAACTTTCACTCATTCCTCTTGGTTCTGTCCTTTAGGCTAAACAAAATTAGTTTCTTTCTTTATATAACAACAGACCTTTAAACAGAAAAAAGATAGCTATAATGTCTCTTGTGAGTCTTTTCTCCTTTATAAATATTCTCAGTTTCTTTAGCTGATTTTCAAAGCCCTTCATCATCCTGGCTACTCTCCTCTGGACACTTTCCAATTTATCCAAGTTCTTCTTAAACTGTAGTATAAGAAGTAAATGCATTTTATCTGCTTTCATATATACAGGCAGGCAATCATTTTCTCATCTCTGTCTTTCAAATTCCTTATCTGAATTGATTCAAACCTTAGTCTACCCTGTGTAGCCTTTCCTAATATTTCTTGCTACTGGACATTCTTCAAACATATCCAGAGCACTATCTGATCTCTTCCTTAACTCATTCTTCTTCACCCCCTCCCTTTGAATCATCTGTGTATGTGTCATATACTGAATTTTGAATTATCTATGTAGATGTCAGATAGCTCATAGAGAACATAAACTCCTTGAGAGACTGCTTTTTAATTTGTGACTTTGGATATGAAGATAGTTCCAGACAAAAGAACTAACACTGACAACTTACTAAAATAATTTTATCCCAAAGTTAAACACATGTAGATTGATTGTTCCAAAAAGGTGATGAAAAAAGCCCAGAAACAACTTAGCAAACATATGACTTAAATGCCATATGGAAAGAGACAACTATCAATGTCAACACTGGTTGGAATATAAAATCATTTGTAAAAATTTACTAAATATGATTATGAGAAATATTATCAAGGTTCAAGTATGCAATATATAGAAGAATGCTAGAGGTGATACAACTGGGAAAGGCAATGAAGACTAATATGCAAGGTATCTAAAGGAAGAAATCATAAGTGTGTAACAAATCTTGGAACTTATTTTAAAAAGCTGATTGAGGGGGCAGCTAGGTGGCGCAGTGCATAGAGCACCAGCCCTGAAGTCAGGAGGACCTGAGTTCAAATCTGATCTCAGACACTTAACATTCCCTAGCTGTGTGACCCTGGGCAAGTCACTTAACCCCAAATGCCTCAGCAAAAAAACCCAAAAAAACAAAAACAAAAACAAACAAACAAAAAAAAAAAGCTGATTGAGAAAACATCAACGTGAACATAAACATCAACAACTACCAACCTGTTTACTCATCCATACAAAAATTTTTTGATGGACATATATATATAAATTAAAGGATTCCTTTATAAAGGTATTATAACTATAGTCAACAATGAACCACATTTTTGTCATTCACAAGCGAATGAAAGAAGTGGAGATATAAGATCCCATTAAGCTAATTTTGCTGATTTTTTAAAAAAACTTTTGCTTCACTACCACAAAATGGTTTTTTATACCTTCAATTGTAACAAAATGCCTATTTATAATGTCAAGATCAATCAATATTCCTTGGAAGATTGTAACAACAGAAATAACTTCAATAACCTTCTGAAAATAAATATCAAATGAGACATAAAACAGAAAAATGTATAAGCATCAAAAGTACTTGACACTATGATGGAGATACAGCATATTCAGTCAAACAAGCACATATTAAGTGCTTATTAAATGTCAGGTACTGTGCTAAGCATTGGGGCAGTTTTTCTCAAGGAGTTCATCATGTTCTAATGGGAAAGATTATTTTAAAAAAATATGTATGCATATGCACATACATATATATGCATGTGCATACACACATATACATATAATACATACATATGTGTATGTGCATATATATATATATATATATATATGCACATACACATATGTATAAACATAAATGAAAAGTAATCTTGGGGAAAGGAACTAGCTGCAAGAATAAGGAAACAGGAAAGGCTTCTTTTAGAAGCAAGTACTTGAGAAGGATCTTGAAGTAAACCAAAGAAGACAGGAATTGGAAACAAGGAATGAGAGCATTCTAGGCATGGGGAACAATACAGTATAAATGGAGAGTTGTGAAGAATAATAAGAATGCCAATGTAGCTAGATTGCAAAATGTGTGGAAAGGAATGAATCTAAAAAGACTGGAAAAGTAGGAAGGGGTCAGGTTGTAAAGGTTTTTAAATGCTAAACACATATTTGACCTTGGTGGTTATAGGAATTTGGAATTTTAGGCATGGATTTGAGTGAGGAAAAGACTTAGGGCGTGAGAGACCAACCAAGAGGTTTTTGAAATAATCCAGGTAGGAGGGAATGAGGGTCGATACATGGATGGTATTTTTGGGTGAATGCAGAGTTGAGGTTGTATAAGAAAGATATAAAAAGATATGGCAACAGATTGGATTTAAGGAATGAGTAAGAAGATGAATATGACACTAAAAGAACATGCCTGGGAAAATGAGAGGATAGTGATTATAATAGGGAAGCTGGGAAGACTGTAGAATTTTGGGGAACAGGGGAATTCTGTTTTGGATGTGTTGAGTTCATGGTGCCTCTTTGAAAATGAGTTCAATAGATAGAACAGAGCTGGATATATGAATGTAACTCTGTGTGTGTGCGTGTGCACACATGTGTGTATGCATGCATGCATGTGCATATGTATATATACCCACATACATACAGGAATCATTTGCATAGAGATAATAGTTTTACCCGCAGAAATCAATGAGATCCAAACTAGGGAATCATTCCAAGTGAATGGTAGTTTCTCCAGATGCTCTTGTTTGCAGATGACATTGTGTTGATTGTATCAAGCTGCAGTACACTATAAAGACTTCTAGAAGAAATGACTCAAAGGAGTTTGGTCTGTCATAGAATGACTGAATGGATAAAGAATATCTATAATCCCAAATCTTAACATATACCTGAAATCAGCACCCTAGAGCTGTCCAACAGTATTTATATCTGGGATAGACAATAAAGATGGATAAGAAAGCTGAGCCCAGAAATGAAAATGAGAAGGGAAAAGGGCAATCATAATTGATTGCCTTTGGGAAATTGGAAAACAATTTCATTTACCCTAAGTTTCCTATAACAGAGAAGGCCTATCTTTCCTATACAAACAACTTACTGATACTACTGCTATACCACATGGAAACTTGGCATACCACTACCTTTGAAGAACAAAAATAATTGCCACACAGAAAGAGAGCAATGGAAAGTTGTTTAATAGGCATGAGCCAAATACAACAAAAAAATCAACAAGGAGCTACAAAGAAGAAAAGTAAACAATGTCCTGAAAGAAATATATGAGAAGAAAAGATGGGTCAGTCATGAACAGAGGGATGACAGATGATTAATCAGAGTGTAGCAGTGGTTGCAGTGAAAGTTGGGAGAAAATAAGGTTTCCAAAAGGTGGGAGGGTGTTCTGTGGTGACCTTTTGGGAAGAGGTTGATAGAAGTCACACAGGATATGCATGCATGGATAGGTTTTGATCTCCATTGCTGGAAGGAATTCTCAGACCCTATGCTAGAGACTATTTGACCCATGTTCTTCATCTATTAGATGTCAGTGAATGTTTGTTGAAATGAATTGAAATAAATCATCAGTAACCCAGGGAGATATGATAGCTTCTTTCATTTGCATTTGTATCCCTAATGCCCATTACATATTAGACATTTAATAAATACATGATGATTAAGTTATTGATAAAAAGTAACTTATGTCTATACAATGATCAATTCTTAGTGCTAAATTTTAATATGATGCCTTTGTAACTCACTGTTAGGTAAAAATTAGCAATATTTTCATGTCATTTCAGGATACAAGAGTTGACAAAGTAATAAATTAGGATGCCATTGGTACTATTAATGATCACTAAATTCACAACTACCAGAATGTAAGTGAAGTCATTGCAGGAGTTTAGGAAAGTAAAGTAGTATCAAAATTTTGGGGCTAATAAGTGGGAAAGAGATATTTAAAATACACACACACACAGGCCTGTCATGTAAGATGGTATAAATTTATATCCAGATGATTGCAGTTTGCCAAATTTTATTTGAAGTTATCAGGCACTGTTGCCATAAAGACATTTCAATTAACTAAATATTATCATTTTATACTTGAGAATAAGTATACTTTATTCACTCAAGCCCCAAAGAAATATAACTTAATTCCTACAAAACTACTCTATCCTTGAACATGGAGAAACACAATTTGATTTAACTGAGATTTTTGTTCTTACCTATTCTCACGTTCATACATCTCCTTTGAGGCACTTCTAAGATGTTCAATTTCTTGATTTGTTTTCAATTTGATTTGTTCAAGTTCATCCCGTAGTTTATTTTCATATTCTGTTTTATAAAGGTCTCTAAAGTATTTGAAAAGGAAGAGAGAAATTTTGATTTAAGATAGCTGTACCTCTGTTAAAAATTCTAAACTATTATGTTATATATATATATATGTACATATATATATATACATATATATATATTTATATTATACTTTCAGCAAAGGTTGGTTAAGTACCATGACACTATAATTTAGAAAATTTTGTGACACTTTTTTAAGATCTCAACTTGTTAGATACATAAAATATCAATAATTTCTGTGCTTTTATCTTCTATTATTTTTACTAATGGTTTGCATCTTCCTACAGACCTAGATAATCCTGCATATGATATGTCTAAGTCTTTTTAAAAAAATAATTACGTAGTCATTTTTCCCTCCAAAGGGAATAAAAAGAATTCTGCAGGATGGGGAAAGGGGGGAAAAGTTGATGGATAGTGAAGTATATAATTAAGATATCACTTTTCCAAGTACTAGTACTCTACTTTTTTTAAACAAAAAGATTATAGGAGCTATTTCATAATAAGGATGGCCTAATTTTATGTACATTGTTAGTTCCTAGTCCCTTTCTTTGGCAAAATGAATATTAAAAGACAGGATCCTTCTGATGTGCATTCTGTTTTCCATAAACAAGCAACAAAAAATGACCCTTAAAATCAAATTCTTCTTAAATCAAAATCTTATGAGAAGGAGATTTTAAAATCTTGTGTCATAAAATGAAATAGCTGCAAATTTGCTCCTCTTGTCTTTGCAAAAGATAGGATTTTCATATTGGGGGAAAAAAAACAACAAAAGAGCAATTAACATAAGTACAACTTCTGTGGAAGTAAAAAAAAAAAGTGTCACAGCAACAAGACTATACGATGATCAATTTTGATGGACATGGTTCTCTTCAATAATGATGTGATTCAAACCAGTTCCTATTGTTCAGCGATGAAGATAGTCATATACATCCAGAGAGAGGCCTGTGGGAACTGAATGTGAACCACAACACAGCATTTTAACGCTTTCTATGAATATTTCCATGCATTTTGTTTTCCTTCTTACGTTGTTTTTTTCTTCTTCTCTTTCTAGATCTGATGTTTCTTGTGATATAATTTATCCTATTTAGCATGTATTAGATTACCTGTCATCTAGGGGTGAGGGGTGGGGGGAAGGAGGGGAAAAGCTTGGGAAAAAAAAAGTTTTGCAAAGGTCAATGTAGAAAAATCACTCATATGTTTTGTAAATAAAAAGCTTTATTAAAAGAAAAAAAAAGTGTCAGTCTAATAATTAAGTGCAGAATAGGAAAAGAAAATCACTATCTTTTTTCTACAGGACAATTTCTCTTAACAAGTGAAGGACTAACTTGCTGGTAGTCCATGTGTATAAAAATAAAAGTAAAACTTGCCTGGAGGTCACATATTTTTCATACATTTCCTCTCTAGCCTTTTTGGCTTCCTCCAGTTGAACCTGAAGTCTTTCAAGGCGATCTTCTTCATGAGCACAACGTATATTAAGTTCCATGTTTTGGCGATTAAGATACTCTTTATCCTTTTGTAGCAAAGTTAGAGACTGCTGTAAGGTTGCAACCTATGGACAAAGAAAGTGTTCAACAGGATTTTATTGTTTATAAGCCTGGAAGATCTAGGATACTTTATATATTTAGAATTTTAGTTAGGAAAGAATTCACTTGTTATTCAATTTTGACCTCCTTTTTAAAAAATGTAATTTTGGGCAGATACATTTTGAGTACTGCACTATTCCACACTCCTCTTTTTTTCTCCACTCCTTGCTAGAGAAGGCCACCATTTGATACAAATATACGTGCCATGTAAATATACATGTATATGTATATAAACCATGCTAAGCATACTTCTATTATGTTTTTTCCTGGAGATGGACATCATCTGTCTTCATAGGTCCTTTGTATTTTATTTGAATATTTATAAAACTCAGCATAGCTTAGTCATTCAGTTATCTTCAAACAACTGTTGTTAGTATATACAACATTTTCTTGGCTTTGCTTATTTTTACTCTTCATTATTTCATGCAATTCTTTCCAAAGTTTTCTAAAATCAGCCTGCTCATCATTTCTTATTGTATTTCATTACAATTATATGTCACACAAATTGTTTAACCATTCCCCAAATGATCCCCTCAATTTTTTTCCCTTTCCCTTGATCACCTTGCTAAGTCAAAGGATATACAGTTTTATAACTCTTTGGGTACAATTCCAGATTTCCAAAATGGTTGGATCAGTTCATAGTTCCACCATAGCATATTGGTGTCCCGATTTTTTCATATCCTCTCCAAAATTTGTCATTTCCCCTTCTACATTTTAGATTTTGGCTTAATCTTTAAACATCTGAGGGGGTTATTTTCCTTTTGTCTTTTGTACTTTAACTTTCCATGTAAAACAATTATTCAGTTAAGAAGAAAACAACTAAATAAATGCCTATGTTACAATTTTCACTGGAAAACTGTGCAACAGAAATCATTAAAACTTTTAAAATAGCTTTTTATTTTTAAAATACATGCAAAGATAGTTTTCAACATTCACCCTTGCAAAACCTTGTGTTTCAAATTTTCGTCTCATCTCCCCTAACAAGTAATCCAATATAGGTTAAACGTACAATTCTAAATATATCATAAATCATTTTCTTAAAGAAACTACATAGGGGGGCAGCTAGGTGGTGCAGTGGTTAGAGCACCAGCCCTTAAGTCAGGAGGACCTGAGTTCAAATCTGGTCTCAGACACTCAACATTCCCTAGCTGTGTGACCCTGGGCAAGTCACTTAACCCCAATTGCCTCAGCAAAAAGCAAAAAAAAAAAAAAAAAGAAACTA
>JAJPUD010001547.1:394522-407856 GCA_023553655.1 Myrmecobius fasciatus | reverse complement strand
AAAAAAAAAAAAAAAAAAGAAACTACATAAAAAAAAAATCTCTCTTCTACAAATTCCACCCAGAAAGCCTTATTAATTGGATGAAGCTATTCTAAAATGTACAAGTAAGTGAATCTGAAAGCTTACCTCTTTTGACAAGTCATTTCTTTCTTTAGTTTGTGCTTTATAAGATGCTTCTAAGATTTCATGTTTTCGTCTAAAATCAAATAATTCTTGTTCAAATGCATCCCGATCACTGGAAAAAAAAAAAAGTGAATTGGGATATAATTGTGACTCTTGCTGTCACTTCTTAAATTCTAATGTTTGGATTCAACCATTAAAGTGGGCTATATAGTTTTGATTTTTTAAATAATTGGTCACATAACCTTAAAAGAAGCTATTAAACCTAAAATTTAGTTATGTGAATACCAAGTGACACAGTTGCCTTACAGTGTTAAGGTACAAACTAAAAAGACAGAATAATAGAACTTTAGCAACTGAAGAGAACACGAGCACTCTGGAGTTCAGAATAACCCTCTTATTTTTAAATGGGGAAAATGGGTGTACAAGGGGCAGGCAATTTACCTTAAGTTAATTTAAAAAAAAAACCAGGAGAAGCTAAGTGACACATGGGTAGTCATGAGTTCAAACCCAGCCCCAGCTGTGACCAGAGCAACTCACTTACCAGCGTTTGCCTCAGTTTCCTCATCTGTAAAAGGAGCTGGAGAAGGAAATGGTAAACCACTCTAGTATTTTTGCCAAGAAAACCTCAAATGGGCTCACCAAGAATTAGACATGACTAAAAAATGACTGAACATAATGGAAAAAATTGAGACAGAAATCCAATTCAGATGGGGCTTTTTGTATAAGATTATAAAACAAATCTATAATCATGTATTTTCAAATTTTCTTACAACAGACATTATAAATATTTTCCTAAAACAGAAAACCTTAAATAAAGAATTAAAACCTGAATCTTCAGGACTAATACTTTATTTTTAGCTTTAGAACAGTTTGCCATCAAAAGTTTCTACATAGCATCTCTTGGGTACAACTATAAGGAAGAGTTTCAGAAATTATTTCTGTGACTGTTTTTTTCATAATAATTTTTTAAGTCACAACTTATACATTTTTGGCTTCTGAATTTGGAGAGTTCCTTCTTTTTTTGCTCTACATAAAAGCCAGAAGGGAAAACAAAAAAGCCTATGCAGATTCATCTTTGTGGCTGGAAATACTTTCCTTTTATTTTTCAAATTACTTTTTCCCAATTAGAGTGGTGGAATTTTCCATTATAATATTTAATATCTATCTATATAAATATGAAATACTGTAAGTTGAACAATCTTGTGAACAGATAATTAATTCCACTTTAGAGGAGAGAAAAATGAAATTCAGAGAAATGAAATGACTTAGTAATCTACACATAACAACGAATTCACTCAAGCCTCCTGATTCTAAATTTCATTTTATGCCTATTTCTTATCAGATATTTCTAGAAGGAAATGGCTCTAATTCGTGAACAGTAAAAAAGCAACCACTTGGCAATTCCTTAAGATCATGAATACAGCCTCATATCAACAGTTTTCAGAATTATCTTTTAAAAACTCTTTCTCTTATCAGAAATGAATATTTTAAATCAAAATCAAATACTTTTTAAAGACATAGTTAAAATGCTTTGTTACAGTTTGAGATACCATGAAATAATGTTTTTAATTGTCAGCACGACATACCATTTATATTCTTTCCTTCTAAACCACACAATATTTTAAAACATAAGGTAGCAAGAAAGTTAAATAAATTAAAATTCCAAAGGCAAACAAACATCTAAAATTTCTGAGAAAATACACAATAGCAAAATTATAACATAAAAGAAAGTATCGATTACACTGGTTAGTAACTTTTTGAGTTGGAGGGGCTATTAAGAGAGATGCATAACAAAATTAAAGAGTGGATGGTGGTAAAATTGTTAGCCCAATTAAAATAAATATTTCCTGGCAACGAAATTTTAAAAAGTTAAATGAAGGCTTGAAGGTAACTATTTTGTATGGGAAAGAATTTCAAGAATTGCTTAGATTTTTACTTCTTGTTCGTTAGGCACATATTTCTCCCAGGCCACTAAATACCCTTTATATCTCCAATTAGAATATAAGCTCCTTGAGGGAAGGGGATGTTTTACTTGCTTATATTTAAATCTCCAGCTACAGTTTCTAGCACATGTTTAATAAGTGCTTTTTTCAAACAACGAAGAGTGACATAATCAGAGATAATAAATTATAGTCAGGAATTAGAAAGTTATAGAAAAACTAGATGAAAGTGACAAGAAACAAGGAAATAAAAAAAGATTAACACAATCCATTAATTAATCCAATTTATTTCTCTCTTCTAATTGGAGTAGCACAGAGATGTGGGAGAGAAACTAAATGTCTATTAATTGAAGTAAAACGAAAATTTAGAAATAGTTAACAAAAGACTATTTTGTTTTTATTCAGTCATGTCTGATTCTTCGTGATCCTGTTTGAGGTTTTCTTGGCAAAGATATTGGAGTAGTTTGCCACTTTCTTCCTCAGTATATTTCCAAGTGACAAATGAGGAACTGAGACAAAAAGGGTAAGTGACTAGGATCAGATTTGAACTCAAGATTAGTCTTTATGACTCTAGGCCTGGCACTCTATTCACTGTCATATTCTGCTCCTCAACTTCAAACAAGTTCAAACCTTAGGCATCTAGGATGTTCTTACCTTTTTACCTTATCATAATTCTCTTGCCTGTAGTCACCTTGCTGAATTAACTGTTTTGTATCTGCTAATTCCAATGCCAAACGCTGACATCTAACCTGAAGTTCAGAATGGTTTCTTCGCTCATCCTCATAGGTCTATATAAATAAAAATTAGAGTGAAACATTTTAAACAGAATGAAAATCAGATTCTATAATAAGCAATTTTAAAAGTAAATAATGCTTTTGCAATTAAAACACAACCTCTAAATTTTCTCTTTTATAGTTTAAGGTCTTCGTATGTGTGTGTAACAAACTATAATATATAGTCAAATTAGTTGTTTTTTTTAAACAAACCATTTTAGTTTTTATACCAAAGCAATTTCCTTTTAACCCATGCTTCCAAGCACCAACTGGCTGAATCTACTTTTGTCAGAAAGGAAAAACACAAACAAAAATAGCTAAATTTAATTATATCACATTCTTTACCGTAGTTTCCCATCTCTTTGTCAAGAGATAGAAGGTGTATTTAATCATTAGAATCTGGGACCAAGATTGGCCATTAGAATTAATTGGACTTTGAATCCCTTTGAATGTTGTCTTTTTTATGTATGTAATGTTTTTGATTCTGTTCTTTTTTTTCCTACATGAATTTATACAAGCTTTCCTGTTTTTCTAATTTGTTCATTTCTTACAATTCAGTAAGATTCTGTTACAAGATCACAGAATCCTAGAATTTGGAGTTGCAAGGAATCTTGAAGCACATCTAGTTCAAGCCTTACCCCAAAAACCTTCTATTATAATTAACAAAAAATGTTACTCTACTTCTGTCTTAAAAGTCTTTTTGTGAAGATCTCACCTTCTACCAGGGAACTGTTAATTGACCACAATTTGTTCAGTCATTTCCTAGCTGACTATCCACTTTTGTACTATCAAAAAAGAACAGGTGTGTATAGAGATTTTTAGCTCTGTCTTAGATCCTCTTGGGGCATATGCTCGGTCCACAATGGGATGGTTGAGTCAAACAGTATGAAATCAGTAATTGTTTTCATATAAGCACAAATGATCTTCTAGAAGGCTTATCTAATTCACAGTGTTAACAGTGCATCTGTCTTTTGTGACTCTTCCAACATAGACAATTTCCACCTTTGACCATTTTTGGACATTTGAGGGGTACGAGGCAAAATTTCAGAAATAGATTAATTTGAATTATATTAGTATAGATTTTAGAAAAAAATCTTCCTTTAACTAAAAACACCACAATTCACTAATATCCTTTCATCAATCATCTATTAGAAAAGTCTTAGTGAAGTTTTAAGCTGTATATCTGTTAGCTACCTACCTTGTTTTCTGTTTATCTGTTGTCTACATATATATCTTGAATATTAGATTCTTATTAGAATTTTGCACAGATTACAGAATCAGATTATCACCTTGTTTAGGGTTTCTTAAACTAGGATACATGAACTTTAAAAAATTGTTTTTTGGTTAACTGCATTTTAGTATGTTTCCTATGAGTTTTATTTTATGCACTTAGAAATTAATCTGAAAAGAGGTCCATTAGGATTTTATCAGACATCCAAAGGTTGACACACAGGTTTGGATTAGACTTTGATATACCATTTTACAGATACAGGAAAAGAAAGCCAGAGAGTAACAAAGTCTAGAAAAATGAGTTATGAAATGGCTTTTTTTTTTCTTTTCTTTTTCCAAGCTTTTTCTCCCTTGTATTTCCAGATTGGAATATTATAAGGAATTTCTTATATGTAAGGATTTCTTACTCTATCTTTCCCATTCCAAGAACAGATCATGGTGACTTGTAAGAGATGCTTGTGCTAAGTGACCTGTGCATGTCTAAGAGAACCCTAAGAAAAAAATGAATGAGCTTCTAGTTCTTACTTTATTCAAACCGCTTTCCCTTATGAGTAATGACCAGACTAAAAGTTTTGATTTTTTTTTTAATTCAAGATTAAAAGTTTCTAAGAAAATCAAAACTCTTGAGTTGGGAATCACTCTCTCAGAGATAAAAAATATTTCCTTAGCCTTCTTAGAGAAAGAAGAGCATTCTCAACAGAGAACTATCCCGTAATTTAAGGACTAAAAAACCAAATCATGAAAGGGCATAAGATATAGACCTAGACAATGGATCTTACTAGTTGCTCATGGGGTACAATTCTAAGATGATTGAATAATGCTTGTTCAAGAGTTTCTGTGAGTCCTTTAAATTCATATATTTCCTGTGGTAGGTGAAATGAATGTTGTCAATAACCACATTCTACACTGAGAACTATGTGATTGTTGGAAATCTTTTTTTCCCTACTTTGGAGAAACCTACACAACAAATTATACCTAAGCTTTACTCAGACTTTCTTGAAGTTTTACTCAAAGGTGGGAGCAAGGAGCCTAAGTGAGAGAATGATGCTCTTATTGGTCATTTTTTTTTAAACCTCATCCTTACTACAAAAATAAATATTTTGTCATTAAAGGTTATATTAGATCTTGATTTAAGACACATACGTTTGATTATATCTGAGTTTTGTATTTTTTCAAAGACTTTTCCTGCAACCATCAATCTAACCATATGAGTTATGTCAAGGGGAGACTAATACAGTAGAAAAAGTCAAGGAACATGTGTTCAAATCCTCTCTCTGATAGTTAATTGCTACACAATTTTGGGCAATTTGCAACTTCCCTGGGCTTTAACTTTTGAATCTTGTAAAATTAAGAGATCTGACTATATGGTCTTTAGGTTTGCTTCTAGGTCTAAGATCCTAGGTGATTTATATCTTGTTCACTGACTGAAATAAATAAACTTGGCTATAATGATTATTTTTGAAGACATTATGTAGTAATCTTCACTAAATTTTGCTTAAAATGTTTGCAATGACACATTTACTGTGTGTCTGAGCAAATCATTTAATCTCTCAGCACTTTAGGAAACCAAAACAATAAACGGAAAAGCATCTTCACTGATAAAGGGAAATCTTGATGTGGAAACTTACTGTATCAATGGAATCATAGTTCTGAGGCCTCTATTTCTACTAGGTTACTTTATTTTATTCCTCACTGGTTTGAGAAATGATTTATAGTTGCCACATAAAAAGAGCCTGGTAAAAAGGCATTTTTGCCCCCTAAACTGAAAATTAAAAAAAAATCTATTAATTATTCTTTAAATATTTGACAGAATCCAATTTTAATTTACTATAAATTCATCTGGAATAGGGAATTTTTCCTTGTAAGTTTAAACTGATATCCTAACTGTCTATTCTCTTTCTCATCCAGGCCCTTAGGAAAAATTATGTATACTAATTTCTTCTGTTTCCATTACACTTACTCAGTGATTTCAAATTTCATTAATCAACTGAATCTGCTCTTTTCAAAGTGATCAATGATTTCTTAACTGTCAAATTCAATGGTCTTTTTCAGGTTTCATTCTTTTGATCCAATACATATGACATGAACGAACAACCTCTGGGACTAGATAGTTTCTCCTCACTGGATTTATATAATATGGTTCTCCTCTTACTCTTTTTTGCTCTCTCTTGTTTGCTCATTGTCCATATCACACTGTGATTATTATTGGCTCTTCTTGGATCCTGTTTTTCCTTTTTACCCTCTAAATAGGTTTAATTTTCTAGTCCTTTAATTATATTATCTATGCAAATAACTCACAGATCTGTATATTCAAACTTTGCCTTGAGCTTCAGCCTTATATCATTAACTGTATATAACTATGACCACTGCACATAGGATGTCCCAGACACAGCTCAACCCTCTCCCCTAAAAAACAAACAAACAAACAAACAAACAAAAAACCCAGAATTCATTATCTACATCACTAACTGCTTTTCTGGGTATTTTATTTAGTACATTCCAGAGACATCTCAAATTCAACATTAGACAGAACTCATTATCTTCCCCTCAAAACCTCTTTCAAACTGCTATTTCTGTTGAAATCACCATCATTCTTCTAATTTCCCAGTTTCATAACCTCAGCATCATCCTCACTTCCTTAATTTTTCTACTTCTACATCTACAATATCCCCTTTTCTCTACTCACAGAGCTATTTAATTGGGAACTTTATCATCTAGATTATCAATGCAGTCTCCTAAGAAGATGCATTTTCTTTCCCCCTTCAGATCTACTCTCTATATACTATGTATGTATGTGTGTGTGTGTATGTGTGTACACAGGGAGAGGCAAAGAGAGAGAACCTTGAAATGAAATAATGTTCTACTGCATCCCTGCAAACCAATTAATGTAGCTATTCCCCAGTCAACTGACATCTGTTTTGTGCTTAAAGTTCTTTGTTACCACATATGAGTATTTTTGTATATATGGGACTTGAATCTCCTCTGGAGTATATAGGGAAAACTGGTCAAAGAGAATGAACATTTTATTCACTTTTCTAGCAATATCCATGTTTTCTTTCAGGATGATTGGACAAATTCACAACACAAACAGTGGTATTGATTTATCTTTCTAAAGCTTCTACAATACTGACAATTTCTATTTGTTGTCAAATTGCTTGATTTCAGATAAAACTTCAGAGATGTTTTCACTTTTATTTGTCCTTTCACTTGTTTTTGCCCTTCATAAACCATATCTACTAAAGTGACAAGAAATGAAAAGATTGCTTTGTCTTCTCTTCATCAAGAAAGGAAGAGTAAGAGACATCTATGGCTTTCTAATAATATTTGTTTCCTTTCTTCCCAGTTGAATAACTCTGAGTAATGAATAACTTGATATTCCTTCTAACCCACTGAAAATAGTTCATTTTAAGATAATGTAAGTTTTAGTTCATAACATTATTTAAATTCTTTCTCCTCTTTTCCTGGCTCTTTTACATGCAAAATATAGCCTGCCTAACTCTGGTTAATTCTGGGGGGGAGGGGGAAGAGAAATAGAATTGAATAATTCTCTTATTGTTATATTGTTATTGTTGAATAAACTCAACTTTGCAGGATGCTATTCTTAGATGGCTTCTAATCATCTTTGGTTTTTTTTTTTAATACTATATTCCACCTATCTTTTTTAATTTCTTATTAGAAAAAGAATAGTCTAGAATTAATTAAATGTATTTTCTTTGATAGCAAAAGGTCCTTTTTTTTGGCAACTTGCAATGTTTGTTGTTTGGCACTAAAACTCTGAAGTTTACTATTACATTACTTGATTACTTGGAGATTTCTCTGTCAGAATCTATGGATTTTCTGAATTATTACCGTGCCCTTTATAGATATCAATTTTCTTATATTATTACTCCAGTACAATACTTAGACCTTTTTTCCATTTTGCCATATTTTTCTGGGATATGTATGACTTTCAAATTATTTCTGTGTAACATATCTTCTGTTTCACTTTAGCATAAAACTTGCATTTTTTTAAAGCTGTTTTTCCTTATTTTGTCAATTTTTTCTCCAAACGAATACCTTGAGGTTTCATAGTTCTGATTCTCTCTTCTCAAGCCTTTATTATCTTTGAGAGATACTGTTTTCTAAATTGTCTATATTCTCGTTCGTAATTTGATTTCATCTTTGAGAAATTAATTTTCTCTGCAATTTCAGTTCTAGTTTTCATTTTTATTTTCTATCAATTTTCATCTCTTTTGTACCATTCTATGGCTTTCCTACTCTATTCACTGTACCACCTGCTACCAGTGGGCTGCTATACACTATTCTGGTATCAAGGCTTGAAATCAGATCAATTTTCACAACTTTAATTGGGATTAAAATAGCTAATTTAAGAAATGAGAAAAATAATTTTTCTTTACTTAATTCATTACAATGACAAATCTTCATAATAAATTATTAGCATCTTATTAAAATACTCAGAGCACAAATTATTCTAATTAGCACTACAAATTAATATCCTTATTTTTTAAAAAAATAATAAATATTTACATAAAAATTTAAATTTTGATAGATTAGCAGAAAATAGGTATTGAAAATTATGTAATGCTATACTGGTTAATTTACCAGTCATTTCAGATAAAATTGAAATAATCTTTTAAATTTATGTTTAGGCTGATTACTTTCTAGAAAGGTCACTTAATTTTAAAAACTAAATAGAATTAAACAAATATTATTTCAAATACTTCTTTGAGAAAAATAAGCTGTTCAATGGAAGCAGCAACACTAATTATAAAAACGTGACTATTTGAAATGAGAAATGTAACTAGTGTATTTTGTGTTTTTTTTAAATTGTACAATTTTAAGTTATTTTGTTAACTGACTAGGGATCTTACTGTATAAAAACCATTGTGATTACAAATTAATAAAAACTCACTGACTAAAATAAAATGTTTTAAAACTAAATTTCTATCTAAAGTATAAAATAACTAAAAATTTAGACTAGTGCTTTTTAAGCAATCAATGCTATACAAATCAAAATGAAATTATTTTAAGTATAATTAATTTCATTTACATCTTTTTTGCTTTGTAACATGAGATCTAAGTGGTAACCTGTATGTCAACATACTACTAAACAACATATTGATGAATAGACTGATCACCTTCATGTAGAGACAGGACAGTTATCAGATTGAAAACGGAGTATTATGCCTTTCACTCTAAAATTAGTAGTTTAAAAGAGAAGTAATGTTACTTTAATTTTTTGAAATAAATGACAAATAGGTTCTTGGATATTCACAAGAATATTCACAAATATTCACAAGACAAAATCTCTCCAAGTCTTGCTCACTACCAACAAATTTCACCTGTATGTTGAATATAAGAGAAGACATCTAAAAATTATCCAAATTACCAAACAATTGTACTTATTTCACATGCCAACAAGGTTATAATTAAGATTCTGCAACCCAGACTTCAGCAACACATGAACCAAGAATTATCAGAAGAGCAGGCTGGTTTTTGTCGAAGCAGAGGAACTGGAGACCAGATTGCCAATATTTGCTGGAGTTTCAGAAAAACAACAACTTCTGCTTCACTGACTACAGGATCATGACAAAATATGGCAAATTATCAAAGAAATGAGAATCCTGGAACATCTTACTTGTCTCTTTAGGAATCTTTATGAGGGCCAAGAAGCAACAGTTGGAACAAGAAATGAAACAACTAATTGGTTTAAGATTGGAAAAGAATTACAAGGATATTTATCACCACCTTATTAATTTAACATATGCAGAGTACATCATGTGAAATGCCAGGCTGGATGAATCAAAAGCTGCAATCAATATTGCTGAGAGAAATATCAACAATCTCAGATGTGCAGATAATAATTCTGATGGCAGAAAGTGAAGAATTAAGAAGCCTCTTAATGAAGGTGAAAAAGTAATTTTGCTGAAGATAGATAGATAGATATATACACATATATGTGTGTATGTGTGTGTGTGTGTATATATATATACACACACACACACACACACATACACACACACATATACACACACACATATATAACCCAAACTAAGATCATGACAATGGGTCCTATCGCTTCCTGGAAATAGTGGGAAAAGAAATGTCAAGATTTTATATCCTTCGCCTCAATGATCACTTCAACTGGCACCTTCAGCCATGAAATTAAGATATTCTTGCTTATTGAAAGGAAAGCTATGGCAAATTTGTACATCATCTTGACAAAGGTTTATGGAGTCAAACTATTGTTTTTCGAGTAGCAATGTACCCTGTGAGAGTTGGACTATAAAGAAAGCTGAGTGCTGCAGAATCAATGCATATGAATTGTGGTACTTGAGAAAACTTTTGAGAGTCCCTTGGAAAGCCAAAAGATAAATCAGCCAATGATTAAAGAAATTAATTCAGATTATTCACTGGAAGATCAAATGTTGAAGCTGTATCTTAAATACTTTTCTACATAATAAAAATAGTAGGATTCATTGGAAAATAACCTGATGTTAAGAAAGACTGAAGGCAAAAGGAAAAGGGGATGGAAGAGGAAGAAATGGATAGTGTCATGAAAGCAAAGAATATCACTTAAACAAACTTTGGGATTAAGTAAAAGATAGAAAGGCTTGGTGTGCTATGGTTCACTGAATCATGAAGAATCAGAGATGATTGAGTGACCAAACAATAATGATGCAATTATTCTTTTATTAGTATAGAAGCACAAATTCTTAATTTGGAATTCACTGCCCTCCAAGGGGCTCACAGATGGATTTCAAAAGGATTGTGTCAAGATCAAAATTACATACTTATTTTCATAAACCTCTAAATGAAATTTATCATTTCCTTCAATTAAGAACATAGGTGAAAAATCACTATTCGAAGATCTACAGATTTTTGTTTTTCTTTTTTCACCGTACACATCAAGGTTTAATAGAAAACATGAAGCAAAACAAAGGATATTTTGGCATAGTTAATAAGAAAACAAATCATTCCTAAATCAAACAGTATCAATTAAGTAACAAAATGAATCCAAAAGCACCCCTTTGATCACTTATCCTCTCCTATAATCTATTTTTTTTTTTTTTTTTTTCTTTTTGCTGAGGCAATTGGGGTTAAGTGACTTGCCCAGGGTCACACAGCTAGGGAATGTTAAGTGTCTCAGACCAGATTTGAACTCAGGTCCTCCTGACTTCAGGGCTGGTGCTCTAACCACTTCGCCACCTGGCTGCCCCTCCTATAATATAATTTCTAAGCAAAGATTTCAACTGGTACAATTCACCTAATTCTTTACAGCAAAATTCCAAAACGGAAGGGCCAGCATATAAACTTCACTAGCATACCAGAAGGGTCTATCAAACAAAAAGCATTAGGCATCCCTGTCTTTGGGGATCTTTTGATTTCAGACCTGAGGGAAAAAATGTTAATGCTATTAACATTAAACAAATGATACATTCCCAGTTATGAACTGAGATTTTCCATTCTACAAAGTACAACATGTTTCTCAGGTCTTTAAATCATTTAAAAACTTTGAGACAGGCAGAAATGCAGAAATGTATGTATTTTAAAAGTCTGTTATAGCTATTAAAATAAATAAGAAATAATAATAGTTTACTTATGACAGTTGAGTTTTTCTTCGTATTTTTCATTTATTTCATCATAGATTTCAAGGAGATCATTCTTTTAAGAAAATTCAAATTTATCAGAACCAATCAGAACTATGAAACCTCAAGGTATTCGTTTGGAGAAAAAATTGACAAAATAAGGAAAAACAGCTTTAAAAAAATGCAAGTTTTATGCTAAAGTGAAACAGAAGATATGTTACACAGAAATAATTTGAAAGTTATACATATCCCAGAAAAATATGGCAAAATGGAAAAAAGGTCTAAGTATTGTACTGGAGTAATAATATAAGAAAATTGATATCTATAAAGGGCACGGTAATAATTCAGAAAATCCATAGATTCTGACAGAGAAATCTCCAAGTCTGCTCTGTGCAAGCATATAATAATAGAGGCAGTTATGGTGAAGAGAATAACATGCTGGCCTCACAGCTAGGAAGACCTCAAATTCCTGTCTTAGACACTAAGCTTCACAGTTGAAGCCAAAGTTTCTTTATTAGCAAAATGATACTAATAACAGCATCTTATCTCATAGAATCATATTAAGACTCAAATGATATAATGTACATAAGCAATGTACAAAAGGAAAGTATGATATAAATGTGAGCCATTATTAAGAAAAATATGATTTGTAATTTTAGGCATTAAAGCAACTTCCATCAATTCACTATTCTAAGTGGCTTAATATCTTGAAGACATCAATGTTAGGTTATAAAAAGTATTGTCATCAATTTTTTGTAATTACAAAACTATGTAAAAGTCAATGTCATCATTTTAGTTATTTTTTATATGCTAAATAGCTTATTTTTACTAGAGTGCTATCTCTGTATAAATAAAAAATCATTTTTTTGAAATTCCATTCAAAAACTAGAATGCTTTAAACTATAATTTCTTTCTTTTTTTTATTAAAGCTTTTTATTTGTATAACATATATATGGGTAGTTCCCCAGCATTGATCTTTACAAAGCTTTCCATTACAAATTTTACCCCCAGTCCTCTCCCCTCCCCTCACCTAGATGGCAGGAAGTCCACTACATGTTAATAATGTTGAAATACTTGACAAGTTATGCAAGAAAAATCCTATCTACAAGAAAAAAAAGAAAATCAGAGAAAGGCAACACAATGCAAGCAAATATCAATAGAGATCATGAAAAGGTTATGTTGTGGTCCATATTTCATATCCCTCTCTCTGGGTGTATATGGTTTTCTTCAGTGAACAACTGGAACTGGTTTGAGACAATTCTTTGTTGTAGAGAGCATGTCCATCAGAATTGATCATCATGTAATATTATTGTTGCTGTGTATAATGATCTCCTGGTTCTGCTCGTTTCACTCAGCATCAGTTCATGCAAGTCTCTCCAGGACTCTCTGAAATCGTCCTGCTGGTCGTTTCTTACAGAGCAATAATATTCCATACATAACATTCATATACCATAATTTATTCAGCCACTCTCCAATTGATGGGCATCCCTTCAGTTTCCAGTTTCTAGCCACTACAAAAAGGGCTGCCACAAACATTCTTGCACATGTGGGGCCCTTTCCCTCCTCTAAGATCTCTTTGGGATATAGGCCCAATAGAAACACTGCTGGGTCAAAGGGTATGCACAGTTTGATAACTTTTTGAGCATAGCTCCAAATTGCTCTCCAGAATGGTTGGATCC